>CM060695.1:56912728-57276641 GCA_030686995.1 Artemisia argyi
CACAGTTTTAAATATTAGTACATTAAGGTTATAAGTTACTGCAGCATAGTTGATGCACTAAACTATTAACTATGATGCAATAACTTATAATAAAGATGCACCAAAACTTAAAAAAGAATCGTATTTTAATTGTGATGCAGTTACATACATATATGATGCAGAAAACTTATGATAATGCAATTTCTTATAACTATAATGCATTAGCTTTATAACCATGATGCAGGTAACATTAAAACCATGAATGCAGTAACCGTGATGCAGTAAAATCATAATTGTGATGCAGTAAACTTGATGCAGTAACTTTATAACCGTGATGCAGCAAATTTATAACAGTGATGCATTAAAATTTTTAGGCGGGATTTTTTTTTTCGAGGGGGGGCGGGGGGGTGGGGGGTGACACGTGTCATATGATGTGGCATGGGGTGACACATGTCACTCCCACAATCCTTCATACACTTTTTATTATAAGGGCATTTTTATAATAATCCCACCCTATATATATATATATATATATATATATATATATATATATATATATATATATATTATATATATATATATATATATATATATATATATATATATATATATAAACATTCCCTCTCATCTCTCAAATCCTTTGTAAATTTGACATCTTGATCATTTTGTCCAAAATCATCAAGATATACATAAAAATATTTTGCTATCAGAATCCAATTCGCAAAAATTTTCCTTTTTGGCGGGCGGTCCCCTTAATAATTAAGGGGACCGGCTTGTAATCGGGGGCGGTCCCCTTAATGTTTAAGGGGGCCAGCCTACTGATACTTCCAAACTAGAATTCCTCTTAAAATATTTGCCAAACACCCATTTGTTCAAACATCTCCTCTCCCCTGCTGCTGGTGAACGACTCTAAACACCCAAAACCACCAAAATCCTTCACCAAATCACCAATCCGGGCTTGTTTCGCAAGGGGAAAACGTTAAACAAACATATAACAACATCTTTTGTAAGTTTTCCAACATACATTTCATCTAATTTCATTCAATTTAGTGTCTAATCAAAATTAGGTATTTTATTAAAATTTATCTAAATCCGAATTTTAGTAAAATTAAGTCTAGGAATTGCATAACTAAATGCTCTCCATAGGATTAGGATGAAGAATTGCTACTCAAACTAAGTATAACACATTATGTTTGTGGAAAACTAGAAGGGGGGGTTGAATAGTTTACCGATTAAAATCTTTTTAACTTGTTAAGTTAAGCTTTGAAACTTTCCGTTTGATCAAAGATATATGCATAAATACAATATATAACATGCAAGTAAATGAAAGAAACGATCAAACCACAACACGAGTATTTATCGTGGTTCGGCTACAAGGACTCTTTTTCCTTGCCCTACGTCCACGCCCCGAGTATCCAACTCGAGAGTTTCTTTCACTAGTCAACAAGCTCCTTTCACCGGCGGAGAAAACCTTAAACATCGCTTATACTTTTACCGACACAAAGCTAAATGTCGAGTTCTTTTACAAGGGCACAACCACTCCCGTTAGTTCTTTTACTAGGGTACAACAACTCCCAACACTCTTTGTATTTTGAGGACTAAAATACTAACCGATCACTACTGAAAATACACAATCAAATGAAGTGTAAACTACACAAGTCTACACAATGCTAAGCTAACAAGTCTTGCAACGTTGTGTTGAATACTTGTTACTTTTAGTAAGCTCGTGAATCTCTTTGCTACAAAAAGAAACTTCACATATGAAATGTTAAGAGGTTAGATGAAAGAATGAATGTGTGTGTAAAATGTAATGTCAAGTGATGAGCCAAAATTCAACTTGTGGCTCAATATTTATAGCCAAAACCTTCTGCAGGTCTGGCGGATCAGGCGGACCCCTGAGAAGGGTTCCGCCCGTGTACCTCCAGGGTACCGCCGTGCTTGCAGTTGGTTTTGCAATAAATCTTGCAAACCAACAAGGTCTTGTCTCACAACTCCTAGCAACCAAACAATGTCACATCTCATAATAACAAGTCAAATACAAAGCTTACAAGCAACAACAAAGTTAGTCAAACACATTTCTTTCCATAAATGCATAATGACAAAACTTGCCATAAATGTGATGTGACAATTTCTAATTTAAGAAATAAACTTGTGTTGTGTTTTATGAAATGTAAAATGTAGCAAAAGTCTAGTTTATGCAAGTCTTAAAAACTAAGATTATGTTTTGCTTAGAAACTAAAGTTTACATTTTGTCGTTAACAAAACTTAGCGAAGATCGTAAAATATAAATAACGTTTTTAGGCGATATTTGTATTAACAGTCTCCCCCTTTTTGTTGATGACAAAACACAAAGTTTGTTTTTAAGTAACACGCAAAATCTTGGTTTTCAAGACTTAAAAAAAATTATATTAACCTTGTTTTACTTAAGAGACGAAAAGCATATCAAGTATTGAAGGTTTAATATATTTCTCCCCCTTTTTGTCGAAACAAAAAGAAGAGTAGCGAAGCGGAATAATGCCCATGCTCCCCCTTGGTCGATACTCCCCCTAAATGGAGTGCCAAGATGGGAAACATGGATTTTGGACCCTACAAAAAAAATTGTTAGTTGGTGATATATATAGTCAAGGATGTAGTTACCACACACATTGCAGCCACAATTCAAACATGATCAACCAACAATGTACTAAAGTGAGTAGAAAGAAATATCATTCCAAGTAAAATTTTGACTCTTAAAAGTCAAAAGACAAGAAATGAGAACTATTCTTTTACTTCTAAACAAAAAACTTAAAAAATAACCAAAATAAAAGCCTAGGTTCCTAAATTGGGGCAAACGGCCTCCAAATGGTTCTCTAGGGTTTGTTTGGGTGGGAAAGGGCATCCAAACGTTCGATGATGTGTTGGAATGCTAACCGGGTTTCATCTTGGAGTTGGTGAAGCAACGTTTTGATGGTTTCACCCATTTGCTCACAATTTGAGCAAGCATGGGGATGAGTGGGTTGAAATGGGTTGGTTTTGGTTTCTTGGTTTGAGGGTTGTTTGGTTTTTGGTTCTTGGGTGGAGGATGGATTTGGTATTGAGTCAAGCAATGTGGTTTGAAATTCCATTGCTTGATGGAGATGGTTTTCAACCATGTTTTGGATATCCTCATATGAAGGAAATAAAGACTCAAAGGTTTGAGGTTGAGGGTGTGGTGGATTTGGGTGATCATGATTTTCAAAGTTTGGTTCTCCATATAGAGGACCATGGATGTCATGGTAGATGGGGGTGAAACAATAATGATTTAGGTTGATGGTACACTTGTTGTGGTGGTGGAATGTGGTTAAAAAGGTTATCTTGGTCAAGAATTGACCTTGGTGATTCATTTGCAAAAGGTGGTGGTTGTGTAGGTCTTGGTGGAAGATCATTAACATTAAAGATGATGATCAAAAGAAATTGATCGGTAAAAATAATGAAGCTAAAATGATGCTTTACAATGCTTTGCCTAAGAAAGAATATGAAAAAGTCTTTTTGTGTAAAACCGCCAAAGATATTTGGCAATCTTTAATTGTCACTCATCAAGGAAACTCACAAGTTAAAGATAACAAAATTGATCTTCTTGTTCAACAATATGAACAATTTGTTATTTCCGAAGATGAGATTATTGATAATGCTTTTGCTAGGTTTAACACTATTATTACTTCACTTAAAGCACTTGATGAATCTTTTTGTAGTAAGAACTTTGTCAGGAAATTTCTTAGAGCACTCCATCCAAAGTGGAGAGCAAAAGTGACGGCAATTGAAGAATCCAAAGATCTTTCAAGCATGTCACTTGATGAGCTTATTGGAAACCTCAAAGTTCATGAAATGGTAATGGAAAAAGATTCGGAAATAGTTAAAGGCAAGAAAGAAAAAGTTACGTCCATTGCCTTGAAAGCTAGAGTCCAATCAAGTGATGATGAAGAATCTACTTCGGATAGTGATGATGAGGAATATGCTATGGCCGTAAGAGACTTCAAGAAGTTCTTTCGTAGGCGAGGGAAGTTTGTAAGGCAACCTAAAGATGACAAGAAAACCTTCCGGAAAGATCGTGATGATCGAAAAGGAAAAGTTGAAAGAAAATGTTATAGGTGTGGAGACACAAGTCATCTTGTAGGAGAATGTTCAAAACCACCCAAGAGCAAACCTCAACAAGCTTTCGTGGGTGGTGCTTGGAGTGACTGTGAAGGAGATGACGATGAGCCAAAGAATGACGATATTGCTCTCATGGCTCACAACTCAAATGAGGTATTATCCGACTCATCTTACTCCTCTATTGATGATGACACTTTACAAAAAGAATATAACAAACTTTGTGAATTGAGCTTAAAAATCATAAACAAAAATAAATTTTTGAAAACTAAAAAGGAGTTTTTAGAAAATGAAGTTTATGAGTTAAAAGAAAAAGCTAAGAGATTAGAAAAGAGTAAAGGTATTGACACATCTTGCAAATCATGTGAAGAGCTTAAACTAGAAGTTGAGAAACTCAAAATTACTCAAAATGATCTAATAAAACAAACCACAAAGTTTAAGAAGTTCGATAAGAGCATTTCTTGTGCGGATGAAATTATGAAACTTCAAAAGTCACCCTTTGATAAAACAGGAATAGGATTTACGAAAATAGAAACTTCAATGGGTCAAATGAAACAAGAAAAGATTGCACAAGAAACAAATAAAATTGCTACAGCAGCCTACGGATCAGGCGGAACCTAATTTAGGGTTCCGCCCGTTGGTCCCGAAGGTTCCGCCAGGCCTGCTGCAGCAGTAACCTTATCCACTTCGGATCGTTCAAAATTTGTTAAAGTTACATACAAAAATGGAACAAAACCTGTGTTTAAAACTGGAGTAGGATTTAGTAAAAATGAATTTAGAGCTAAAACTACTCAACCAAGACCTAAGACTCCAATTCCCAAACGCCCCATTCCAAAGAGCAACTTCAACGCTCGACCAAACTACCAACATGTTTGGAACCAAAACACTCCTAGACATTACCAAACTCAAAACCACATGCCATGGAACCCTTATGCTCTATTTTCATACTTGGAACAAATTAATTGCATTGATGCGTGGGAATCGCAACAGGCTTTACCTCTCGAGGGATCTCGAGAAGCTTATAACCCCCACCAGGCAGTGTACCTGATCGTTGTAGTATAGTATAGTGACAAGTACCGGGGGATTGATCGTTCAGCTTAGGAATAGTGTCGCTAGGATTAGAAAGCCTAAATACTAGTTCTAAAGGTGATGGATGATTATTTTTGTATTTTTATATTTTTATGAAAGCAAGTAAAATCTCGGGTTTTGGAAGAGTGGGCGGAATTAGTTGCTATTCAACTAACCCAAGACTAAGATGCAATCAAAATAAAATACTAAAAATGAAAATAAAGTAATTAAACTAAGGTTGTGAGCAGTAATTGGAGAAAATGTGTTTACTTAGATTTCACTACTCCCTAGATATCTTTTACACGTTAATTACTTGTTATAATTGCATGGATGACGGATCGTATTCCTTAATACCATTTATGGGGTGGCACACATAACTCCCCAATTCTATGAGCTCTTATCTCCTCCTACACCATGCCCAGCACAACTATAGGGATTGTAAACAGTGGCTCATGAATTAAATACAACCAATAAAGACCTAGTGCGCCTCGGTTCATGTTTCTTAAGACGTTCAAGCATGTTACCATTTGGAGATCTGCCAGTTTTCTTAAGCCTAACATATAAATCATTCATCCAAGACAAGAATAAACAAGTAATCAACACATAATCAATATCTAGGTTTCATTAGATCTAAGCAAACACAAAAGAGATCTAGCCTAGCATGATAGAATTAAGACAAGAACATGATATAGACAACCAACACATAGACATATTGATTGAATTAGAAGAACACTTATCTTGATTAATCATGCAAGGTATCAAGGGGTTGGAACCCTTGAAAAACCTGTAAAGTTACACCAAAATCGTACTTAGGGTTTCTCCCAAAACTTCTCTTTTTTAATGTGAAAAATTAGAAAACTATATATAGAAAAATAGGGCTGACGGCGTCAAGAGTAATCTTGTGACGCCGTCACCTCGCCGCCAAAACTCTCCTCGGACTGCCTAGATCCATTTCTGACGCCGTCAAGACTTAAGTACTTCCAGGCCGTCACGACTCATTTACTCTTGACGCCCTTCCTACGTGACGCCGTCAAAACTCTTCTGGGTCGTCATGGAAATTCATGAAATTTGCTCTTGACGCCGTCAAGAATTTGCTCTTGATGCCGTCACCTACTGTTCCCAGCTTGGAAAATTAAGACTTTGGCGTTTTCTTTACTTTTATGCTCCAAAAACGTCCTAATTGCTTCCTTTTCCAGATTTCACTCCCAAAGTACCTAAAATCACAAAAGGAACGATTTAGGGCAATATTTGATCAAATAAAGTCGGATTCGGGCTTAAATGACCCCATAAAAGTGGTTCATTTTTCGCCTCATCATATACCCTTACACTTGAGATTTGCTTGTCCTCAAGCAAATGCGCTTTTATTCTAGTCAAAATACAAGTTAGGGGTCATTTAACACTAATATAAAAGTAATTACAACAAATAATCGTTCCACTAAAGACCAATAGACAAGCACGGAGGTCATACACAAGCACCTCACAAATAATGTTTAGATACTCACATCTCTCGGGTTGCTAAGCCAAGGATAAACTATCAAAGAGGTCTATCAAAGAGGTCTTTTATAGGGTTGTAACGTTAGGTGTAGGGATATGAAATACACGGTTTGGTTGGATAAAGGAAGTTTTACTGGTGGCGAGTTAACAATCTTGGTTAATTACATGTACAATATGGCGTTGCTAAGCCAAGACTAGACTCGACTTAAGCTAATAAATGAAAAATAACAAAAAATATAAAATGAACATAGAATAAAAAGGGATGGTAGTCCGTATGTTTTTTTTTTCTCTTTTTCCTTTTCTATATATATTTTTTTTCTTTTTCTTGATTTTTTCGATTTTATTTATTTATTTATTTATTTTTTTATTTTTTTTTTGCATACACTCTTACCTTACCATCCAAAATAATACATCATAGGGAATGAACATTTCCCTTACACTTGAATCTTTACATACTTTACATTTAACTAAACTAATGACTCGAATTAAGAAAATCAAAACACTTGGAGCACTTTTAAGATTAACGTACATATGGGGGTAATAAATGATGTTCTTCCCCATTACTCCATAAAATAAGTACTTACCCATGAGTCCCAATCGTCCCAAAACAATATGTACAAGGATATGACTCGACTTAGCAACCATGTAATCAATTAGAAAGTTAACTTAGGGTTTAACAAATAACAATAATGCACTAAAAATGAGCGCATACACGGAAGGCTAAGGCGATTTGGTTGTACGTTTAAGTGGGGTGTAACAAATTCTTCCTTTAAGTAAAATGCTTAAAGTTAGAAACGAAAAGATAGGCTCGGAGGGGTGTACTAGGGGTTTCGTGTACTAAAAATGAGTACAACGCTAAGGGTGTGGGAAAAATTAGTTGACTTAACTAGCCAAGTAATATGACTTAAATGGTCAAGTAATTATAATACGGGTTTAACACAAGGGTGATCCTAATGCCTCTTATCATGTAGTAAATCCTACCACACGAATGTAGTCTCACTAGCGGTCTCGGGATGCATCACTAACGCAAGTTCTAGAATCTAAATGCTACCGGTACACTCATAAGCACTAATAGTAAATGCTTTTCCTATCAAATCTAAAAGCGAACCTCACATATTTGGGTGGAAAATTTTTCTGAATATACGGTTATGTGCTAGTCATACAATCTCCTATCCATGAGACGCTTGCTATGGCTAAAGTTTCACTCCTAAATGTTGTAAAAAATTTTAAATTTGGCGCTAAAATTGCACTAACAAGTATTTCTCATAGTTTTATTACACATCTACTATTAAACAAAACAAACTCAAGCGAAAGTGCATATGTAAGGTATCATCTTTTTACCCTCCCCTTACACTTAAGATGAACATTGTCCCCAATGTTCAAGTAAAGAATGTAAAAGTGAAAAAGTAAAGAGAATGAAATCAAATACTCCCCTGATTCGCTCGGTATGGATAATAGGATGGCTAGGTTAAATCTTCCTCCAAGAAAACGAACAATCAAAGCTTCCCTTCCAGAATATAAATCATCTTATTGTCATTCATAACCTGTAAAACCTGACAACATAGACAAGACAACCTCGCGTAAAATCGGCGGCATTCTATATAAGTTTCTAAATCCTAGAAAACAAGATAAGATATAATGCTTGTGGAATGAAGTTTGCAGATCTCCTGGAGATTATAAAACTTAATAATTCAGAAAAACCATAAGACTCCGTTAGAAAAACAAAACCGGTAAAATTTCCAGATTTTTAACTCCTGACGCCGTCAAGAGCAAAACCCTGACGCCGTCAGAATGGACCTGCAGAAATTCTTATGTTAAGTTTTCGGAAAATTTCTGGAAAAACTTGGTCCTACTTCCTGGAAAATCCTGCAAAACTTCATTATGACTCAATACAAGCATTTGACTCTAACAAATACGAATATACATGCTCATTTAATATTGTGGAGAATCATGATCGGTTTGTTTCTTAAAAACATATTTGGGGTTTCCCCTTACACTTATCTTTTGCAAAAATACTTCTAGGTGGAGTTAAGACTAGGCCAAAACAACAAAGTAAAGTATTTCCACTATTTAGTTTAGAAACATGATCAACCAACAATAAAAATAAAACATGCATACGGAAGCAAATAACAATCAAACAAATAAAGTCACACAAAACATGGGTTGCCTCCCAAGAAGCGCTTTTCTTTATTTACGAGTCTTGTAGCTAGACTCAAGGTCATGGGTTACTACGTGATTTCATCATTTGAAATGATATACCCCATATAGTTGCGATCATTACTGTTATGGTGGTAGTGCCTCAATCTGTCGATACTCGCAATCACCTTCCCTCCTAATTTGCTTCTCAAGTTAGCTACCCCATCTTGGCTCACACCTTCGATTGTGAATGGCCCATACCACCAAGGACTTGGTTTATCGGGTGGTATTGTTGTTTCCAAGTGTCTCAAGAGTACCAAGTTCCCTTCCTCAAATGGTACATGATTATCTATGGGTTGAGTATATTCGAATTCTGCCTGAACCTTATTGTTTTTGCTTCGCTCATTTTTTTCTTCCTTATAGCTTTTGATTCTTGCCTCCCATGCAAGAATTTTATTCTGAACACAAATGGGTGTCGTGTCAATGTTGTTTTTGACCTTTCTCCAACTCAAATCCTCATGCTTACTTTGTGGGGTCATGGGGAAGCTAATCTTTCTTTTTCCAGATTTAAGCTCGATCTTCCTACCTTCATACTTAATGACAGCCTTAGCGGTGGTGAGGAATGGTAACCCAAGGATTATTGGCATGCATCCATCCCCTTTATCATCGATGATCATAAAATCAACGGGGTACATGAATCCAGCGACATTAACTAACACATCTTCTGCGATTCCTAGGGGATATACGTACGAGTGTCCAACGAGAGATAACCTAACACGAGTAGGGGTTGGCATTTTTGACGTTAGTTGGACGTAAATAGTCAGGGGCATAAGATTTACTTCCGATCCTTGGTCGGCAAAAGCACTACGATGTTTCAAGTCCCCGATGCTTGTTGGTATCTCAAAGTTCCCACATGCTACCTGCTTAGTAGCTACCTTTTGTACCACTAGTCTTTCGAATACTGATCCTCCAGGTAGCGTATCATACTCATCTTTCACTTCTTCCTCATTTTCAGAACCCTGATTGGGAGGTTGGTTACGCCCATCACCCTTAATCCAATTTGTTATGGTGTTTTCGTTTATATCATGTTTCAGGTAGTAGCTCAAAGGTTGGGATTCTGGTGGTTTTTCTAAGGTCTGTTTAGCAGGAGTTCCTACATTCTCGTTATCTTTTTGGATGATGGTGATGGAGTTAACAAATTGGGTGGTGGGAGTGGCGCTTTCTTTCCTTAGTAGTATTCTTTCGGGGGTTCTGTGGTTGGCATACTCCTCTAATAGACTCATCATCTCATTCATTTTCTCCTGCATTTCCTCTTTCTGCTTATAGACTGCTTCCTCGAATCTAGCAAGCCGATCTGAGTGAGTTGCCATATATTCTCTCATCCTAGCTTCAAACTCCGAACTAAGCTCTTTGGGAGGGGAATAAGGTGGGGCATAGTTCTGAAAAGTCTCGGCGTTTTCTCTAGAGGGTGACTCAGATAATGGTGCCAAAGTTGTTTTTGAGACAGAATTGACAGTAGCCCGTCTAGGACTTAAAGGTCTCCTTTGCCTTTCCTCAAAATAGTCAACTTTTGCCTCAAGTTTGCATAGGAGTTCATCGGGGATCCCGGTGGTTCCTCCAGATGTCGAGACTGCATTGATGGCCGCTTCTATCGTATGTTTAAATTCCCACATCTCATGATTATCAACAACGAGCTCTTCGATAATTGCCCAAGACTCCTCGGCGTTCTTATCACACAATTTACCTCCCGCGGCCCTGTCGATGGTGCGCTTAGTGTGATAGTCAACATGGTCGTAGAAAATCTGGACTAATAACCAAAGGTTTATGCCATGATGAGGGATCTTGTGGAGGAGATCCTTAAAACGGGCCCAAGCCTCGTAGAAAGTTTCACCCCGCTGTTGCTCAAACATCAAAATGTCCCTTCTAAGCATTGCAGTCTTTTTCGGCGGAAAAAATTGGGTAAGGAAGCGATTGGCGAGATTGTCCCATGTGGTGATGGATCCCGCGGGTAAACGCTCAAGCCATTGACTAGCTTGATCCCGTAGAGGGAATTGGAATAGGCGTAAACGGGTAGTCTCTCTAGTTTCAACACCTAGGTCTATGGAATCTACGATTTTGAGAAAGTCCTTAAGATGTTGGTTTGGATCTTCGGAACGAAGTCCATGGAATGCACATCCGCTTTGCACCAACCGGATGGTGTCGGATCGCAAGGGGGTCACATTGGCTCCGGTGAGCTCAATGGTGTTTCGGTAGCCGTGGTGGCTAGGTCGGGAATACTCTCCTAAGGTTCGGGGCCTAAGGGGTTCTAGTGGTGGGTTTTGTTGTGGTGGGATGACGGGTTCAAAGATGTTACCACCTTCCATGATGTCGGATGGTAAAGAGTTACGAACAAAAACACGAAGAAATAAGATAGACTAAAGAAGACCTAAAAATAAAAATAAAATCTTACTAGAAAGGAATCTAGCAAGTAGACCTAATAAAAAGAAATTCTAACCTAGACAATAACTATTCCCTGGGCTGCGGCGCCAAAAACTTGATGCGTGGGAATCGCAACAGGCTTTACCTCTCGAGGGATCTCGAGAAGCTTACAACCCCCACCAGGCAGTGTACCTGATCGTTGTAGTATAATATAGTGACAAGTACCGGGGGATTGATCGTTCAGCTTAGGAATAGTGTCGCTAAGATTAGAAAGCCTAAATACTAGTTCTAAAGGTGAGGGATGATTATTTGTATTTTTATATTTTTATGAAAGCAAGTAAAATCTCGGGTTTTGGAAGAGTGGGCGGAATTAGTTGCTATTCAACTAACCCAATACTAAGATGCAATCAAAATAAAATACTAAAAATGAAAATAAACTAATTAAACTAAGGTTGTGAGCAGTAATTGGAGAAAATGTGTTTACTTAGATTTCACTACTCCCTAGATATCTTTTACACGTTAATTACTTGTTATAATTGCATGGATGACGGATCGTATTCCTTAATACCATTCATGGGGTGGCACACATAACTCCCCAATTCTATGAGCTCTTATCTCCTCCTACACCATGCCTAGCACAACTATAGGGATTGTAAACAGTGGCTCATGCATTAAATACAACCAATAAAGACCTAGTGCGCCTCGGTTCATGTTTCTTAAGACGTTCAAGCATGTTACCATTTGGAGATCTGCCAGTTTTCTTAAGCCTAACATATAAATCATTCATCCAAGACAAGAATAAACAAGTAATCAACACATAATCAATATCTAGGTTTCATTAGATCTAAGCAAACACAAAATAGATCTAGCCTAGCATGATAGAATTAAGACAAGAACATGATATAGACAACCAACACATAGACATATTGATTGAATTAGAAGAACACTTATCTTGATTAATCATGCAAGGTATCAAGGGGTTGGAACCCTTGAAAAACCTGTAAAGTTACACCAAAATCGTACTTAGGGTTTCTCCCAAAACTTCTCTTTTTTAATGTGAAAAATTAGAAAACTATATATAGAAAAATAGGGCTGACGGCGTCAAGAGTAATCTTGTGACGCCGTCACCTCGCCGCCAAAACTCTCCTCGGACTGCCTAGATCCATTTCTGACGCCGTCAAGACTTAAGTACTTCCAGGCCGTCACGACTCATTTACTCTTGACGCCCTTCCTACGTGACGCCGTCAAAACTCTTCTGGGTCGTCATGGAAATTCATGAAATTTGCTCTTGACGCTGTCAAGAATTTGCTCTTGACGCCGTCACCTACTGTTCCCAGCTTGGAAAATTAAGACTTTGGCGTTTTCTTTACTTTTATGCTCCAAAAACGTCCGAATTGCTTCCTTTTCCAGATTTCACTCCCAAAGTACCTAAAATCACAAAAGGAACGATTTAGGGCAATATTTGATCAAATAAAGTCGGATTCGGGCTTAAATGACTCCCTAAAAGTGGTTCATTTTTCGCCTCATCAGGCATGCTTAACCAAAATGGACCCATGAGAAATTGGGTACCAAATGTTTGAGTGTTTTTCATAAAATAGGTGTGCCTCAAAGTTTGTTTGGAACCGGATGAATGGATTAAAGATAGCGGTTGTTCAAGGCACATGACGGGTAATAAAAGCCTCTTCTCAACATATCACAAATGTGATGGAGGTAATGTTACGTTTGGTAGTAATGCTAAGAGCAAAATCATCGGAAAAGGTACAATCTCTCATGACTCCCTTTCTATAGATGATGTTGCTCATGTTGATAACTTTGGATTTAATCTTCTTAGTATTAGTCAACTTTGTCGTAATAAGTATAATGTCATTTTTAGTGAAAACGGTAGTAAAATACTTAAAGATGGTATAACCGTAGCCAAAGGTGTCCTTAAGAACAACATATACGTCATGAAGTTGGATTCAACATCTAGAGACAAACTTTGTCTTACCTCATTAGATGAATCTTCAACTTTATGGCATAGACGTTTAGGACACGCTAACATGAGACTAATCCAAAACCTCTCCTCCAAAGACTTAGTTCGAAACCTACCTAAGTTGAAATATGACCAACACTTTTGTGATGCTTGCAAAGTCGGTAAACAAGTCCATGGTAGCCATAAGGCTAAAAACTTGGTTTCTACTTCTAGGTGTCTAGAACTTTTACATATGGATTTATTTGGTCCGACGGCTATACAAAGTTATGGAGGTAACTTCTACACTTTGGTCATAGTTGATGATTACTCAAGATATACTTGGACAAAATTTTTGAAAAGTAAAAATGAAGCTTTTGATAAATTTGAAATTCTAAGTAAGAAAATTCAAAATCAAGTAGGGTCTAATATTGTGTTTATTAGAACGGATCACGGTCATGAATTTGATAATGAATTTCAATTTGGTAACTTTTGTGATAATAATGGAATAACTCATAACTTTTCGGCTCCACGTACTCCTCAATCTAATGGTGTAGTAGAACGTAAAAACCGGACATTGCAAGAGATGAGTAGAACAATGCTTAATGACCAAAACATTCCACAAAAGTTTTGGTGTAATGCCGTTGACACATCAACATACATTTTAAGTCGAGTCTTAATTAGACCATTTTTGAATAAAACTCCTTATGAACTATATAAAGGTAAAAAGCCTACATTAGGATACTTTAGAGTGTTTTGGAGTAAATGTTTCATTCTTAACACCAAGGATTATCTCACCAAATTTGACCCAAAGTCTTATGAAGGTGTATTTCTTGGATATTCACAAAATAGTAAAGCATACATTGTTTTGAACAAAGAAACATTAAGAGTCGAGGAATCGTTGAACGTAACATTTGACGAGAGTCCACCTCCCTCTAAGACATCACCTTTGGTAGATGATGACTTAGTTGAAAACCAAGCAATAGAAAATCAAGAAATTTTAAGTGATGACAAAGAAGATGAACTATTTAACAAAGAACTTGTCAATGTCAAAGAATCTAAAAGTGTCACACCCCCAATTTACCTGACTTGCAGCGGAATGGAATACCTGGGGGTGTCTGTCATAGCACCACAGTTACAGTTACATTGAACGACCTAAAGTGTCGTTTGGAAAATACTGCATTTGATCATTGAAATAATTCAGAGTTTACAACATGAGGTCCCCAAAATGTGTTGCAAGTTTATGAAAACAAGTCCTACTAGATCAAATGTTTACATAAGTGCATGAAATAATGATGAGACGCGTCGACTCCGCGACTCCATGAAGGTCCAAATGCATGTCACATGAGCTACCTTAATAACCTGAAATACATTGCTAAAACGTCAACACGAATGTTGGTGAATTCCATAGGTTTGTAAAATGTAATGATGTACGGCCACCACAAGTAAAAGTGCAAGATAAAAATCTCGTGAAAATTGTACAATAGCCTTAAGCTCATGACACCGAAGCTATGACTGATGAAATTCTATGCCCCTCCCGAATGTTCTGCCGAAACATTCATATGTAAAAGACATGACATGCATCCGCTTACTGTTGGTAATCACTACCACGGATGGAGGCGTCACCCTCGATAGATCTATCCACTCACTCTCGCTTAGTACTTGAAATTAACGGTTCATGATGTTACAGGGGACTTAGCACATGGCAAGGTAACTTAAGCTATGTACATGTTTGAATACTTGGGCTCGTACTGAAATAATTGATGCAATGTATTCCCCCCGTGGGATTTGAAAACAATCAAAAATGTTGAATTGAAAACGGGGCTATGAAAACTCACCTTAACTGATGAAACTGCGATGAAATGAAATGAACACCAATGAACAATTAGCTGTCGTAACCCAATATGATGGTACCATGAACATGTACTGAGCTGAAAAACAAGGCGCGCATACTAGCCGCAACCTAATATGAATGATGTACGATCTACTTTAGATCATGAAATGATGTTTCGAATGTCCATGCACATGTTTACTATACCACTCTACTCTTTGAAAAACACTTGTTGTTATCAAAAGTATATAATCCAAGAAGTTGGAAAAATATTGCTATTAGAAAATATAAATAGCTAGTTATAATATATATACTTATATATATATATAACGTAAATTTCCATGTTAGCGTTGAAATACTCGGGTTGTAATCCTTGAAATGATGAAAATATACTCATAATAACTAATACTACGTTAGTTATAAAGCTCGGTACTTGACATTATGTTTAGCTTAAAAATGCACTTCGTAGTTTTTGCGCCAAATTTATATAAAAGCTGTCAAATATAAAATGGTTTTAGCCGATATTCAAACGAGTATATCTTTGTCGTTACTTGTCCGTTTTACTTGTTCTTTATATCCACGGTTACGTCTTAGTATGTAGTAATATATTTTGGAAAGTTCGGCTCCTCCGGGTTACGTCTAAAGTCTCTTTTTGTACCATGAAAAACGTCCAACAGCAACTAAATTTCCAGAAAATACTTTTCGTCAACAATCTTGCAAAAATCATAACTTCTTCGTTATAAGCTCTTTTTAATCCGTTCTTTCGCCTACGGATTCGTTTTTGAAAGTATTTTCTAAAAATTTTGCCAAAGTTTCCTTGGTGTTTACTGATTTTCCAGATTTTTACAAAACGGGACAGCATGTCTAAAATAGGTTCCAAATCAAGTTTTCAAGGTCTAAAACTAATTTCTACCATCACCAAACCTCTTGTAATCACCACATGACTAATCTAATCCTACCATACACCTTCTTAGGGTGCCATGGACTCCTAACCAAGTTATTAAAGCAAGGGAATGCATAACTAAAAAGTTAGGGTTTGTATGTTTCTTTTTAGACAAAATAAAGTGTGGTATAGCTACTTGTACATGGTTTTTAGCATGGAAATCATGTAATACATGTAAAAATAAGATGATCCATGAAAAAATAAAGTTGAAAACTTACTTGATAAAATGAGATGATTATATGATGATTATGCTTGGATTTCTTGTGTTTTTGATGCAATATTCTTGATTAGAACCATAAAATGAATAACTTTGGTGCTTTAAACTTTCAAAAATCATCACTTGATCATGGAGTTAGAGTTTGGTCGTGGGTTTGAGTGAAGAAGAAGAGAAAATGGGTTTTTGATCCAAAAATTATGTATGTTTATGTTTTAAGTGTTTTAGAAAGATATTTATGCAAAGGTTCAAAGTGTAAGATTTCATATATGCATGAGGTCAAAGGGGGGTTCATGGCTGATGTTTCAAAGGGTTCAAAGGAGAAAACTTAGTTTTTGATTTAATTAGGAAAGTTAGTAGATGATTAGTGGTATAAGTATAGGTTTTAGGTGTTAGTTTGTGTTGTTTGTTAAAATCGGGTACCGGTTTTAATAGAAATAAATGTTCACGAAGTTTACCGGGATGAAATAAAGTCATAATAATGTTAAAAACATATTAAAAATATGTTGGGTACATTTACTGAGTGATCGGGTGATTATTGTTTAGTTTTCACGAAAACCGTCGTTATATTCATACGCGTACGTTATAAATAAAATAAATTTCCAAAATACTGGGTAACTGAATGTTATAACTTTTATGATGTTAAAATGGATATAAAAATATGTCGGGACCATTGTGGGAATATTTAGATATATTCGTCGTGTATAAACCGTGTGTTAACGTTTATTTAGAAATCATAATACGTAAAACGTTAAATATACTGAATATAGTAATTTGAAAATCCTAAGAGTGGTATAACATGTAATTGACCTACTGATGATATGCAGACTATCTCCAGTCCGTATGAAATGTTATTACTGATAATGCATGAATTCGCACCTAACCCAATCCGGTTACGCGAATTTGAATATCCGTAAACTAAATTTATGTAATGCACGTGAATGATGAAATCTTTTCCCGCAATGAATAGTATTTCGTAAATAGTAAATTTTCCTAAAGGTTTCTCAGAATATCAAATTAACCTCGAAAACGATGAATAGTAAACTGATGAATAGTGTTTTGATGAATAGTGTTTGATGAATAGTGTTTTTCCAAAGTTCGGGAAATGACCTGAAATGACCTGAAATAGTGAGTTGTGACAGTCTTCCCCCCTAAAAGGAACTTCGTCCCGAAGTTCAGTTTATGTTGGTCTCTGAGAATATATTGGTGAAAAGGTGATGATATTCGAGAATTCCAGCGAACTCTAACGATAGGAATTCGACTCTGCTTCAACTGTTCGACCACACGGTCCATGATTTCTGTTGGTTCTCTTACAAGGTTTATGTTTGACTTTGGGTTGGATCCCTTCCAATGGAATCATGAGTGACTCATCTGAAAGTCATTTCTGGGGATTTGAAAATGTGAAATATGTTCGTGTAATCCTGTTGTTCTCTGACAATGTTCAAGTCTGACGGCCACTATGCCTTCTCTGTCAAAATATAAATGGTCCAGTGTATATTGGTGTAACTTTCCAAGTTTTCTGAACGATAACATGCCTTTCCTAGGCAAAACTTTCTGCTAACTCTGCAGAACTTGAAGTTTTAATGGTTTACGACTTATTGAACTTGTAACTTATTCTTGACTTGTAGAAAATTTCTGGTTATCTCATGAATGCCTACTGAACTAGTGAGTTGAGCTTTTTCTGAGTTTGGCCCATCAATCAATGGTTTGCACTTCTTACTGTTTTAAATGTGACACTGGTAATATATACTGCTGAATTCTGCCAGAACTCAAGTTTGTATGCTAGTTGGTCGATTCTAAAATGAATCTTAAATAGTCCAATATGCTAAAGGTTCAACCTTTCTTGTTATCCAATTTGTATCAGGCCAATCCAAGGCAAAGCTTTTAACTTAGTTTGTTCTCCCACTTGAATCCGGATGGTTTGTAATTCAGGATACCCAATCCAAATGATGTGTGTTATGTACCAACCTAACTTCTGCCAGTTTCTCGCTGTTGGTGTGATAACTATTGTTGTAGATGAATTTGATTTATGTTAAGTGCTTAGTCCAACCATTTATAGGGTCAATCACTCATGCTCTGAGCATACCTTCCTATGTTTGAATTGTTCTCTCGCTTTGACCATCGGTCTGAGGGTGATAGGTGGTGTTCACATCTAAATGGGTTTTTGAAGGAAATCCTGAAATGATTACCTGAGGTCCAAGTTGAAACGGTTTCCTTAACAGGAACAACTGAAATGGGTACAATAAACCTTTGTAACTAATTCCATAACGTTCGGTCCTTCGAACTTGGCGTTATCTGAAGGGATAGAATATAGGTAACAATTTGATTCCTTGTGTTTTGTTCCAACGGATGATAAGACATATGTCCTTCTTTGTCTATTGGGTTTGGTCTCCACTACTGAAGTTCGCGATTAATTTGTGATGTTCCTCCTAATTCCGTCATCACATAATTCAAATATTCTCTATTGTCAAGTCACAAATCCTAAATGCATAAGCGATGTTGCAGGGAAATTTGTTCTGGAAATTTGTCTCGCGATTATGAGTTTTGGTTGAAATCCTTTTTCTGAATAAACGAATTTAGAAAAATGGAGCAAATGATTTACTAAGTAATATTTTTCCTGATGATTCAAAATTTCAGTAGTTATGAAGTAGAAAAATGTTTTCAAACATGTTGTGATTAAAACTGCTTACCAAAGTTTTATGTCTATGTATATTTCTCATTGTACAATAGTGTTGCTAAAGATTGACCAAAAAGGATCGTACTTGTTTAAAATAGGAATTTCAGAAATCATTTTTTTTTTCCAAGGTATGTGATTTATGTAAACGCATCAACTTTATTTAAAAGTGAAAACACTGAAAAGGATAAAATGGTAGAATAGGAAATGTTCGCTTAAATGCATAGATGTCTAACACTTAGTTCCTGAGGTTGGATAATGTCTATTGATGGTTATCTGGCATAACTACAAGCATAGGTATTTAGACTAACTTAAGTCCTGAAATAGTTTATCGTTGTAATTGGCAAGACGAAGGTATCACTTGATGTTGTGTCGATGAATATCTATTCTGTTTTCCCATGTAGATGAGGAGATATGTTCCGGTTTGATCCCTTGCTTGGTATGAAGGTGAGGTTATCTGAAATTTCTAGACATAATGCCTTAGAGGAATCTACATTGATATTCTTGTTTCAAACAATTGTACTTTGTGAAAACTTATTGCAGGAAAGTTCATGTATGGATGAGGCCATGTTTAAATGAAATGTTCTACGGTCTCAATTTGAAGCTTGGTGTATTTCTATTGTGTTGTCCAGCGGACATCTATATTGAGTTCAATCCTGTAGCTCAGTCTAGCTAGTACCCTTGAATAATAACATTGGACAACTAGGTTAAAGATGGTAATTCGGATGGTCTCGCAGTATCTTAGAATTTGTTGTTGAGTTATGAATTCTCTCTCTATATACTTCTAGTTCTGGTTAGTAGTTTTGTAATCCTTTCATTGCCTTTATTGTATAAAGGAATCCTGCATGTAATTGATATGGAAAGTCTCTTCTAGGGAAGTCAATGGGAAAATCCAACTTAATGTCTGAATGAGTGACTGGTGGGGTAAGTATCCAGAGATAGTTCGGCAAAAGGGATGTTTATGAAAGAGTTCCTTTGTTTACAAAACTTTTGGATGAAGATTGTTATTAACAATCCTTTGAAAAGGTAATTATTTCCTTCATGGCATAATCCTTCCTGAATTTTACATAGGTGATCAGGCTATGTATAATTGAGGACTAATGATGCGATGTTGGATTTTGTCAAAATATCATAACTTTCCTCAAAAGTTTTAGATGGTGTTCAACGCATTGTTATAAAAATGGTGTCCTGATATTTTCTTTCGAGTAACATGAAAATTGCTTCGCGTAACAATAGTAAATACTTGGTGTAATGACAGAAAATCAATTTATAGGATGGTAATAAAATAGCTTACTTCAGAAATTTTTCTGTAAAACAGTTTCCCCATATGATAGTAAAATAGCTTGAATGGTGTATTGGATACGTGGGTGAATCTTGTCGAATGGTAATAGTCTATTAATTCGTCAAAAACGAAATCAACCTAATTCCTGATGAGACAATGCTAAAATGTTGCGAAACGATTGAAGTCTGAGCAAATGGGAATGGAAAAGGAAATGACAATGATGGTACTAGTGAATGGAATACTACCCTCTTTCGCGCTACCTCACGACATCCAAAAGGTAAAACTAAAGTACACACTGTGGGAAGGCCAATAGTGTAATGAGTAACTGATGGTGGTGATAGTACCTGAGTAGTAAGTGCCCTACTAGTGATGGAAAGAAAACACACTATCTTCCTTGTAATAAGCATCCTAATAAGTCCATTAAGATTAATTCTGAATACACTACCAAAAGGCATTCTATGTACGGGCTGAATGATAGGAAAACCCTGTTCCTATGGCAAATCAATAGTACTAATGGTGGTGTAAATGCAACTGGTGGTATAATGGTAGTGGAAGATGACAAGGCATCTTCAATGTCGGTATCCGATAAAAGGATGTCAGGGTGAGTATCTGAAGACATGTCACTTGTGAACCAGGTCAATAAAATGATATACATATACGGATATGAGTATAAATAACTCGCACAGGGTATGTATGAAACAACATGTATCATGATTATGCACTTATGATGAAATGATGAGATGCTATGATGATGCGGTTATAGTCTAGGGTCCAAGATACATCCTAGTTCGCTATAACCTTAGCTCTGATGCCAATCTGTCACACCCCCAATTTACCTGACTTGCAGCGGAATGGAATACCTGGGGGTGTCTGTCATAGCACCACAGTTACAGTTACATTGAACGACCTAAAGTGTCGTTTGGAAAATACTGCATTTGATCATTGAAATAATTCAGAGTTTACAACATGAGGTCCCCAAAATGTGTTGCAAGTTTATGAAAACAAGTCCTACTAGATCAAATGTTTACATAAGTGCATGAAATAATGATGAGACGCGTCGACTCCGCGACTCCATGAAGGTCCAAATGCATGTCACATGAGCTACCTTAATAACCTGAAATACATTGCTAAAACGTCAACACGAATGTTGGTGAATTCCATAGGTTTGTAAAATGTAATGATGTACGGCCACCACAAGTAAAATTGCAAGATAAAAATCTCGTGAAAATTGTACAATAGCCTTAAGCTCATGACACCGAAGCTATGACTGATGAAATTCTATGCCCCTCCCGAATGTTCTGCCGAAACATTCATATGTAAAAGACATGACATGCATCCGCTTACTGTTGGTAATCACTACCACGGATGGAGGCGTCACCCTCGATAGATCTATCCACTCACTCTCGCTTAGTACTTGAAATTAACGGTTCATGATGTTACAGGGGACTTAGCACATGGCAAGGTAACTTAAGCTATGTACATGTTTGAATACTTGGGCTCGTACTGAAATAATTGATGCAATGTATTCCCCCCGTGGGATTTGAAAACAATCAAAAATGTTGAATTGAAAACGGGGCTATGAAAACTCACCTTAACTGATGAAACTGCGATGAAATGAAATGAACACCAATGAACAATTAGCTGTCGTAACCCAATATGATGGTACCATGAACATGTACTGAGCTGAAAAACAAGGCGCGCATACTAGCCGCAACCTAATATGAATGATGTACGATCTACTTTAGATCATGAAATGATGTTTCGAATGTCCATGCACATGTTTACTATACCACTCTACTCTTTGAAAAACACTTGTTGTTATCAAAAGTATATAATCCAAGAAGTTGGAAAAATATTGCTATTAGAAAATATAAATAGCTAGTTATAATATATATACTTATATATATATAACGTAAATTTCCATGTTAGCGTTGAAATACTCGGGTTGTAATCCTTGAAATGATGAAAATATACTCATAATAACTAATACTACGTTAGTTATAAAGCTCGGTACTTGACATTATGTTTAGCTTAAAAATGCACTTCGTAGTTTTTGCGCCAAATTTATATAAAAGCTGTCAAATATAAAATGGTTTTAGCCGATATTCAAACGAGTATATCTTTGTCGTTACTTGTCCGTTTTACTTGTTCTTTATATCCACGGTTACGTCTTAGTATGTAGTAATATATTTTGGAAAGTTCGGCTCCTCCGGGTTACGTCTAAAGTCTCTTTTTGTACCATGAAAAACGTCCAACAGCAACTAAATTTCCAGAAAATACTTTTCGTCAACAATCTTGCAAAAATCATAACTTCTTCGTTATAAGCTCTTTTTAATCCGTTCTTTCGCCTACGGATTCGTTTTTGAAAGTATTTTCTAAAAATTTTGCCAAAGTTTCCTTGGTGTTTACTGATTTTCCAGATTTTTACAAAACGGGACAGCATGTCTAAAATAGGTTCCAAATCAAGTTTTCAAGGTCTAAAACTAATTTCTACCATCACCAAACCTCTTGTAATCACCACATGACTAATCTAATCCTACCATACACCTTCTTAGGGTGCCATGGACTCCTAACCAAGTTATTAAAGCAAGGGAATGCATAACTAAAAAGTTAGGGTTTGTATGTTTCTTTTTAGACAAAATAAAGTGTGGTATAGCTACTTGTACATGGTTTTTAGCATGGAAATCATGTAATACATGTAAAAATAAGATGATCCATGAAAAAATAAAGTTGAAAACTTACTTGATAAAATGAGATGATTATATGATGATTATGCTTGGATTTCTTGTGTTTTTGATGCAATATTCTTGATTAGAACCATAAAATGAATAACTTTGGTGCTTTAAACTTTCAAAAATCATCACTTGATCATGGAGTTAGAGTTTGGTCGTGGGTTTGAGTGAAGAAGAAGAGAAAATGGGTTTTTGATCCAAAAATTATGTATGTTTATGTTTTAAGTGTTTTAGAAAGATATTTATGCAAAGGTTCAAAGTGTAAGATTTCATATATGCATGAGGTCAAAGGGGGGTTCATGGCTGATGTTTCAAAGGGTTCAAAGGAGAAAACTTAGTTTTTGATTTAATTAGGAAAGTTAGTAGATGATTAGTGGTATAAGTATAGGTTTTAGGTGTTAGTTTGTGTTGTTTGTTAAAATCGGGTACCGGTTTTAATAGAAATAAATGTTCACGAAGTTTACCGGGATGAAATAAAGTCATAATAATGTTAAAAACATATTAAAAATATGTTGGGTACATTTACTGAGTGATCGGGTGATTATTGTTTAGTTTTCACGAAAACCGTCGTTATATTCATACGCGTACGTTATAAATAAAATAAATTTCCAAAATACTGGGTAACTGAATGTTATAACTTTTATGATGTTAAAATGGATATAAAAATATGTCGGGACCATTGTGGGAATATTTAGATATATTCGTCGTGTATAAACCGTGTGTTAACGTTTATTTAGAAATCATAATACGTAAAACGTTAAATATACTGAATATAGTAATTTGAAAATCCTAAGAGTGGTATAACATGTAATTGACCTACTGATGATATGCAGACTATCTCCAGTCCGTATGAAATGTTATTACTGATAATGCATGAATTCGCACCTAACCCAATCCGGTTACGCGAATTTGAATATCCGTAAACTAAATTTACGATGAAATGTGTAATGCACGTGAATGATGAAATCTTTTCCCGCAATGAATAGTGTTTCGTGAATAGTAAATTTTCCCAAAAGTTTCTCAGAATATCAAATTGACCTCGAAAACGATGAATAGTGTTTTGATGAATAGTGTTTGATGAATAGTGTTTTTCCAAAGTTCGGGAAATGACCTGAAATGACCTGAAATGGTGAGTTGTGACAAAAAGTCATCCATTAGATGGTGTCATTGGCAACATTAACGAAAGAACACTAAGGTCAAAAGTTCAAAATGAAAGCAACTATTTTTGTTTCGTGTCAACCATTGAACCTAAAAATATTAATGAAGCCATTAAAGATGAGTCTTGGGTAATTGCAATGCAAGAAGAGTTAAACCAATTTGTTAGGAATGATGTATGGACATTAGTTCCTCAACCAAAGAGTCAAACTATAATTGGAACAAAATGGGTATTTCGAAATAAAATGGATGAAAATGGAATTATGTCTAGAAACAAAGCTAGGCTAGTTGCACAAGGTTATAACCAACAAGAAGGCATTGACTACGATGAAACTTTTGCTCCGGTTGCTAGGCTCGAGTCAATTAGAATCTTACTTGCATATGCATGTGCACACAATTTTAAACTCTTTCAAATGGATGTCAAAAGTGCATTTCTAAATGGAGTCATTAATGAAGAAGTGTATGTTGCTCAACCACCGGGCTTCATCGATTTTGAAAAACCAAATCATGTTTACAAACTTAAAAAGACTCTTTACGGACTTAAGCAAGCTCCAAAAGCATGGTATGATCGACTTAAAACATTCCTAGTTGACCATACGTATACCATGGGCTTAGTTGATAATACTCTCTTCACTAAGAAGAAAGACTCACATATTATCATAGTCCAAATCTATGTTGATGACATTATATTCGGATCAACTTGTCAAGAATTATGTGTGGATTTCTCAAAAATCATGCATGACGAGTTTGAAATGAGTATGATGGGAGAACTCAACTTTTTCCTAGGACTCCAAATCAAACAACTAGAAGATGGTATCTTCTTTAACCAATCTAAATATATTAAGGACATGCTTAAGAAATTTGGACTAGAAGATTCGAAACCTATCAAAACTCCCATGTCCACGGAAACTAAACTCACCAAGGATGAGGAAAGTGAATCCGTAGATAGCACTAAATATAGAGGTATGATTGGTAGTCTACTTTACCTAACGGCTAGTAGACCCGACATTATGTTTAGTGTTTGTCTATGTGCTTGTTTTCAAGAAGATCCTAAAACTACCCATCTCGAAGCCGTTAAAAGGATTTTTAGGTATATTAAGGGCACTACACATTTAGGTTTATGGTATCCCAAAGGAACGGGAATAGACACCATAGTGTATGCCGACTCGGATCATGCCGGTGACTATGTCGATAGAAAAAGCACAAGTGGTATTTGTACTTTTGTTGGACATTGTCTCACCTCATGGTTCTCTAAGAAGCAAACGGCTCTTGCTATCTCAACAACGGAAGCCGAGTATGTTTCGGCCGGAAAGGCATGTCAACAAGCTCTTTGGATGAAGCAAGCTCTTGTCGACTACGGAATTCAACTCAACGACATCACAATTCTTTGTGACAACAAAGGTGCCATTGATCTTAGCAAAAACCCGGTTCAACATGCTCGTACCAAATATATTGAAATCCGTCATCATTTCCTTCGTGACAACGTTCAAAAAGGAAATGTCTCAATTGAGAAAGTTTCTTCCGAAGATAACATAGCCGACATTCTCACAAAACCTCTTAAACGTGAACCTTTTAATCTTCTTAGGCTAAGCTTAGGACTAATGGAACCTACATTGTAGTTCTGGACATTAGACAAAAATCACAAAAATCAAAACAAATCCAAAACCATTTTTCTCAGCAGGGTTGGCGGAACCCTCAGCCATAACGGACGGAACCCAACTCAGGGTTCCGCCGTATCCGTCGACCTGCAGAAACATTTTCTTTGTTTATATTAAACCAAACACCCATTATCTCATACCACCACTTCAAGGCTGCTACTATTCACTTCACCACTCATCCACACCTACGAATTGTTGGTCCTCGATTCATTTACATTGCAAATCAATCATCATTGTAAGTATTCTAAACATGATTACAATCCTGATCTGAGTCTAGGAATTCTATTTCTTGCACAAAAACAAAAACTTGGGGTTATGCATTAACTTAAGAAATTCATGCATGAAATTAGGTAATTAACAAAACTAATCATGTTTCCCATAGTTAGGAATTGCATTCTTACTAAGTATAAACATGTTTGTTAAAACACCCCATGTCAAATTTTTGCAAAAACTTCTCACAAGTAGGACAATTTTTTTTTCGTCTCACACTGAGAATACAAAATCAAAACGTTATGTTTAAAACATCACTTGCATAATGTCTCTTGAATGCTAAAGGGAATACATAACCAATATGTATTTTCGGGTACATTCAAACGAAGCTACATTAAACTAGGAGCGTTTAGGTTATCTTTTGTTTTATAACAAAACTTGCATAAAACGATTTTGAAGCATCAAAATGAGTCAAGATAACCACACCTCCACATTGTTTTCATATAGGCACACACTAGAACATCCACATTATAATAGTGGTTTACATAAACTAAAATGTAAAATTTTGTTGTTCTAGGAATCATCATGCCTCCTCTAACCCACTACGACCACAAGGACACCATTAAGTACCTACCAAAACATCACAAAACCAAAGGCCTTACCTCAAACCAAGTAAACGTTTTCAAAGCCCTAGAAAAACACTATGTCCATGAGGGTAGAACCATTGACCCATCTTTCCTAGAAGGCACAAACCTTTACGCCGATTTTGCCACAATCAACTTTGAGTGTCTTTTGAATATAGACGAGCCTATTTGTCCTAGGTTCATTCTAGAGTTCTATGCATCCTCCGTCCTCTCCACGGATGATTATGGTCATATGTCTATCAACTTTAGGGTTAGCGATCATCAATACTCCTTCACTCTTGAGGAGTTTGCTAAAATCCTAGGTGTCCCAAACCGTGGTACTTGCCTCTATTCCGACTTGCACTCCCTCTCAACTCTTGACAACCTCCAAGACCGTATCCACCCTTATGACACACCCCTTGTCTCAAAAGACGTACTCCGTGACCACCTCTTTGTTAGGAACACCACCACTAGGAGAACCCGTTCGGGGAATGAGGTCGATAAGGACCCATATGGAATGGAAATGAACGAACTTAAGCCACAATTCAAGAAATGGGAGGAAGTCCTTAGAGCCAATGTCATGACACAATAGGGAACCGTGACCATATCAACCTTTGCCTTTGCTACATGCTCTACTCCTTGTCCGTTAGGCAACCCTACAACCTTGCCTACTACATGGCCAAGAGAATGGCCGACATTCCCGTGCATGGCACAACGGCTATGCCATATGGAATGCTCTTGACCCGTCTCTTTAGGTTCATTTCACCCATTCCACCAACTCCTAACCGTCTTTGTCTTGACTACACTCTCATTCCACACACCTTTGTCCCACTAAGTGATAAGAGAGTTTACAAAGCCCAAGGAAAACGCCCACATCCTCCTACCTCATCATCTTCTTCCTCAATGAGTGAAGATGACAATTTGCCAAACTCTAGGCTCCCACCTCTAGAATATCTTTCCCAACTTCCGGATATTCCGAATGAGTCGGAGGAGTTCAAGCAAACAAAGGGGATGTTCAAAAACATCAGGAGATTCCTTGGAAAAATGAAGAAGAAGATTGACCGTCAATGAGTGCGGGTGTGTTAGGAGTGTTTGGCACAAGGTGCTATTTAAACAATTTGGTTATGTAAACAATGGTTCTCTTGAATTTATGTGTTGGTAGGATGTTTGATACTATTTGAAACATGTTTTAACTAACAATGATGCAGGAAGACAACTTTTGGCAAGTTGTCAAATTTTCATGTTTATATAATTTTCACTTAGTATAGTGAAATTCGCTAGCCCCCGGTCAAACTCCTATGCTATGCGTGTTTACATGTCTAATTTTTGCATTTCCTAACCAGTTATGAATTATATTTTTGGTTTTAGGACTTTTTAAAAATTTTGAAAATCGTCTCGCGGGTCAAAAACGCGGACTGCCTACTTTTTTGGGTATGGCGGATCTGGTGGTACCCAATATTGGGTTCCGCCAGTGTAAATTCTGGGAATTCCAGGATTGGGCCAACGGACCAGGCGGCACCCTCAAATGGGTTCCGCCTGTGTATTCTGAGGGTGTCGCCAGCATCCTGCAGAATTTTTGATTTCATTTTCACCAATTCAACACCCAAACATCAAAATCCAATCCTTTTAGGTAGAAACCCATTACTTGCAATGTGTTTAGCATAATAGGATACTCCTTCTTCCATAAACTTAACCAAAAACTCATTCCCGCCAAAATTCAAATTTAGCCATTACAACCTCAAGGACCCCTCAAACATAAAGGAAGGAACCCTTTTAAGGGATCCTTGAAATCCCTGAGATTTATACTACCACAAATCCACCAAAACCACTAAGCATTTAGTGCAAAACTTGTCTTCTCACTTCACCATTTTCATTGGATTGACTTCCATGATTTGACAATCCACAATTAGTTTTCCAAATCATTAGAAACCTCCATTTTTGTATGGACTAACATCAAATCCAAACACTCCTTTCCATAATCCTTCAACACTATAAATTAAGCCATCCTAAATACCATCAAATCACACCTTCCTCAACACAATTTCTGAAACTTATAAACCATTTTTCACCATGACTAAGTCAACAAACACCTCTCAACCATCAAGACCCATTCGGAAAACCGCCCGGATTAGTGTTAAACCACTATGGTCTAATCAACCCATCAACCTAAGCTCCTCATCCTCAGATGAATTCACATCACCCATAAAAAATGAACACTTTTTTGAACCTTGCATCTCCATCACCATCACCCAATGAACCAAATGAGCTCACTCCACCACCAACTAAATCACCTATTGACCCAACTCCACCAAGTGCTCCAACTCAACCATCCAAAACCTCATCATCATCACCCTTACCTAAAATTGAGCCAATGGAACTTTTTGGGTCTCCTCCCACATCACCACACCCATTTGTCCAAGATCTTAATGATCTTCCACCAAGACCTACACAACCACCACCTTTTGCAAATGAATCACCAAGGTCAATTCTTGACCAAGATAACCTTTTTAACCACATTCCACCACCACAACAAGTGTACCATCAACCTAAACCATTATTGTTTCACCCCATCTACCATGACATCCATGGTCCTCTATATGGAGAACCAAACTTTGAAAATCATGATCACCCAAATCCACCACACCCTCAATCTCAAACCTTTGAGTCTTTATTTCCTTCATATGAGGATATCCAAAACATGGTTGAAAACCATCTCCATCAAGCAATGGAATTTCAAACCACATTGCTTGACTCAATACCAAATCCATCCTCCACCCAAGAACCAAAAACCAAACAACCCTCAAACCAAGAAACCAAAACCAACCCATTTCAACCCACTCATCCCCATGCTTGCTCAAATTGTGAGCAAATGGGTGAAACCATCAAAACGTTGCTTCACCAACTCCAAGATAAAGATGTGGGAGGAGACCCAAATAGTTCCATTGGCTCAATTTTTGGTAATGGTGATGATGATGAGGTTTTGGATGGTTGAGTTGGAGCACATGGTGGAGTTGGGTCAGTAGGTGATTTAGTTGGTGGTGGAGTGAGCTCATTTGGTTCATTGGGTGATGGTGATGGAGATGCAAGGTTCAAAAAGTGTTCATTTTTTATGGGTGATGTGAATTCATCCGAGGATGAGGAGCTTAGGTTGATAGGTTGATTAGACCATAGTGGTTTAACACTAATCCGGGTGGTTTTCCGGATGGGTCTTGATGGTTGAGAGGTGTTTGTTGACTTAGTCATGGTGAAAAATGGTTTATAAGTTTCAGAAATTGTGTTGAGGAAGGTGTGATTGATGGTGTTTAGGATGGCTTAATTTATAGTGTTGAAGGATTATGGAAAGGAGTGTTTGGATTTAATGATAGTCCATACAAAAATGGAGATTTCTAATGATTTGGAAAACTAATTATGGATTGTCAAATCATGGAAGTCAATCAAATGAAAATGGTGAAGTGAGAAGACAAGTTTTGCACTAAATGCTTAGTGGTTTTGGTGGATTTGTGGTAGTATAAATCTCAGGGATTTCAAGGATCCCTTAAAAGGGTTCCTTCCTTTATGTTTGAGGGGTCCTTGAGGTTGTTATGGCTAAATTTGAATTTTGGCGGGAATGAGTTTTTGGTTAAGTTTTTGGAAGAAGGAGTATCCTATTATGCTAAACACATTGCAAGTAATGGGTTTCTACCTAAAAGGATTGGATTTTGATGTTTGGGTGTTGAATTGGTGAAAATGAAATCAAAAATTCTGCAGGTTGCTGGCGGCACCCTCAGAATACACAGGCGGAACCCATTTGAGGGTGCCGCCTGGTCCGTTGGGCCATTTCTAGAATTCCCAGAAATTGCACTGGCGAAACCCAATTTTGGGTACCACCAGATCCGCCAGACCCAAAAAAGTAGGCAGTCCGTGTTTTTGACCCGCGAGACGATTTTCAAATTTTTTAAAAAGTCCTAAAACCAAAAATATAATTCATAACTGGTTAGGAAATGCAAAAATTAGACATGTAAACACGCATAACATAGGAGCTTGACCAGGGGCTAGCGAATTTCACTATACTTAGTGAAAATTATATAAACATGAAAATTTGACAACTTGCCAAAAATTGTCTTCCTGCATCATTGTTAGTTAAAACATGTTTCAAATAGTATCAAACATCCTACCAACTCATAAATTCAAGAGAACCATTGTTTACATAACCAAATTGTTTAAATAGCACCTTGTGCCAAACACTCCTAACACACCCGCACTCATTGACGGTCAATCTTCTTCTTCATTTTTCCAAGGAATCTCCCGATGTTTTTGAACATCCCCTTTGTTTGCTTGAACTCCTCCGACTCATTCGGAATATCCGGAAGTTGGGAAAGGTATTCTAGAGGTGGGAGCCTAGAGTTTGGCAAATTGTCATCTTCACTCATTGAGGAAGAAGATGATGAGGTAGGAGAATGTGGGCGTTTTCCTTGGGCTTTGTAAACTCTCTTATCACTTAGTGGGACAAAGGTATGTGGAATGAGAGTGTAGTCAAGACGAAGACGGTTAGGAGTTGGTGGAATGGGTGAAATGAACCTAAAGAGACGGGTCAAGAGCATTCCATATGGCATAGCCGTTGTGCCATGCACGGGAATGTCAGTCATTCTCTTGGCCATGTAGTAGGCAAGGTTGAAGGGTTGTCTAACGGACAAGGAGTAGAGCATGTAGCAAAGGCAAAGGTTGATATGGTCACGGTTCCCTATTGTGCTAATGACATTGGCTCTAAGAAGTTCCTCCCATTTCTTGAATTGTGGCTTAAGTTCATTCATTTCCATTCCATATGGGTCCTTATCGACCTCATTCCCCGAACGGGTTCTCCTAGTGGTGGTGGTCCTAACAAAGAGGTGGTCATGGAGTACGTCTTTTGAGACAAGGGGTGTGTCATAAGGGTGGATACGGTCTTGGAGGTTGTCAAGAGTTGAGAGGGAGTGCAAGTCGGAATAGAGGCAAGTACCACGGTTTGGGACACTAGGATTTGAGCAAACTCCTCAAGAGTGAAGGAGTATTGATGATCGCTAACCCTAAAGTTGATAGACATATGACCATAATCATCCGTGGAGAGGACGGAGGATGCATAGAACTCTAGAACGAACCTAGGACAAATAGGCTTGTCTATATTCAAAACACACTCAAAGTTGATTGTCGCAAAATCGGCGTAAAGGTTTGTGCCTTCTAGGAAAGACGGGTCAATGGTTCTACCATCATGGACATAGTGTTTTTCTAGGGCTTTGAAAACGTTTACTTGGTTTGGGGTAAGGCCTTTGGTTTTGTGGTGTTTTGGTAGGTACTTAATGGTGTCCTTGTGGTCGTAGTGGGTTAGAGGAGGCATGATGATTCCTAGAACAACAAAATTTCACATTTTAGTTTACGTAAACCACTATTATAATATGGATGTTCTAGTGTGTACCTATATGAAAACAACGTGGAGGTGTGGTTATCTTGACTCATTTTGATGCTTCAAAATCGTTTTATGCAAGTTTTGTTATAAGACAAAAGATAACCCAAACGCTCCTAGTTCAATGTAGCTTCGTTTGAATGTACCCGAAAATACATATTGGTTATGTATTCCCTTTAGCATTCAAGAGACATTATGCAAGTGATGTTTTAAACATTACGTTTTGATTTTGTATTCTCAATGTGAGACGAAAAAATATTTGTCCTACTTGTGAATTTTTGGAAGGATTTGACATGGGGTGTTTTAGCAAACATGTTTATACTAATTAAAGATGCAATTCCTAACTATGGGAAACATGATTAGTTTTATTAAACACCTAATCTAATGCATGAGTTTTTCAAGTTTGTGCAAGAAATAGAATTCCTAGACTCAGATCAGGATTGTAATCATGTTTAGAATACTTACAATGATGATTGATTTGCAATGTAAATGAATGGAGGACCAAGATTTCGTAGGTGTGGATGAGTGGTGAAGTGAATAGTAGCAGCCTTGAAGTGGTGGTATGAGATAATGGGTGTTTGGTTTAATATAAACAAAGAAAATGTTTCTGCAGGTCGACGGATACGGCGGAACCCTGAGTTTGGTTCCGTCCGTTATGGCTGAGGGTTCCGCCAACCCTGCTGAGAAAAATGGTTTTGGATTTTTTTTTTATTTTTGTGATTTTTGTCTAATGTCCAGAACTACAATGTAGGTTCCATGAGTCCTAAGCCTAGCCTAAGAAGATTAAAAGGTTCACGTTTAAGAGGTTTTGTGAGAATGTCGGCTATGTTATCTTCGGAAGAAACTTTCTCAATTGAGATATTTCCTTTTTGAACGTTGTCACGAAGGAAATGATGACGGATTTCAATATGTTTGGTACGAGCATGTTGAATTGGGTTTTTGCTAAGATCAATGGCACCTTTGTTGTCACAAAGAATTGTGATGTCGTTGAGTTGAATTCCGTAGTCGACAAGAGCTTGCTTCATCCAAAGAGCTTGTTGACATGCCTTTCCGGCCGAAACGTACTCGGCTTCCGTTGTTGAGATAGCAAGAGCCGTTTGCTTCTTAGAGAACCATGAGGTGAGACAATGTCCAACAAAAGTACAAATACCACTTGTGCTTTTTCTATCGACATAGTCACCGGCATGATCCGAGTCGGCATACACTATGGTGTCTATTCCCGTTCCTTTGGGATACCATAAACCTAAATGTGTAGTGCCCTTAATATACCTAAAAATCCTTTTAACGGCTTCGAGATGGGTAGTTTTAGGATCTTCTTGAAAACCAGCACATAGACAAACACTAAACATAATGTCGGGTCTACTAGCCGTTAGGTAAAGTAGACTACCAATCATACCTCTATATTTAGTGCTATCTACGGATTCACTTTCCTCATCCTTGGTGAGTTTAGTTTCCGTGGACATGGGAGTTTTGATAGGTTTCGAATCTTCTAGTCCAAATTTCTTAAGCATGTCCTTAATATATTTAGATTGGTTAAAGAAGATACCATCTTCTAGTTGTTTGATTTGGAGTCCTAGGAAAAAGTTGAGTTCTCCCATCATACTCATTTCAAACTCGTCATGCATGATTTTTGAGAAATCCACACATAATTCTTGACAAGTTGATCCGAATATAATGTCATCAACATAGATTTGGACTATGATAATATGTGAGTCTTTCTTCTTAGTGAAGAGAGTATTATCAACTAAGCCAATGGTATACTTATGGTCAACTAGGAATGTTTTAAGTCGATCATACCATGCTTTTGGAGCTTGCTTAAGTCCGTAAAGAGCCTTTTTAAGTTTGTAAACATGATTTGGTTTTTCAAAATTGATGAAGCCCGGTGGTTGAGCAACATACACTTCTTCATTAATGACTCCATTTAGAAATGCACTTTTGACATCCATTTGAAAGAGTTTAAAATTGTGTGCACATACATATGCAAGTAAGATTCTAATTGACTCGAGCCTAACAACCGGAGCAAAAGTTTCATCGTAGTCAATGCCTTCTTGTTGGTTATAACCTTGTGCAACTAGCCTAGCTTTGTTTCTAGACACAATTCCATTTTCATCCATTTTATTTCGAAATACCCATTTTGTTCCAATTATAGTTTGACTCTTTGGTTGAGGAACTAATGTCCATACATCATTCCTAACAAATTGGTTTAACTCTTCTTGGATTGCAATTACCCAAGACTCATCTTTAATGGCTTCATTAATATTTTTAGGTTCAATGGTTGACACGAAACAAAAATAGTTGCTTTCATTTTGAACTTTTGACCTTAGTGTTCTTTCGTTAATGTTGCCAATAACACCATCTAATGGATGACTTTTAGATTCTTTGACATTGACAAGTTCTTTGTTAAATAGTTCATCTTCTTTGTCATCACTTAAAATTTCTTGATTTTCTATTGCTTGGTTTTCAACTAAGTCATCATCTACCAAAGGTGATGTCTTAGAGGGAGGTGGACTCTCGTCAAATGTTACGTTCAACGATTCCTCGACTCTTAAGGTTTCTTTGTTCAAAACAATGTATGCTTTACTATTTTGTGAATATCCAAGAAATACACCTTCATAAGACTTTGGGTCAAATTTGGTGAGATAATCCTTGGTGTTAAGAATGAAACATTTACTCCCAAACACTCTAAAGTATCCTAATGTAGGCTTTTTACCTTTATATAGTTCATAAGGAGTTTTATTTAAAAATGGTCTAATTAAGACTCGATTTAAAATGTATGTTGATGTGTCAACGGCATTACACCAAAACTTTTGTGGAATGTTTTGTTCATTAAGCATTGTTCTACTCATCTCTTGCAATGTCCGGTTTTTATGTTCTACTACACCATTAGATTGAGGGGTACGTGGAGCCGAAAAGTTATGAGTTATTCCATTATTATCACAAAAGTTACCAAATTGAAATTCATTATCAAATTCATGACCGTGATCCGTTCTAATAGACACAATATTAGATCCTACTTGATTTTGAATTTTCTTACTTAGAATTTCAAATTTATCAAAAGCTTCATTTTTATTTTTCAAAAATTTTGTCCAAGTATATCTTGAGTAATCATCAACTATGACCAAAGTGTAGAAGTTGCCTCCATAACTTTGTATAGCCGACGAACCAAATAAATCCATATGTATAAGTTCTAGACACCTAGATGTAGAAACCAAGTTTTTAGCCTTATGGCTACTATGGACTTGTTTACCGACTTTGCAAGCATCACAAAAGTGTTGGTCAAATTTCAACTTAGGTAGGTTTCGAACTATGTCTTTGGAGGAGAGGTTTTGGATTAGTCTCATGTTAGCGTGTCCTAAACGTCTATGCCATAAAGTTGAAGATTCATCTAATGAGGTAAGACAAAGTTTGTCTCTAGATGTTGAATCCAACTTCATGACGTATACGTTGTTCTTAAGGACACCTTTGGCTACGGTTATACCATCTTTAAGTATTTTACTACCGTTTTCACTAAAAAGGACATTATACTTATTACGACAAAGTTGACTAATACTAAGAAGATTAAATCCTAAGTTATCAACATGAGCAACATCATCTATAGAAAGGGAGTCATGAGAGATTGTACCTTTTCCGATGATTTTGCTCTTAGCATTACTACCAAATGTAACGTTACCTCCATCACATTTGTGATAATTTGAGAAGAGGCTTTTGTTACCCGTCATGTGCCTTGAACAACCGCTATCTTTAATCTATTCATCCGGTTCCAAACAAACTTTGAGGCACACCTATTTTATGAAAAACACTCAAACATTTGGTCCCCAATTTCTCATGGGTCCATTTTGGTTAAGCATGCCATTAATTTGTTCCAAGTATGAAAATAGAGCATAAGGGTTCCATGGCATGTGGTTTTGAGTTTGGTAATGTCTAGGAGTGTTTTGGTTCCAAACATGTTGGTAGTTTGGTCGAGCGTTGAAGTTGCTCTTTGGAAAGGGGCGTTTGGGAATTGGAGTCTTAGGTCTTGGTTGAGTAGTTTTAGCTCTAAATTCATTTTTACTAAATCCTACTCCATTTTTAAACACAGGTTTTGTTCCATTTTTGTATGTCACTTTAACAAATTTTGAACGATCCGAAGTGGATGAGGTTACTGCTACAGCAGGCCTGGCGGAACCTTCGGGACCAACGGGCGGAGCCCTAAATTGGGTTCCGCCTGATCCGCAGGCTGCTGTAGCAATTTTATTTGTTTCTTGTGCAATATTTTCTTGTTTCATTTGACCCATTGAAGTTTCTATTTTCGTAAATCCTAGTCCTGTTTTATCAAAGGGTGACTTTTGAAGTTTCATAATTTCATCCGCACACGAAATGCTCTTATCGAACTTCTTAAACTTTGTGGTTTGTTTTATTAGATCATTTTGAGTAATTTTGAGTTTCTCAACTTCTATTTTAAGCTCTTCACATGATTTGCAAGATGTGTCAATACCTTTACTCTTTTCTAATCTCTTAGCTTTTTCTTTTAACTCATAAACTTCATTTTCTAAAAACTCCTTTTTAGTTTTCAAAAATTTATTTTTGTTTATGATTTTTAAGCTTAATTCACAAAGCTTGTTATATTCTTTTTGTAAAGTGTCATCATCAATAGAGGAGTAAGATGAGTCGGATAATACCTCATTTGAGTTGTGAGCCATGAGAGCAATATCGTCATTCTTTGGCTCATCGTCATCTCCTTACCACCCACGAAAGCTTGTTGAGGTTTGCTCTTGGGTGGTTTTGGACATTCTCCTACAACATGACTTGTGTCTCCACACCTATAGCATTTTCTTTCAACCTTTCCTTTCCTATCATCACGATCTTTTCGGAAAGTTTTCTTGTCATCTTTAGGTTGCCTTACAAATTTTCCTCTTCTACGAAAGAACTTCTTGAAGTCTCTAACGGACATAGCATATTCCTCATCATCACTATCCGAAGTAGATTCTTCATCATCACTTGATTGGACTCTAGCTTTCAAGGCAATGAACTTAACTTTTTCTTTCTTGCCTCTAACTAGTTCCGAATCTTTTTCCATTACCATTTCGTAAACTTTGAGGTTTCCAATTAGCTCATCAAGTGACATGCTTGAAAGATCTTTGGATTCTTCAATTGCCGTCACTTTTGCTCTCCACTTCGGATAGAGTGCTCTAAGAAATTTCCTGACAAAGTTCTTACTACAAAAAGATTCGTCAAGTGCTTTAAGTGAAGTAATAATAGTATTAAACCTAGCAAAAGCATTATCAATAATCTCATCTTCGGAAATAACAAATTGTTCATATTGTTGAACAAGAAGATCAATTTTGTTATCTTTAACTTGTGAGTTTCCTTGATGAGTGACAATTAAAGATTGCCAAATATCTTTGGCGGTTTTACACAAAAAGACTCTTTCATATTCTTTCTTAGGTAAAGCGTTGTAAAGCATCATTTTTGCTTCATTATTTTTACCTATTAATTTCTTTTGATCATCATCTTTGATGTTAGTAACTACGTTATCACCATCAATAATTATATACCACAAATCTATATCTTTAGATTTCATGTAAGTTTCAAAACGGTTTTTCCAATATATAAAACCATTTGCTTCAAAGAGTGGTGGTCTTTGCATAGATTGCCATTCTTTGTAATTTTCAAAATCCATGGATCGTTTCAAGTTTTAAAACACAATATATTTTAAAAGCTTGAGTAACGTAGCTCTTGATGCCAATTGTGGAAAACTAGAAGGGGGGTTGAATAGTTTACCGATTAAAATCTTTTTAACTTGTTAAGTTAGCTTTGAAACTTTCCGTTTGATCAAAGATATATGCACAAATACAATATATAACATGCAAGTAAATGAAAGAAACGATCAAACCACAACACGAGTATTTATCGTGGTTCGGCTACAAGGACTCTTTTTCCTTGCCCTATGTCCACGCCCCGAGTATCCAACTCGAGAGTTTCTTTCACTAGTCAACAAGCTCCTTTCACCGGCGGAGAAAATCTTACACATCGCTTATACTTTTACCGACACAAAGCTAAATGTCGAGTTCTTTTACAAGGGCACAACCACTCCCGTTAGTTCTTTTACTAGGGTACAACAACTCCCAACACTCTTTGTATTTTGAGGACTAAAATACTAACCGATCACTACTGAAAATACACAATCAAATGAAGTGTAAACTACACAAGTCTACACAATGCTAAGCTAACAAGTCTTGCAACGTTGTGTTGAATACTTGTTACTTTTAGTAAGCTCGTGAATCTCTTTGCTACAAAAAGAAACTTCACATATGAAATGTTAAGAGGTTAGATGAAAGAATGAATGTGTGTGTAAAATGTAATGTCAAGTGATGAGCCAAAATTCAACTTGTGGCTCAATATTTATAGCCAAAACCTTCTGCAGGTCTGGCGGATCAGGCGGACCCCTGAGAAGGGTTCCGCCCGTGTACCTCCAGGGTACCGCCGGGCTTGCAGTTGGTTTTGCAATAAATTTTGCAAACCAAACAAGGTCTTGTTTCATAACTCCTAGCAACCAAACAATGTCACATCTCATAATAACAAGTCAAATACAAAGCTTACAAGGAACAACAAAGTTAGTCAAACACATTTCTTTCCATAAATGCATAATGACAAAACTTGCCATAAATGTGCTGTGACAATTTCTAATTTAAGAAATAATCTTGTGTTGTGTTTTTATAAAATGTAAAATGTAGCAAAAGTCTAGTTTATGCAAGTCTTAAAAACTAAGATTATATTTTTCTTAGAAACTAAAGTTTACATTTTGTCGTTAACAAAACTTAGCGAAGATCGTAAAATATAAATAACGTTTTTAGACGATATTTGTATTAACAATGTTGTTGAAATTTATAATCGCCCATAAACCCTTACTAAGATTATTTTTCAAAAAGCACATTGTTGATATAATTCTTAAAAACTAGTTAAAACTTATTACATTGTAGCGATTTAATGTTTTAAACAACCAAAACATACTTTTCGAATCATTGTAAAAATTTTCATGAATACAACATGGGCGTTTGGTTCATGAACAAAGTATACTTAAATAAATTAATTTAAATCTTGAAACTATTTTGTTAAACTTATTAACATAATTCTAGTCTATAGAAGTCATCAAGATATATAATCAATATATATATAAACTTGTTTCAATATTCTACTCTCCTTTTTGTTTCGACAAAAAGGGGGAGAATTTATATATAAACTTGTTTCAAAATTTTTTTTGCATATCACATCATCTTAGCAAAAACAAGTTTTTATACTAACTTTATAAGACTTAACACTAAAACTAGTAACTTACTTATAAATAAAGTTTATGTTTTGTCATCAACAAAAAGGGGGAGATTGTTAATACAAATATCGCCTAAAAACGTTATTTATATTTTACGATCTTTGCTAAGTTTTGTTAATGACAATAGAGTAAATCATCACTTTAAGTGTTTAAGTCTTGTTTAAACTAAGGATTACATTTCCTTTTAAACAAAACATTGTTTTTATTTCTTAAATTAGAAAGAGTCTTGTCACATCACATTTATTTCTTTAAATAGAAATATCACATCACATTTATGGTAAGTTTGTCATTATACATTTATGGAAAGAAAGTGTGTTTGACTAACCATAAGTTTTCTTGTGCAAGCTTGTGTTTGACTAGTATTTATGTGATGTGACCTTGTTTGGTTTGGAAGATTTATTGCAAAACCAACTGCAGCCCTGACGGAACCCTGGGGGTATACGGGCGGAACCCATCTGAGGGTTCCACCGTGTCTGCCAGACCTGCAGAAGGTTTTGCTATAAATACCAAACCATTTGTTAGTTTTGGGTCATGACTTTAGGACATATTTTCATATACTCTCTCAACTAACTCAGTAACATTTGACTTTTGTGATCCTCTTATGTAGCTAGGGACTTCACAAGATCATTAAAGAAGTTACAAGCTTCAACTCTAAAGTTGCAAGTCTTGTTAGCTTTGTCATGTATAAGCTTTGGTAGTTTATACTTCATTTGTATCATATGTGTAGAAGTGATCAGTTAGTATTTTAGGCCTCAAAATACATAGTGTGTAGGGAGTTGTTTTACCCTTGTAAAAGAACTAACGGGAGTGTTTGTACCCTTGGTAAAGAACTCGACATCTAGCTTAGTGTCGGTAAAAGTGTAAGCGACGATGGGAGTGGTTGTACCCGTGTAAAAGAACTCGACATCTAGCTTAGTGTCGATAAATGTGTAAGCGACGTTGTAAATGTTTCTCAACCGGGAAAGGAGCTTGTTGATTAGTGCTTATAACTCTCGAGTTGGAAACTCGAGGCGTGGATGTAGGGCAAGGAAAAAGAGTCCTTGTAGCCGAACCACGATAAACAATCGTGTTATGGTTTGATCGTTTCTTTCTTTATCTTTGCTTATTATATATTGTCTTTAGTTAGAATTGCTAATCCCACGTATAGCTTTTCAAAGAAGTAAACAAGTAAAGTTGTGTTTATATCTTTAAACAAACGTAAAGTTTTAAAAGATATTCAAGTTAAAAAGCGATAAACTATTCAACCCCCCTTCTAGTTTTCCCCAATTGGCATCAGGAGCTACGTTACTCAAGATCTTTAAAATGTAGTGTATTTTAAAACTTGGATCGATCCATGGATTTTGAAAATCTCAAAGAAGGGCAACCTATTCAAAACCCACCGCTATTTGAAAAAGAAAACTTCCTTGAATGGAAAAGTATATTTGAAAACTATGTAAAATCAATTGATCAAGATCTTTGGCATATTATTTCTATTGGTGATTTCAAACCAACGAAAACAAGTTTTGAAAATCAAGATGACTATTCTGAACTTGATAAAAATACGAAAGCTAAGATAATGATTTATAAAGCTTTATCAAGTACCAAATATGAAAGAATTTATTTTTGTCAAACGGCTAATGATATTTGGAAAAATATAATCAACCTTCATCAAGGAATATGTCAAGTCAAAAATGATCAATTTGATCTTACATATGAATTAGAAGTTTTAGAAAAACTAATAGATAGATACTTAGTAGAAGTTAATACATGTGCTATTAGTTTAAATGTTTTAAATGAAGGTACAAGTGAAGATGAGTACGTGTGTCTTGATGAACTTGCTTGCGAATCATGGAATGAAACGGATGTTGACGAAGACAATGATCCGGTGGTTAATTGTCAATTTATTAAAATAACAAGCAAGGTACATGTTGAAACCAAACATTTTTGCTTTGACACATTCATCTTAGAATTTTCTAAATTAGAAAATGAGTCTAAACTTTTAGGTAACATGAACCTAAACACTATCTTTAACAATGAGTCTTCAAAATCTTTTGTGAATAACTTTGAAAAGGAAATCTTGTTAGAAGATAAAATGTCTAGACTTGAGAGTAATGTTGAAATTGATCTAGAATGTAAATTATGTCTAGAGTACAAACATGAGATTAAAAAGCAAAATGAGAAAGGAAAAATACTAGGTAAATTTGTTGAAAGCTCAAAATCTCTTGAAAGATTGTTGAGGAGTCAAAGGTTGTTTGAAGATAAAACCGGATTAGGATTTAACTCAAAAGCACCATCAACTAGTAAAACAAAGCAAGTAAAATTTGTTAAACCTAGAAGAGAGATTTAGAGATAATTCAATCTCAAATAGAAATTCATGATAAAAGGATTAAGGTTATCATGCTCTATGCTTTTATATGATTATCTAACCTTCTTGGATACATGAGCAATTGAGTTTCCAAGCGCGTCGTCAAACCAAGATTTTTCGCTTTGCGTTTATTCTCTTGATTGCATCTCTATGCAATTTAAAAGGTACGCATTACTTCAACTTGATTTTGATTGTCTCTTGTTTCTAACATTATGTGTTGTAGTATGTATTATTAGTAGTATTCTAAAAGTGTTTACCTGCTATTAGTAATAACAATGATTAGATTCTCTAAGACTAGGAATTTCGTCATTAGTATTAGTAGGAGATATAAGGTGTTTCGGTTCTTTAACCGTCAAGAGATAAACACGAGAAACTCTTGAGTGAGTCTCACTCAACTCTTGTTTACAAGTGAGCTAACTAAGAATTTCCTAAGTGTTAAAATGTCTGACACGTTTGTGATGCTTGCAAAACAAACCTTTGTAAAACAACATTCTTAAACACCATACTTTGGATCTTAAATTTTGTTTTACTTCAACCACTCCTTTATGATAATTTCACATAAAAACACACAAGGTGAAATAAATCACATTAGCATACATTAGGATGTGTGGAAGAAAATGAGTTTTCAACATCTAGGATTTACACATCAAATGTGACACTTAGTCTTATGATGTTGTACCTCTTGGACTTTTTCAAAACAAATTAAGTTCATAGTGTCTCAAGTAAGAAAACCCAAAGAGTCGAGGAGTCGTTGAATATAACATTTAACGAGTGATCTCCTCCTTCTAAGATATCATCTTTGGTAGATGATGACTTAGTCGAAAGTCCAATGATGGCAAGACAAGTATGTTGTGTAAAACATTAAGGATAAAACTACAAAATAACATCTTCTCACCTTGAGTCAAACATTGAATCAAGCAAAATTGACATAAGTTATAAAACTTGATTTATAGGTCATAGTTGTGTCTAAACAAATTCAACTAAAACAGTTTTTGGAATTTAGAGTAAAACAACTAGTGAAACAAAATAGATTTTTCAAAAGTAATCAAGTGATTAAAGTGTCAATATTTGAAAGATTTTTTTGATAATAAAAGCAAGCCCCAAAATCAAAGGATTTTAACTTAAAGATATTCCTAGTTACTCTCTTTTTCTCAATGGTTAAGTTATTGATGACTTATCAAGAATGAGATTAGCAAATCCGTAGGTAAAACTAAACGTAGAGAAATGTTCGGAAGACTACTTGTTCTCATAACAATTAGATCCAACATTATGTTTAGTGTTTGTCTATGTGCTCGTTTTAGAGAAGATCCTAAAACAACTCTCTTGAAAGAGTTTGTTTGGATTCATCATAAGGTACTACACAACTAGGATTATGGTATCCCAATAGAACGGGAATAGAAACCATAGTGTATGACCAAATGGAATTATGTCGGTAATAAGTTGATAAGAAAAGCCCAAGTGGTACTTGCACTTTTATACTTACTTACCCAATGATTCTCCAAAATGCGTAAGGTTCTCAAATTAGTATCGGATGGAGAAGCACATCAACAAGCTCCGCTTGAACAAGAAAATTCGTGTCAACAACGAAATTCTTTTATCAACATTGTTATCCCTTCAACAAAGGAATCATCGACTTCAGAGACAATCCAATCCATTATGTTATTTATTGACATATTGTGATCCATCATCATCGCCTTGGTAAGAATGTTCATTGAGGAACGTCTTAATTAAAAAAGTCTTCTACGTTAACCATTCTATCAACGTTTTCACAAAACCTCTTGAATGTCAAGCATTCATCATCCCTAGGCTTATTCAAAGACTCATAAGACCTAAAACCTTAGTTTTGAACATAAGGATAAAACCACAAAAATCAAGCCAATCCCTTGAAGTTTTCCCTGTAGTTCCCACGGAACCCTCAGACCATACGGGCGGAACCCTCCCTTTGGTTCCGCCTGATCCGCCAAAGCTGCAGGATGCTTTATTTTTAATTTTAAAACCAAACACCCTCTTAACTTAATCATTCACTTTTCAAACAGCCATCACCCTCTCAAAAACACATAACCATACGAAATTTAGGACTTCCAATCTAACCTCTTCAAATCCAATCAACTTTGTAAGTGTTCTAATCATAATTGCATTTTTGATTCAAGTATAACATTCTCATTTACATTCATTAACTAAAATCTTAGGGTTTATGCATAGAACTTTTTGATTCATGAAAAACTTGGTTGCTAACCAATCATGTCTTTCATTAGTTAAGAATTGTATCCTTTTTGTTGTTATTTTGATTTGCCAAACACACCAAGTGCATTGTCTTTCAAAAATTGCAATCCACAACTAGAACATAACTCTTCACCACATTGTTAAAACAAATGAAAAACGTCATTGTAACATCACTTGCATATTGTCTCTTAAATGCAAAAGGGGATACATAACTAATATGTATTTTCGGGTACATTCAAACGAAGCTACATTGAACTAGGAGCGTTTGGGTTATCTTTTGTTTTATAACAAAACTTGCATAACAAAACAATTTGGGAATCAAAATGAGTCAAGATAACCAAGTCTCCACACTGTTTGCATATAGGAACACATTAGAACATCCACATTGTTAAAAGTCGTTAACATATAATTTTGTGTTTTCTAGGAATCAACATGCCTCCCTCAAATTACTCCGATCACAAGGAAACCCTTAAGTACTTGCCCAAACACCATAGGACCAAAGGTCTCAACAAAGTTCAAGTATAAACCTTTAAGGCATTAGAAAAACGCTATGTTCACGAAGGTAGAACCATTGATCCATCCTTTCTAGAAGGAACATCTATTCGCCAAAGCTTTGCCGCAATCAACTTTGATTGTCTCCTTGATATCGATGAGCCAATTTGTCCTAGGTTCATCTTGGAATTCTATGCAACCGTAAACCTTTCCACAAATGATTTCGGTAAGATATCATTAAACTACACAACCAATCAAATACCAAATTTCATAGATTTAAAAGACTTAGCTATCATTCTTGGTGTCCCAAATACGGGTACTTGTCTCTACACGGATAAGTGGCCCATTTCAAGCCTTGATTCTATTGAGCTTTTTCATCCATACAACAACCCTCTTCGTTAGAACCTCTACCACTAGAAAGAATCGTTCGGGGAATGATGTGGATAAGGATCCTTTTGGTATGGAGCTCAATGAGCTTAGACCATAATTTAAGAAGTCGGAAGAAATTCTTAGAGCTAACGTCATAAGTACCATAGGAAATAGAGATCATGTCAACACATGCCTTTGCTACATTCTCTATAGCATTTCCACCGGTCAACCCTTTAACTTAGCCTACTACCTAGCCAAAAGAATGGCCGACATACCCGTAGTTGGAACAACCGCTCTTCCTTATGGAATGCTTCTCACCCGACTCTTTAGAGCAATCTCACCCATTCCTCCTAACGATAAGGGAATGCGCCTTGACTATTCTCTCGTTCCTCACATCTTTATCCTTCTTAGTGATAAACGAGTTTTCAAAGGTAAGGGCAAACGTGCTCGCTCACCTACACCATCATCATCATCATCCGACATGAGCGAGGACGATAATCTTCCTAACTCTAAGTTACCTCCTTTAGACTACCTTCAAGAACTCCCCGTCATTGACAATAAATCCGAAGAGTTCAAGCAAACCAAAGGAATTTTCAAGTGCTTTGGAAGGTACCTAAGCAAGCTCAATAAGAAGATAGACCGGTTGTGAGAAGCGTGATTAAGGAGTGTTTGGCTCATGAAAGTTTTAGAACCTTGTATGTGTTAAACTATGTGATTTGTATTGTTTTTCATGTTCATGCTTTATTGTGTTTGTCGGATTATGTTTGTATGAGCTTTTATGCATAATGACAATATTTGAGGTGTTTGTCAACTTTTATGCTTATGGTAAATTTCACTAAGTTTAGTGAATATCGCTAGCCCCCGGTCAAAGTCATATGATATGAGTGTTTACATGTTCATTTTTTTGCATTTCCTAATCAGATATGTATTATATTTTTGATTTTAGGAGTTTCCGAAAAATTTGAAAATCGTCTCGCGGGTCAAAATCGCGGACTGTATAGTTTTTTAGGTCTGGCGGATCTGGTGGCACCCTAAATTGGGTTCCGCCAGTGCATTTTCTGGGCAATCCAGAAATGGCCCAACGGACCAGACGGAACCTAGAACAGGGTTCCGCCTGTGTATCGTGAGGGTTCCGCCAGTCACCTGCAGAAAATTTTTGTCATTTTTCTTAAGTTCAAAACTTGTAAAGTGTCAAACCATTATCCTAAGTGAGAAACATCTTCCATTAACTCCAATAACCATATTAGGACAACTCTCAATCACTAAAACAATTAGGAAGTCACTTCCCTCCAAAAATTCAAATTCAAACATAACTAACCCAAGGAACCCTTTTAAAGGATCCTTCAAACCATTGAAAACATTTTCAACCAAATCACATCCCATGATCACAAAGCGTTGAGTGCATATGTTGGTCTTTCACTCCACCCTATTCCATTGGATTGACATCAAGTGATGTGACATGGTCATGAAAATCATTTGAAACCTCAATCTTTGAATGGTAGAACATCAAATCCAAACACCCATTTCAACATCTTTTCCACCTTATAAATTTGAAAGTTTTGCAACAATTCAAATCACACCATAACCATCAAAATTTCTTCTCTCAAAACATCAAAACCACACCTTTGAAATGACTAAATCCAACACATCATCCGAGTCATCAAAATCCTTCTAAAAAACGACTAGGATTAGTGTTAAACCTTGTTGCTTCAACAAAACCGTCAAGTCAAGCTCATCATCTTCAAGTGATGCTTCGCTTAACATTTCTTCACCAATCCAAGATTTCCTTAACCTCACTACCACAACACCATCCTCAACACATTGCAATACCAATGTAATCACCATTCAAGATTTGCTTAATCTTGCTACACCAACACCCTCTCCAACACATTGCAACACAAACATAGCCACCATTCCTCCACCAACTAGACCTTCAAGTGATTCAACATCACCTTCTCAACAAGCTCAACCATCAAAAACTCCATCACCTCAATCACCAACACTTACACCAATGAAACTTTTCAATACACCGCCAACATCACCACTACCCTATTTGGAAACATTGGAAGACCTATCACCCAAATCAACAAGTCCACCATCCTTATCACTCTTTGACACCATTGCTCAAATGGAAACCCAAGAACAACCTAGTGAGCAACTAGATGATGAACCCCATCAACCATCATTGGTAGAACGGTTGGCTTACCGTTATGCTAGACCATCAATTTTTCCAAATGATCAAGGTCATACACACTCACAATCATTTGTGTTTCACCCAATTTACAAAGACCTTCATGGTAATCCTTCCGGCGAACCAAGCTTCCGCCATTTTGTTCAAAACCAACAAAAACCACAACAACAACAACCATCACCACAAGAACCTTCCCAACAATTTGAATCTCTACTTTCTTCTTATAAGAAAATAGAAGCATCCATATGGGAAAAACCTCCAAACCTTAATGATGAGATTGACACACATTTAAACCACCTTCATGCCTTCAAACGTATGGTTGACTCTCAAATCAACCATATTACGGTTTTACAAATAACGCTACACTCAACTAATGAAGGAAGCAAAAACACCTCTAAACCATCAACATTTGCTCCTTCAAGTTCAAACCATCCACCACCAACAAATCAAACCTCTCTTGCACCAAACTTTCCCCGCCATGGTTGCAGACATTGCGAAAGAACCGCTCACATTAGTGAAGGGTGTCGAACGGAAATTCGCGAGCTATCCAAAGAAATGAGGTTTATCCTAAACCACATTTTGGACCATCTACAATCCTTGTCTCACCCACCTCAACCTTAGAGTCTCCAAAATGAAACATAACCGTTTCTTTTGGAAAATGTTTCCCATTTAAACCAACAAACCAAAAACGTGTCATCCTTTCAACCTTCAAAATAAAGCCCGCTACAACCTCCAACACACATTTTCATCCTTAAACAACCTTAGCCTTGTTTTTGGAAAATGTTTCTCATTAAGGAAAATGATGATTTCCTTGTAGCTTTTTATGTTCTTAGTTTATTTTTAGTTTTTCTTTATTTTTAAGAAGTAGGATGATGTCATCCTAATTTCTTGTATTTGACTTTCTAAGAGTCAAAATTTTACATGAAATGAATTTCATTCTACTACAAGGTTTGCATTGTTTGTTTACCATTTAGGTATGATGAGTGAACTATACCTTGATATGGTAGCATACATATATCTTGTGTTTTAGAAACTAACCTTTCTTTTTGTAGGATCATTATCCATGTTTTCCTTCCTTGATACTCCATTTAGAGGAGTAATATTCAAGGGGGAGCATGAGTGTTGCATTATTCCACTTCACAACTCTTAGTTGTGTTCTAGACATGAAATGCTTTCATGACTTGTCTTGTGTGGCAACTAACATTTTGTTTTATAGGGTCAAAATCCATGTCTCCTCTCTTGGCACTCCATTTAGGGGGAGTATTGTCCAAGGGGGAGAAAGTGCATACTTCCGCTTCGCTACTCTCCTTTTTGTTTCGACAAAAAGGGGGAGAATTTATATATAAACTTGTTTCAAAATTTTTTTTGCATATCACATCCTCTTAGCAAAAACAAGTTTTTATACTAACTTTATAAGACTTAACACTAAAACTAGTGACTTACTTATAAATAAAGTTTATGTTTTGTCATCAACAAAAAGGGGGAGATTGTTAATACAAATATCACCTAAAAACGTTATTTATATTTTACGATCTTTGCTAAGTTTTGTTAATGACAAAGTATAAACTTTAGCTAAGAGTAAATCATCACTTTAAGTGTTTAAGTCTTGTTTAAACTAAGGATTACATTTCCTTTTAAACAAAACATTGTTTTTATTTCTTAAATTAGAAAGAGTCTTGTCACATCACATTTATTTCTTTAAATAGAAATATCACATAACATTTATGGTAAGTTTGTCATTATACATTTATGGAAAGAAAGTGTGTTTGACTAACCATAAGTTTTCTTGTGCAAGCTTGTGTTTGACTAGTATTTATGTGATGTGACCTTGTTTGGTTTGGAAGATTTATTGCAAAACCAACTACAGCCCTGACGGAACCCTGGGGGTACACGGGCGGAACCCATTTGAGGGTTCCGCCGTGTCCGCCAGACCTGCAGAAGGTTTTGCTATAAATACCAAACCATTTGTTAGTTTTGGGTCATGACTTTAGGACATATTTTCATATACTCTCTCAACTAACTCAGTAACATTTGACTTGTGTGATCCTCTTATGTAGCTAGGGACTTCACAAGATCATTAAAGAAGTTACAAGCTTCAACTCTAAAGTTGCAAGTCTTGTTAGCTTTGTCATGTATAAGCTTTGGTAGTTTATACTTAATTTGTATCATATGTGTAGAAGTGATCGGTTAGTATTTTAGGCCTCAAAATACATAGTGTGTAGGGAGTTGTTGTACCCATGTAAAAGAACTAATGGGAGTGGTTGTACCCTTGGTAAAGAACTCGACATCTAGCTTAGTGTCGGTAAAAGTGTAAGCGACGATGGGAGTGGTTGTACCCGTGTAAAAGAACTCGACATCTAGCTTAGTGTCGGTAAATGTGTAAGCGATGTTGTAAAGGTTTCTCCACCGGGAAAGGAGCTTGTTGATTAGTGCTTATAACTCTCGAGTTGGAAACTCGAGGCGTGGATGTAGGGCAAGGAAAAAGAGTCCTTGTAGCCGAACCACGATAAACAATCGTGTTGTGGTTTGATCGTTTCTTTCTTTATCTTTGCTTATTATATATTGTCTTTAGTTAGAATTGCTAATCACACGTAAAGCTTTTCAAAGAAGTAAACAAGTAAAGTTGTGTTTATATCTTTAAACAAACGTAAAGTTTTAAAAGATATTCAAGTTAAAAAGCCGTAAACTATTCAACCCCCTTCTAGTTTTCTACAAACACTCCAAATGTCAACCTTCCTTACAACATGTTCCTCACTCGACTTTATCGTCATGTCATGGAACAGTACCCAGATCTTCAGAGTGATTTCTATGTGCACATTCATCCCACTTTGAATCAACTTACTCTCGTTCGTACTCGCCGATCTCGAAGTGACAAAGGAAAATCTCGTGGTCCTTTATTTTCTATGCCTCGTGGTTCGACATCTCATCGAGGCAATGATGATGATGAGGAGGAAGACACCTCACGTGTTAGTACCCCATCTCCCACGACCTTTGTTGATGATCTTCCCGATCTTGATTATACCGACTATCAAATTCCTCTTCCTCATGAACGTACCGATGAACTCCTCTTCGAACGTCAAACATCCTTAATGAACAGGACTCAGCAAATGCATGAAGAAGTTAGAGGAGGATTCTAGTCCGTAGGAAAGATGTTCAGGAAGATTTTGGGAAAGAAGAAGAAATAGAATCGTCGATGTGGAACTACTTGTTATTATTGTTGAACTATTAGACATTTGTGTGCTTTATTATTTGTCCGATTGATTCGGAAATACTTGTGTTTCTTCATGTTTGTTGCTTGAATGTTGTTTAGTTAGTAACTATTATTATGCTAGGATCTTGATTATAACTTAATGTTATTAGTATGCCTATTTATATTTGGTTTAAAATATATTAGTTTGCATGCATGTTTTATTATTCTATGCTTATATTTCATCATTCTAAGAGTATATGTTCCAAATAGAGCTTGCTGAAAACATACATTTCAAAACCAACCCATTTCTACAAATTTTTGATTTCTGGTCGCCTGGGAAAACACCAGATGGGCGGCCCCCTTAATTTTCCTAGGCGGTCCCCTTAATCATTAAGGGGCCGGCCTACAATTAAGGGGACCGGCCATCTGGAACTGAGTTTACTGTTTTCTTTTGCATCTTGTGACCTCTTTCTCTAGTATCAGCTACCATTTCTCCTTATAATCCGACTGATTTTTGAATCTCCTTAAACCACTTCAAAGACTTACCTAAACCAACCATTTTCATATTATAAATTCCTTCCAAATGAACACTCTTCACCTCATTATTCTTCATCTCCATCAACCTAAACCATCATGTCTTCACCAAGCACCTCCATCTATAAGGCCTCAAAGAAGCAAAAGATTGTCATTATCCCTCCAAAATAACTCTTCATTGATTTAACTAATGAAGACAACACAACACCATCACCTCTACCTAAATGCTCATCCCCAAGTGCACCAAATGCACCATCTAAAACACCTTCCACTCATGGAACTTCCTCCTCTTCCATACCTTCAACCTCATCAATCAATGACTACATAAACTCACACTTATCATCACCACAAGCATCATCACCACATCCTACACAAGAACCCCTTTCCACCGAACTTATTATCTCACTTTCACCAATAACACCACTTGATGCTCATGTTTCATCTCCACCAATCACACCACCATTCTTTGTCAATCCCGTACCTTGGAGCTTACTTGAAGCTCTTGGTGATGCTTGCCTTTGTTGCATCCACAACCCAACCATAATCTTTGGTCTTAGAGATGAAATTCAATATATGTTTTCATATATTGAACACTTGCTAACCAACCCACCACCACCACCACCACCTCCACCATCCTCACCTATTGTCCCACCTCCACAATCTTCACCTATTTCTCCACCATCACCTTCCTACTCTCCAAATTAAGCATATACTATGCTTAATAAATAAAGACTTCAAAACCCTTTTGCTTGCAAGCTCTATGAAGCTCATGTAATCTTTGCATGATGAAGTACTCTTCTAGTTGGTGTTTTCACTAGTTGTTATTCTAGTTGTAATCTATCTTTTTGTTCCATGTATTGTTGTGATTTTACACAATTTTTGCTTTAATATGAATGCTTTTGTTCTTGTCACTTTATATAGATGCAATCAACTAACCCAATACTAAAGATGCAATCAAAATAAAATACTAGAAATGAAAATAAACTAAATTATACTAAAGTTGTGAGCAATAAGTGGAGAAAATGTGTTTACTTAGATTTCACTACTCCCTAGACATCTTTTACACGTTAATTACTTGTTATAATTGCATGGATGACGGATCGTATTCCTTAATACCATTCATGGGGTGGCACACTTAACTCCCCAATTCTATGAGCTCTTATCTCCTCCTACACCATGCCCAACACAACTATAGGGATTGTAAACAGTGGCTCATGCATTAAATACAACCAATAAAGACCTAGTGCGCGTCGGTTCATGTTTCTTAAGACGTTCAAGCATGTTAACAATTGGAGATCTGCCAGTTTTCTTAAGCCTAACATATAAATCATTCATCCAAGACAAGAATAAACAAGTAATCAACACATAATTAACATCTAGGTTTCATTAGATCCAAGCAAACACAAGATAGATCTAGCCTAGCATGATGGAATTAAGACAAGAACAAGATATAGACAACCAACACATAGACATATTGATTGAATTAAAAGAACACTTATCTCAATTACACATGCAAGGTATCAAGGGTTTGGAACCCTTGAAAAACCTGTAAAATTAGCACCAAAATCGTACTTAGGATTTCTCCAAAACTTCTCTTCTTTAATGTGAAAAATTAGAAAACTATATATAGGAAAAGGGGTCTGACGGCGTCAAGACCAACCTTGTGACGCCGTCACCTCGCCGCCAAAACAATTCTCAGACTGCCTTGATCTACATTTGACGCCGTCAAGACTTAATCATTTCCAGGTCGTCATGACTTTTACTCTTGACGCCCTACCTTCGTGACGCCGTCAAATCTGTACTGGGTCGTCATGGAATTTTGCTCTTGACGCCGTCAGAGAGTTACTCTTGACGCCGTCACCTACTGTTCCCAGCATGGAAAATTAAGACTTTGGCGTTTTCTTCACTTTTAAGCTCCAAAAACGTCCGAATTGCTTCCTTTTCCAGATTTCACTCCCAAAGTACCTAAAATCACAAAAGGAACGATTTAGGGCAATATTTGATCAAATAAATTCGAATTCGGGATTAAATGACGCCCTAAAAACGGATCATTTTTCGCCTCATCATATACCCTTACACTTGAGATTTGCTTGTCATCAAGCAAATGCGCTTTTATTCTACTCAAAATACAAGTTAGGGGTCATTTAACACTAATATAAAAGTAATTACAACAAATAATTGTTCCACTAAAGACCAATAGACAAGCACGGAGGTCATACACTAGCACCTCACAAATAGTGTTTAGATACTCACATCTCTCGGGTGTAATAAAGTATAAATTACAATATGGAAATGGAAAACATCTCTCACTACCTGTCATAGCAAAATAGATTACCATAGGCTTGGGAAAGGATCAAACCTCCACCACATGGCGTAAGCACCTAGGATAAATTATCAAAGAGGTCTTTTAAAGGGTTGTAACGTTAGGTATAGGGATATGAAATACACGGTTTTGTTGGATAAAGGAAGTTTTACTGGTGGTGAGTTAACAATCTTAGTCAATTACATGTACAATGTGGCGTTGCTAAGCCAAGACTAGACTCGACTTAAGCTAATAAATGAAAAAGAACAAAAACATAAAATAAACATAGAATGAAACGGGATGGTAGTCCGTATGTTTTTTTCTCTTTTCCTTTTTCTATTTTTTTCTTTTCTTTTTTCTTGATTTTTCGATTTTTTTTTTTTTTTTTTTTTTTTTTTTTTTTTGCATACACTCTTGCCCTACAATCCAAAATAATACATCATAGGGGATGAATATTCCCCTTACACTTGAATCTTTACATACTTTACATTAAACTATTCTAATGACTCGAATTAAGAAAATCAAAACACTTGGAGCACTTTTAAGATTAACGCACATACGGGGGTAATAATATTATGTTCTTCCCCATTACTCCATAAAATATGTATTTACCCATGAGTCCCAATTGTCCCAAAACAATATGTACAAGGATATAAATCGACTTAGCAACCATGTAATCAATTAGATAGTTAACTTAGGGTTTAACAAATAACAATAATGCACTAAAAATGAGCGCATACATGGAAGGCAAAGGCGATTTGGTTGTACAATTAAGTGGGGTGTAACAAATTCTTCCTTTATGTAAAATGCTTAAAGTTAGAAACGAAAAGATAGGCTCGGAGGGGTGTACTAGGGGTTTCGTGTACTAAAAATGAGTACAACGCTAAGGGTGTGGGAAAAATTAGTTGACTTAACTAGCCAAGTAATATGACTTAAATGGTCAAGTAATTATAATACGGGTTTAACACAAGGGTAATCCTAATGCCTCTTATCATGTAGTAAATCCTACTACACGAATGTAGTCTCACTAGCGGTCTCGGGATGCATCACTAACGCAAGTTCTAGAATCTAAATGCTACCGGTACACTCATAAGCACCAAAAATGAATGCTTTTCCTATCAAATCTAAAGGCGAACCTCACATATTTGGGTGGAAAATTTTTCTGAATATACGGTTATGTGCTAGTCATACAATCTCCTATCCATGAGACGCTTGCTATGGCTAAAGTTTCACTCCTGAATGTTGTAAAAAATTTTAAATTTGGCGCTAAAATTGCACTAACAAGTATTTATCATAGTTTTATTACACATCTACCATCAAACAAAGCAAACTCAAGCAAAAGTGCATATGTAAGGTATCATATTTTTACCCTCCCCTTACACTTAAGATGAACATTGTCCCCAATGTTCAAGTAAAGAATGTAAAAGTGAAAAAGTAAAGAGAATGAAATCAAATACTCCCCTGATTCGCTCGGTATGGATAATAGGATGGCCAGGTTAAATCTTCCTCCAAGAAAACGAACAATCAAAGCTTTCCTTCCAGAATATAAATCATCTTCTTGTCATACATAACCTGTAAAACCTGACAAAATAGACAAGACAACCTCGCGTAAAATCGGCGGCATTCTATATAAGTTTTTAAATCCTAGAAAACAAGATAAGATATAATGCTTGTGGAATGAAGTTTGCAGATCTCCTGGAGATTATAAAACTTAATAATTCACAAAAACCATAAGACTCCGTTAGAAAAACAAAACCGGTAAAATTTCCAGATTTTTAACTCCTGACGCCGTCAAGAGTAAACCCCTGACGCCGTCAGAATTGACCTGCAGAAATTCTTATGTTAAGTTTCCAGAAAATTTCTGGAAAAACTTGGTCCTACTTCCTGGAAAATCCTGCAAAACCTCATTATGACTCAATACAAGCATTTGACTCTAACAAATACGAATACACATGTTCATTTAATATTGTGGAGAATCATGATCGGTTGTTTCTTAAAAACATATTTGGGGTTTCCCCTTACACTTATCTTTTGCAAAAATACCTTTAGGTGGAGTTAAGACTAGGCCAAACAACAAAGTAAAGTATTTCTACTATTTAATTTAGAAACATGATCTACCAACAATAAAAATTAAGCATGCATACGGAAGCAAATAACAATCAAACAATTAAAATCACACAAAACATGGGTTGCCTCCCAAGAAGCGCTTTTCTTTATTTACGAGTCTTGTAGCTAGACTCAAGGTCATAGGTTACTATGTGATTTCATCATTGGTTCCACTCTCTAGGTCGTCTTCTAAATCAGTATCGCTTTCATAGTTCAAGTACTTCGGGTCTTCGAACTCGAAGACATCTTTTCGATACTTAGAATCAAGCTTGCCAACATCCTTAAAGAATCCACAAGATAAATCAGTAATGTCCTCACATCCTCTTCTAACGTCTTCATCACACAAGATAAGTTGGGAACTCATCTTATCAAGCCCGTCACAGTCGATTTCCTTAAGGTCTTTTCTCTTATATGGCGTTTGGTATGAAATCCTCCTAATCCCATCAGTGAAGGTCATGATTCCGTTCAAGTCATCCACTATTAAATTAGTGATTTCACAGAAGGGTGCTCCCAAAACTACTTGTGATAACCTGGGGTCGACATAGTCTTCTATGTTATCCATAATTGTGAATTCCATAGTAAATGCCATGTTTCCTACGAACACCTGGATTTCATGAACTTTACCAACCACTTTCTTTCCTTTGTAAATTATTCCCCATCTGCAGATATTGTTGTAATGGAACAGGGACATAACATTCATAGGCATGGATATATTGATGTAGACGTTATCAAAATGCTTGTGACCGATCATGCATGGAATTTTGAGATTACTCGGATCACGCCTCCTTATCATCCCCGACTCTCCATTCCTGGATCCGAATAGATTCCCCTCAAGGGAAGGACGATATTCGTAAACCTCTTCATTTCCCCCACGAAAAATCACCTTTCTAACACCATTGGTGAATATTACACTTCCATCCATCTCATCAAGGATTACTCCTGATTCATTGATAAATGGTTTCCCCAGAACAAGGTTGGTTAACGGTTGATTGGTGAGAGGGTCTATATCATCGACCACCATGAGGTTAGTATTGTAAACAAGCTCTCCGACCCTGATTGATAAATTATTCATTACCCTTTCGCACGCAATGCATTTTGGGAAAGTCTCATGGTATAAGGAAAGGGAAATTAGGTTGACTGGAGAGCTAGGATCTATATGACTCTCGGTTAGGAGCTTTTCCTTAATGGTGCAGGAGATCTTGAAAACTTTATGGTTATTTTCCTTAGTCCTCTCGCTACTCCCACTAATAACATCCCCCATTTTTCTCTCGGGTTCTTCTATAATAGATTTACCCAAAATGGTTGGATCTCTCTCATGCTCCTCCGATTTCTCTTTCCCTTCATCCGGTTTGCCAGATTCCTGGGCGGTGTATTGCTCGGGTGAGTTGGTAGATTTTCTTGCTGAATCATGGTCAACCCTTGAGGTCTCATCTTTAGCTGTCCGACTGAATTTGTTAGTTTGTTGTTGGGTTGGGCTGGATGTTGAAGTAGATATTGTGGTGATGGTGTTTACGAAGTGGATTGGTCCAAGGGTTTTGATAGGTTCTTTTCCATTAGGAGATAGATGTTTGAATAACTTGCTCGGACTTTTGATTTTCACAGGGAAGGTTGGTAGACTCATGACGGTAGCAGATTTGACCTCATCAATGCGAATAGGTTTATTGACAACATGCTCTTTGATAACAGTTAACAGATTACAAATCTTGTTATTCACATCGGCCTGCTGTTGTCTAAATTTAGCCTCGAGCGTGGAGAGCTGTAATTCTTGAGATAGAATGAACTTTCGCAAGGCGTCTTCACAGCTCTGCCTAGGAGTGCTTTGTGAGGAAAAAAGCTCGGACCAAGTGAGGGGTGAGGAGTCATTGAAGGATACGCTCCGCGTTTGGTATCCTCTGAAATTAGGTTTATCCTTCCATGCTTCATAGGCCTCGTCAGAAGTGCGAGGGCCTCGTCCCACGTGTGACGATGTGAATTCGTTATAAGCATGTTTTGGTAGCTCCTTGCAGTTATGCGTTTCGTGAGGGCCATTACATAATTTACATGTGGAAGTGATTCTGCTTACATGGCTTGAGGGTTTTGGAGCTTCGTAAGATTTCATGAGAGACTTGACTCGATCCTCAAGTTCCATGATCCTACGGTCGGGAGTGCTAGAATTGTTCGAAGGCAAGGATATTGCCTTGACCATTTTGTTCAAGTCACGGGGATCGTTCCAACTTTCGTTGTCATAGAGAGCAAGATCTTCTATGAGTTCCCATGATTGTTCCGCACTTAGATCACGTAGCTTACCACCGGCCGATTGGTCAATGTCTCGCCTCGTGGAGATGTCGATATGGTCATAAAAGATTTGGACTTGGAGCCAAAGATCTATGCCATGATGAGGGACTTTTTGGAGTAAGTCCTTGAAACGAGTCCATGCTTCATAAAGAGATTCATTTTGACGTTGTTGGAACATTAAGATGTCATTTCTAAGCTTAGTAGTTCTCCCCGGTGGGAAAAATTGAGCAAGGAAACGAGTGGTGAGATCATCCCATGTGGTGATGCATCCCGCGGGTAAACGCTCAAGCCATTGACTAGCTTGATCCCGTAGAGAGAATTGGAATAGGCGTAAACGGGTTGTCTCTCTAGTTTCAACATCTAGGTCTATGGAATCTACGATTTTGAGGAAGTCCTTAAGATGTTGGTTTGGATCTTCGGAACGAAGTCCATGGAATGCACATCCGCTTTGCACCAACCGGATGGTGTCGGATCGCAAGGGGGTCACATTGGCTCCGGTGAGCTCAATGGTGTTTCGGTAGCCTTGGTGGCTAGGTCGGGAATACTCTCCTAAAGTTCGGGGCCTAAGGGGTTCTAGTGGTGGGATGACGGGTTCAAAGATGTTACCACCTTCCATAGTGTCGGATGGTAAAGAGTCACGAACAAAAGCACAAAGAAATGAGATAGACTAAAGAAAACCTAAAAATAAAAATAAAATCTTACTAGAAAGGAATCTAGCAAGTAGACCTAATACAAAGAAATTCTAACCTAGACAATAACTATTCCCCGGGTTGCGGCGCCAAAAACTTGATGCGTGGGAATCGCAACAGGCTTTACCTCTCGAGGGATCTCGAGAAGCTTACAACCCCCACCAGGCAGTGTACCTGATCGTTGTAGTATAGTATAGTGACAAGTACCGGGGGATTGATCGTTCAGCTTAGGAATAGTGTCGCTAGGATTAGAAGGCCTAAATACTAGTTCTAAAGGTGAGGGATGATTATTTTTGTGTTTTTATATTTTTATGAAAGCAAGTAAAATCTCGGGTTTTGGAAGAGTGGGCGGAATTAGTTGCTATTCAACTAACCCAATACTAAGATGCAATCAAAATAAAATACTAAAAATGAAAATAAACTAATTAAACTAAAGTTGTGAGTAGTAATTAGAGAAAATGTGTTTACTTAGATTTCACTACTCCCTAGATATCTTTTACACGTTAATTACTTGTTACAATTGCATGGATGACGGATCGTATTCCTTAATACCATTCATGGGGTGGCACACATAACTCCCCAATTCTATGAGCTCTTATCTCCTCCTACACCATGCCCAGCACAACTATAGGGATTGTAAACAGTGGCTCATGCATTAAATACAACCAATAAAGACCTAGTGCGCCTCGGTTCATGTTTCTTAGGACGTTCAAGCATGTTACCATTTGGAGATCTGCAAGTTGTCTTAAGCCTAACATATAAATCATTCATCCAAGACAAGAATAAACAAGTAATCAACACATAATCAATATCTAGGTTTCATTAGATCTAAGCAAACACAAGATAGATCTAGCCTAACATGATAGAATTAAGATAAGAACAAGATATAGACAACCAACACATAGACATATTGATTGAATTAGAAGAACACTTATCTTGATTAATTATGCAAGGTATCAAGGGGTTGGAACCCTTGAAAAACCTGTAAAGTTACACCAAAATCATACTTAGGGTTTCTCCCAAAACTTCTCCTATTAATGTGTGAAAAATAGAAAACTATATATAGAAAAATAGGGCTGACGGCGTCAAGAGTAATCTTGTGACGCCGTCACCTCGCCGCCAAAACTCTCCTTGGACTGCCTAGATCCACTTCTGACGCCGTCAAGACTTAAGTACTTCCAGGCCGTCATGACTCTTTTACTCTTGACGCCCTTCCTACGTGACGCCGTCAAATCCGTTCTGGGTCGTCATGGAAATTCATGAGATTTGCTCTTGACGCCGTCACCTACTGTTCCCAGCTTGGAAAATTAAGACTTTGGCGTTTTCTTCACTTTTATGCTCCAAAAACGTCCGAATTGCTTCCTTTTCCAGATTTCTCTCCTAAAGTACCTAAAATCACAAAAGGAACGATTTAGGGCAATATTTGATCAAATAAATTCGGATTCGGGTTTAAATGACCCCCTAAAAGTGGTTCATTTTTCGCCTCATCATTTACTAACAAAGGCACAAAGAAAAAGATAGACTAAAGAGAACCTAAAAATAAAAATAAAATCTTACTAGAAAGGAATCTAGCAAGTAGACCTAATAAAAAGAAATTCTAACCTAGACAATAACTATTCCCCGGGCTGCGGCTCCAAAAACTTGATACGTGGGAATCGCACCAGGCTTTACCTCTCAAGGGATCCTGAGAAGCTTACAACCCCCACCAGGCAGTGTACCTGATCGTTGTAGTATAGTATAGTGACAAGTACCGGGGGATTGATCGTTTAGCTTAGGAATAGTGTCGCTAGGATTAGAAAGCCTAAATATTAGTTCTAAGGGTGAGGGATGATTATTTTTGTATTTTTATATTTTATGAAAGCAAGTAAAAATCTCGGGTTTGAAGGATTTGGGTGGAATTAGTTGCTAATCAACTAACCCAATACTAAAGATGCAATCAAAATAAAATACTAGAAATGAAAATAAACTAAATTATACTAAAGTTGTGAGCAATAAGTGGAGAAAATGTGTTTACTTAGATTTCACTACTCCCTATGCATCTTTTACACGTTAATTACTTGTTATAATTGCATGGATGACGGATCGTATTCCTTAATACCATTCATGGGGTGGCACACTTAACTCCCCAATTCTATGAGCTCTTATCTCCTCCTACACCATGCCCAGCACAACTATAGGGATTGTAAACAGTGGCTCATGCATTAAATACAACCAATAAAGACCTAGTGCGCGTCGGTTCATGTTTCTTAAGACGTTCAAGCATGTTACCAATTGGAGATCTGTCAGTTTTCTTAAGCCTAACATATAAATCATTCATCCAAGACAAGAATAAACAAGTAATCAACACATAATTAACATCTAGGTTTCATTAGATCCAAGCAAACACAAGATAGATCTAGCCTAGCATGATGGAATTAAGACAAGAACAAGATATAGACAACCAACACATAGACATATTGATTGAATTAAAAGAACACTTATCTCAATTACACATGCAAGGTATCAAGGGTTTGGAACCCTTGAAAAACCTGTAAAATTCGCATCAAAATCGTACTTAGGGTTTCTCCAAAACTTCTCTTCTTTAATGTGAAAAATTAGAAAACTATATATAGGAAAAGGGGTCTGACGGCGTCAAGACCAACCTTGTGACGCCGTCACCTCGCCGCCAAAACTATTCTCGGACTGCCTTGATCTACATTTGACGCCGTCAAGACTTAATCATTTCCAGGCCGTCATGACTTTTACTCTTGACGCCGTCAAATCTGTACGGGGTCGTCATGGAATTTTTCTCTTGACGCCGTCAGAGAGTTACTCTTGACGCCGTCACTTACTGTTCCCAGCATGGAAAATTAAGACTTTGGCGTTTTCTTCACTTTTAAGCTCCAAAAACGTCCGAATTGCTTCCTTTTCCAGATTTCACTCCCAAAGTACCTAAAATCACAAAAGGAACGATTTAGGGCAATATTTGATCAAATAAATTCGAATTCGGGCTTAAATGACCCCCTAAAAATGGATCATTTTTCGCCTCATCATAAACTCACTAAATTACTTGTCTAAAAACTAATTTTTGATTTAATGAGTTTAAGTTTTGTAATCATAAAAAAGGGGGAGATTGTTGATATAAATAATGCTTAAAAACGTTATTAATATTTTTCAATAACTCTACGTTTTGATAATCACAAAATGTAAACTAGATTAAATCGAAAATTATGACGTAAACAAGTATTTAGTAGTAGATATTCACTTTTACCATCTAATCACTTAAGGTATGTATAAACAAAGTGACTAATGCATTACATGATCAAATAAGCATTTTCTCAAACACAAGACATTTTATAAAATGACATCAAACATTTTATAACTTTTATAAAAATATTTTTGGAATTAAAAGAATATGTTTAATTCATTATAAATATATGAATTCAAATCTTTAACCAAAAATGGCAAATATAATCCAGAAAAACCTTCCCCACAAAAGGACAAACAAATCCAATGTTCTGGAGGGGTTATTCGTGATAAAATCAAGTTATATATATAGTATAGTATTACTCAAGAGATCCGCAAAGAAATACGGATAACCCGAGGTCGTAGTCCGTGTGAAGGATGAATGGAATTTTGAATTCCCGATTCGTGAAACGTGTCGTGAAAGTGGTAAAAAGTGATTTGAATGAGATTATACTAATAAAATAGTAAATGAAGCACAAATAATCAACTAAACACGTAATTCAAGTAAGGCAACTAGAAACGAAACGTAAAATCGAAACCGTACGCTAAAACGTTAAATAAACGTTAACGAACGAAATAAAACGCGACTTTTTACCTACGCTACTCCTACGGACTTGGAAATAATTTTCAAAAGTTAAAAATGATAAAAGAAAATTTTGAGAAAAAGAAAAATATTTTTTTTTGACTTTTTATTTATTTTTTATGAATTAAAAACTTATTTTACTAAAAAAAATTAAAAGAAAATGCAAATAAAATGAGAAAAATGCAAAATAAATTTCTAAAATTCTAAAATAACTAAAAATAAATTTCTAATATTTTTTTGGATTTTTCTGGGGTTTTTCTGATTTTTTTGGATTTTTTAGTAATTAAAAAGTAATAAAAAGTGATTAAAAATGAAAATTAATTAAGAAAAATAGCAAATCAACTCAGAAAAATATGAAAATTTCAGGGAAAATCTACAATAATATTTTAAAGCTAAAAAAAATATAAAAATTGAAAAATATGCACTGGAAGTGCTTAATGACTCAAAACAGCTTATACAAAGTGCTTATTTAAAAGCACAGTTGACCAAAGTTTGACCAAAACTTGTCCAAATGAATTTTAGACTCAAATAAGCTTAAATGAGCAAAACTCAGGTGAATAGAACACAGAAACACAAGATGGAGCACAAACAGTCACAAATAAGCTATGAAAATAAGCAATAAGTACTAACAAATAAGCAAATAGCCAAAATATCAACTAAATCATCAACTTAAGGTGCAAATGAACTTATATCAACCAATAAACTCAATTAAGACTCACAGTAAACCACTTGCAGCCCTAGTTAAAAAAAACAGATTACTAGTTCAACCGTCCAACTTGAGAAGCCAAATAAGCTGGGCAAATAAGCTTAGAAAAGCAAACTTGTGGGTGCAAACTATTCACTGACCACCAGAGATTTCAAATGAACCAATAAATCAGATACTAAATCAATTTTATGGCCTAAAAAGTACCCTAAAAGTTTGATTCAAAACTGTGGTGCAGGGGAAAAATGCTCAAACAGTTACTTTCAAAGAGTTTTTTCAATGAGCAAAAGCTTTCCAAATGAGAATTTTATTTTTGATTTTACTTCACCAACTGCCAAATTTAGAAAACAACAATACAAAAGTATTTTCAAGAAAAAAATGAAACCTAGAAATGCTCACAAAGGTCTGTCCAAAAACTGAGTTCAGAATTTGTTTGACTTTTTAAACACAAAGGAACTTTGACTAAATTGGATTTTTAATCCTTAAATCTCACTGAAAATGTATTATTAGGCTAATAAATGATTAAAATGAGCTAAACCTTTGACTTATGCAACTGTTTAAATGACTATGCTACTTATTAAACTAACATATATGCAAGGACTAGTGAAACTAATATTATTTGACTTAACCTACTTATTTATGCTAGATACCACCTAACAGTTACTTAAATAAGATGTTTAAACCAAACTAGCTCCCTGAAACAATACTACTATCAGCAAAACAGATTAATCCAAACACCCCTACTAGTGACTGTTAACACTAAAAACTACGATAGCAAAGCAAATTTATCCAATCCAAACTACCAAACAAGCATCAATAATAATCAAGTATGCTAAATTGAATCAATCTCACAGATCTCAATCACTTAAACATAACCAGTACCACAGAACAATAAAATGACAAATGAAGAAATCAGTGAGCAACTGTGGCTGTTCAATTTAGTGAGAGTGAAACATGCATATATAACTCCTACTACCAAGTAACTCAGATTATGAATCAGAAACCTCACAGAAACACAGACAAGTAACACTAATCAAATCTAAGATGTAATGAGCAACAATGGATTCGTAACTAACTAATAATGATGAATACTACTACTCTTAATCAATGTTATAACACTTAAAACTCAATGAAACAGTAAATAACAAGCATAAACCTAAACTAGATTATACTAAGAGTGTAATTAAAAACTTTAAAAATTTAAATTGAAAACTTACACTACCTCTCAGCCAAACAGAGAGGCTTCCCACACAGCCTGTCTTTAAGACAGGCCAAACGCACCTATTGGCTGTCTTTTGTTCCACAATAAGCTAATGCTTATTACAATAAGCAGTTGACCTTGGTTGACTGTTTTGGAATCACAGAAGAGTGAAGCTGAATTGCACAATACTTATATCTAAAATCAAAATGAACTTATTTAAAAACTTGAAATAAAAGCTTGAAAGCAAATTTGAAATAACTAAACACCAAAAAAAATGAATTGCAAGAAAATTAATCTGAAAATAAGAATTTTATTAAAACTGAAATTGAAAGTACAATTTAAATTCAGAAATACATCAATAAGCTAAGTTATCCTACTCCTATCCTATACTAATCCTAATATAACAGGGAACAATGATGTGAGGAGGGGGTATTTATATCTGAGCTGAGAGGAGAGTCCAGGTTGCCATGTCACGGATCCGTGTGCCCCTTGTGTTTGTTTGAATCCATCTTGACCGTGTAATTACTTCCAGATACTTCCATTGATTGATGACTCTTGGATTGATTGATATGACTTGATTGATCCCGCGTGTATAATCTTACTGGTCCACGTGTCCTGACTACTCTGACAGCTTCTAGAAGGACATTTGATTGGGTAATTATTACGTACTTGGGGTAATTTGGTGGATTGGGATTTAGGGTTCTTTCAACAGTAAATATCTGGGAATTGGGTGAATTTGGGGGGCGGGGTTTGTTTTGGTTTGGGATTTTATTAAAAAATGTTTTGACCGGGTGGTGGATTGTTGACCGGGTATTAAAAAGGGGGTGATGGGCTTTTGTATTAAGGGTAGTAACAGGCTGGGTAGATGTGGGCTTTGTGTTTGGGCTTGGAAAGGTTTTGTGTAATTGTATTTGTGGATCCGGTTTGTGTGGTTTAGGATTAGTATTAATAGAATATAACAAGGACCAATGTTGTACAAACTGAAATTTCCGGGGACTGAATCTGTAAATCCTTCAAAGTATTTTCCAAGGGTTAATATTGTAATTCCCTGATTTATGACGGACCAATTTTGTGTTTTCTTTGAATAATTCCTTTAAAGGACCAATTTTGCCAATATGTGAAACTTTGAGGACTGAAATCGCCAATCTTTCAAACTTTCACCAGGGACTGATTATGCAACTTTGATGAATCTCTGAGGACTTTAAATGACCTTTTAAGCTTTCATTGATCATTTTGCTTCCCCGGCTCTGGCTTTTGACCTTTTTCCAATCTCGTGCTCGTTTTTGTCGGTTTTGTCTTGTTTTTGTTCATTTTTCACATATCCGTACCTGCACATACACAAATACAAAAACATACGTTCTCTTGGCATTTTTGGTTAGTATTTGGTATTTTTGGTCTGAATTAAAGCCTAAAAAGGATGTGTGATTAATCACTCATCAAGGGGGCGGCCCCCTTAATTCCTAGGCGGCCCCCTTAATTATTAAGGGGACCGGCACGCTCTAGAATAGTGTTTTTTTTTCCTTTAAATAATGGTTTATTCCACAGATTTTTCTCATCTTTTTGCACTAAAAACTTTCTGATCTCATCTCTATTTCTATTCTAAAAACCTTTGATCATATAATTCATAAGTCTTTGTTTCCAAGTGATCCAAGACTTCATCCACACAAGTGCAAGAAGAAGAACACTCCTTCAACATCTATACAAAGTAGTAGTGTTGTGATTAGTTGATATCATATTGTAGTAGAGCTAGATTATTTGCAAAGTGTTGTGTGCTTTAGTAGATTGTAGATATTAGTTGTGTTGAAAAGTAGAGTAGAAGTTGTGAATTAGTTGTGCATAGAAGAAGGTGTGAAGTAGACGTTAAGAAGAAGTCGTGAAGTTGTGAAGAAGTTGTGAGATTAGTTCTAGCTAGGATTAGAACTCGAAATTTAGCTTAGTGTCCTTAATCGGTGTAAGCCAAGGTGTGTAAGGTTTCTCCGCCATAAGGAGTTTGTTAACATAGTGAAGAAAACTCTCGAGTGTGGTACTCGGGGAGTGGAGTAGGGCAAGGAAGGTGTCCTTGTAGCCGAACCACTATAAATTCGCGTGTTGTTGTTTGATCTCTCCATCTCTATCTTTTATTTCATTTCATTACTTCACTTATATTATTAGATTGTATTTATTTAGAATTGCTCATTCTTGTTAACAATTTAATTCATATAAGATCGAATCAAAGTTTTAATAAGCAACTATAGTTTTTCGAAAATAAACCCAAAAAGAACGTAAAACTATTCAACCCCCCTTCTAGTTTTCCACAAACCATCCCAACAAAAACCATTGTTGTTTCGCCCAATCTACAAAGAAATCCATGGTCCTTTGTATGGAGAACCAAACTTCCAACACCATGATCAACCTTCATCTCATGAGTCTCAACCACCATCTCAATGCCAATCCCAACACTTTGAGTCTATATTTCCCTCGTATGATGAAATCGAGGCTTCGTTGTTGAACAACCCTCCAAACACATAGGAGGAAATCAATGATCGTCTCGACAATTTGTATGCCTTTAAGAGCATGGTCGACCCACACCTCCATTTAGCAATGGAATTTTAAACCACCTTGATCTCATCCATTGCTAACCCAAATCAACAAACCACCAATGTTCCACCACCACCACCATCAAACAATGATCCCATCATACCCAATCCTTGCCATGGTTGCTCACATTGTGAGCGAACGGCAAAAATAAGTGAAAGCATAAAAACCATGCTTCACCAAGTCCAAGATGAAACCCGTTTTACTCTCCAACACATTCTTGGACGTCTAGATGCTCTTTCTCATTCGAACCAATCTTAGAACGTGCATTCGGAGGCTATGCCCCATTTAGGACCATGTTATAGTTTTTTCCTTTTATAGATGTAGGATTTTATTTCTTAATTATTTTTCTTTTTTGCATTTCTTTTTCTTTTTAGAAGTAGGACTTCCTTTTCTTATCTTTTGACTTTTGTGAAAGTCAAAATTTTACATGGAATGGAATGTGTTCTCTTCATTATTTTGCATTGTTGGTTGATGTGTTGATTGACATTATATACTTGCCTATTTAGACAACTAACTCTCTTTTGTAGGTTCAAAATCCATGTATTCTTCCTTACTTGGCACCCCAACTAGGGGGAGTATTGTCAAAGGGGGAGCATTTGGCTCGCACCATTTCGCTACGCAACTCTTCTTTTTGTTTCGACAAAAAGGGGGAGAAAATATATTTAAACTTAAACTCTTTTTCATCATTATAATAAAAGAAGTTTAAAAATAGATTTTTTAAATACTTAACACTATAATTAGTGATTTGCTTAAATATAAAGTTTATGTTTTGTCCTCAACAAAAAGGGGGAGATTCCTAATACAAATATCGCCTAAAAACGTTATTTATATTTTATGATCTTTGCTTAACAACAAAGTGTAAACTTTAATTTTTAGCAAAACATGAATATAACTTAAGTCTTTCTTAATTAGAGTTTATTTAAACTAAACATTGCATTTGCTACATTTACATTTCACATAAAACATAGCATTTTCATATTTCTAAAAATAGAAAATGTTGTATGACATCATGGCATGCATCATGTATAATATTAGAAAGATTTCCAAAATCTCTAAGTTGACCTTGTAAAGATCTCATGCAATTTTGGAAAGATTCTCACTCAACATATCTCATGGTTGACTTAGAAGTATCTTGATTAGACTTGGCATAGATATGGAAAGATTTCTTGAAGACTTGATTGTCAAACCTGGCGGAACCCTTTGGCTACAAGGGCGGAACCCTTATTTTGGTTCTGCAAGATCCACCAGTGGGCTGTCTTGTTTTGGCTATAAATAGCAAGCCACTTCTAAGAAATCCTGTATCACTTACAATCATAACTTGCATATACTCTCTTATTTCATTCATCTAACTCAGTAACATTTCATTTGTGTGAGATCTTTTGTAGCAAAGAAGATCACAAGTTCATCCGAAAGTTACAAGTCTCAACATAACATTGCAAGTCTTGTTAGCTTAGCATTGTGTAAACTCGTATAGTTTACACTTCATTTGATTATGTAATTTCAGTAGTGATCGGTTAGTATTTTAGTCCTTAAAATACATAAAGTGACGGGAGTGGTTGTACCCTTGTAAAAGAACTCGGCATCTAGCTTTATGTCGGTAATCTTGTGTAAGCGACGTGTAAGGTTTTCTTCGCCGGTGAAAGGAGCTTGTTGACTAGTGAAAGAAAATCTCGAGTTGGATACTCGGGGCGTGGAGTAGGATAAGGAAAAAGAGTCCTTGTAGCCGAACCACGATAAACATTCGTGTTGTGGTTTGATCGTTTCTTACTTTATTCTTGCATATTACTAATAGTTTATTAGTTTCGATTGTTGATTACACGTAAAGTTTTCAAAGAAAATAAAGTTAAAAACCGGTAAACTATTCAACCTCCCTTCTAGTTTTCCACAAAGTGTAAAAATATTTACAAAATAAAAACTCCTTGAAAATTTATGAAAAAAATTACATAAAGATAGGATGTTGGTGCACAAAAAGGTTGTGAAGAAAGTTTTTCTAATTTTGAGTTTTTTATTTCTTTTTTTTTAATGCACAAAAAAAAATTGATGTCCAAAATTTTTAACTTGTTACATTTTGATGCATGATAAAATTTTGATACATATACTAAGAACAAGTTGGATGCAAAAACAAATTTTTGATACACAAAAAGATGATTTACAAAATTTTAATACAAAAAAAAATTTTCACGAATTTTTTTTAATTTTTTTTTTTTTTTTTTTTTTTGGCATCAAAAGATACCCATTAAAAAAAATTTCTTTCACAACTTTTTTGTCCACCAACGTCTCGTATCTTGTGTATAGTTATAGGTTGTTTTATACAAGTATTGTATTTATTATTTTTGCACAATTTTTTGTCCACCAACTTCTTTCGCAATTTCTTCACGATTTTTTTTCCCAGCATTAAAAGATACCTGTTTAACAAATGTATATAGTTATAGGTTGTTTTATACAAGTATTGTATTTATTATTTTTTTAGCATAGTTGTCTCTTACTCATAATAAGTTTAATAAGATGTCAATATAAGCTTGTGGGAAAGATCCTTGCGAGTAGATTAAGTATGGTCATTGGTAGTTTGGTTAGTAAAGAGCAATCTGCCTTTATTCGTGGTCGATGTATTCTTGACGGTCCTATGATCCTTAGTGAGGTGATAAATTGGTGTAATCATAAAAAGAGGAAGGCTATGATTTTTAAAGTTGATTTCGAAAAAGCTTATGATTCAGTCCGGTGGTATTTTCTTGACATGGTTCTGGTTCGGTTTGGGTTTGCTGATAAGTGGAGGGGCTGGATAAAGGGTTGTCTAAATTCCTCTACTGCTTCGGTTCTAGTTAATGGAAGTCCGACTCCGGGATTCTATTTTCAGCAAGATTTACGTCAAGGAGATCCGCTATCCCCTATTTTATTTCTGTTGGTGATGGAATCTTTGCATATCTCGTTCGTTCGAGCTATGGAAGTTGGGTTTTTTAAAGGAGTCCAAGTAGGTTCTAGTGACTCGATGCACATATCTCATCTCTTTTATGCTGATGATGCGATTTTTATTGGGGAATGGAAAGAAGAGAATTTAGGTCATCTTGTTAGTATTTTGCAATGCTTCTACCTTGCTTCGGGTCTTCAGATTAACATCCATAAATGTAGTCTTTTAGGAGTCGGAGGCGTTAAGTACGATGAGGTTTCTAGAGGCACATCTCTCATTGGATGTGATGCTTCTAAAACTCCTTTCAAATACCTCGGGGTTATGGTGGGTAGTAAAATGGCTGGCATTCATTCCTGGGATTTGATTCTAGATAAAGTGGTAGCGAGATTTTCCAAATGGAAGGCGAAAACTCTTTCAATTGGTGGCAGATTTACTCTTACCAAAGCGGTTTTGAGTACCGTTCCCTTGTATTATTTTTTGCTTTTCAAAGTTCCGATTGGAGTGCTTAAACGTCTTGAATCGTATAGAAGTAATTTTCTTCGAGGTATGGAACCAGGTGCTCGGAAGATAACATGGTTTAGTTAGGATAATGTTGTAGGTAGTAAGGATGTTGGAGGTTTGGGTATGTCTAGCTTTTTTTCTATGAATCGTGCTTTGATTTTTAAATGGATTTGGAGGTTCAAGACTCAACCTGATGCTATGTGGGTTTCGGTTGTGAAGGCTATTCATGGGTATAGTGGTAATCTCGATCGGGATATCGAGGTGGGTAAGTCGTCGACTTGGCTGGATTGTATTCGTAGTATGATTCAGCTAAAAGAAAGAGGGGTGGATTTGTACTTGTTAGCATTAAAACTTATATTAGAAAGTGATGGTCATTCTCATTTATTGTAACGTTGTAATGTGTCGTAGTTTTGTTATTAGAATAGTCAATGGGCTTTGGACTTGGTAAGCTAATATGTTAAGTGTTATGTTAATGTAATCCTATTATTATACATGTAATCCAAGTCCAAGCTCAAGCCCATAGAAAAGCCTTTAGGGCTTCTTATCTCATGTACTATATAAGCCACCTTATGCCTCATTTGCAAGGTGTGCTTGTGTGTGTTTCTTAATAAAAGTTCTCTTCATCTTTATCTCTATTTCTCTAATATTAACGCCACACATATATATTCAAGTCACCATCTTTACTTCATATACTTGTCATATTTGTGTTAAAGTTGATAGATTTAAGGTCCAGCAAGTGGTATCAGAGCAATGTGAAAAACCAACAAAAACAAAATACAAAATTTGACAAAACCAGTCACTCCAACACCCTTGCCCAAGCAATGTGAAAATGGAAAGATTGAAAAAGGAAAAGCGGTTGTTGAAAAACCAAAAGTGATAGCACCTGGCCTTTTTAGGATTAGTCCCACTAGTGAGTCTGCCTTAACATCTAAGACAAATGCGTGCAAAAAGGATAACTTTAAAGAGTCTAGTGATGCTAAAAAGGACAACAATATAAATCCTAATGTGTGTGCCTTACCTTCTACAGGATTAGAAAGCACCTCTAGGAGCAGCAGACTAAAGCCTAGGAGCAATACAAGGAACAATAGAGTCTCGTCTGCCTCTATGAGTAGTAGCAAGAATAAAGTTCAAGAAGTAGAAGAACACCCTAGGAATTTATCGCTTTGTAATAAGAAACATGATTCATCTGAATGTAATGTCGAAAGTACTGGTTCTAATGCATGTAATGACTATGTTTGTTTAATATGGAAGAAATGTTTAATTAATGATGTTCATGATGAATGTGTTTCTAAGAATGTGAATGTTACGCCTGAACAGAAGTATGTTCCAAAGGGAACTAGTGCAAGATCTAGATCTATAGAAAGATTAGTTGCACGCTTTAGGTCTACCACTAGTAGTCGAATGCCTAGGAACTACCTTAAGTTTTGTATGTGGATACCAACGGGTAGAGAGTTCATTCTTCAGAATGGCAAATTGGAAGTTGTTCAAAATAAACATGTAGCAACCTTTGATGTGTGTGATTCGGAATTTACTCCTAACCCCATGGAACCAAATTTAAAACGGTTTACAAATACAAACTCTTCTGTTCTTGGCAGGTTATCAAAATATGTCTTTGGATCGTCGACTCGGGTTGCTCCAAGCACATGACCGGGAATTTAAAGATGCTGATCAATTTCGTCTGGAAATTCATGGGAACTGTACGCTTTGGAAATGATCATGTAGCAGCTATTCAGGGTTATGGAGATCTTCGGTTTGGGAATATTTTGATCACTTGAGTTTACTACGTCGAAGTGTTGGGAACAACTTGTTTTCAGTTGGGCAGTTTTGTGATGCAGATTTAGAAGTTGCATTCAGGAGAAACACGGTTTTTATTAGAAATTTGGTTGGTGATGATCTCTTAACTGGTAATCGTGGTACAAACTTGTATGCTATCAACATCAACCAAATGGCTTCTACATCACCAATTTGTCTTATGACAAGGGCAACCGAAACTAAGTCCTGGTTGTGGCATAGACGTTTATCCCATCTCAATTTCGACACCATCAACAAGTTAGCCAAAGACAACATCGTCACCGGACTTCCTAAGTTCAAATACACCAAGGATCACCTATGTCCATCATGCGAACAAGGAAAAAGCAAAAGAGCATCATATAAACCCAAAACCGTCCCTAGTTCGGAAGCAAGGTTACATATATTGCACATGGACTTATGTGGCCCAATGAGAGTTGAAAGCATTAATGGAAAGAAGTATATTCTTGTTATTGTTGATGATTATTCAAGATTTATATGGGTAAAGTTTCTGAGGTCAAAAGACGAAGCACCAGGTACCATCATCACCTTTCTGAAGCGTATCCAAGTTCTACTTCAAGCTCCAGTAAGGATTGTAAGAACAGATAATGGCACAGAATTCACAAATCAGGAGTTAAGAACCTACTTTGAAGATGTGGGAATCACTCACCAAACATCAGTTGTTAGAACTCCACAACAGAATGGGGTAGTTGAAAGAAGAAATTGAACTCTTGTGGAATCTGCTCGCACAATGCTGATTTATTCTAGTGAACCACTATTCTTAGGGGCTGATGCTGTTGCCACTGCTTGTTTCACTCAAAACTGAACCCTAGTACATCCAAGATTCAATAAAACCCCATATGAGCTAGTGAACAACCGTAAACCTGACATCTCTTACCTTCACGTGTTTGGCGCTTTGTGCTATCCGACGAATGACAGAGAAGATCTAGGGAAGTTAAAAGCTAAGGGTGATATTGGAATCTTCATTGGATATTCAGAAAACTCAAGGGCATTCAGGGTGTATAATAGAAGAACTAAAAGGATAATGGAGACGATGAATGTGAAGTTTGACGAGATTTCACAAATGGCTTCTGAGAGACTCGCTCTAGAACCCGCGCTTAATCCAATGGCTTCTAATCAAAATGGATTAGGACCCGCACCAAACCAGCAGACTTCTGGACACATTAGTTCAGGACTCGTACCTCAAGGAGCTCAGTCAACAAATACTGAAAAACTTTAGAACAAGAACTGGAAAATTTCTTCGAGTTAATGTTTGATGAATACTATGGTGGAACTTCGACAAATGCATCTCATCAAAATTCCGCTGCACCCGCTCAAAACCATCCACCACCACCACCACAGGATGCATCTACAACAATCGAAGCTGAAGCACCAACTACCTCAACATCATCTACATCTACTCAAGCAACTCCAGTACTTGAAACTGAACTACCAAGAGTTGATGAGCAAAATCAAAACACTAATTTTCAAGAAGAACCAACAAATAATTCAAACGATGTTGCGTTAGAAGAAGAAGAAGTATTTGAAAACCCGTTTGCAACAGACTCTGCTGAATCTTCTTCAAGGTTACAAGAACCATCTAACACACATATGTTAAACCCAAGGTACCCTTCTACGTTTCAATGGACAAAATACCATCCAATAGAACATGTTATTGGTGAACCTTCAAAGCCAGTTCAGACAAGGAGACAACTTGCCACTGATCTCGAATTGTGCATTTACATTTGCTCAATCAGCCTCAAAGAACCAAAAAACATTCAGGAAGCAATGGCCGAAAACCCTTGGATAGAAGCAATGCAGGAGGAAATTCTTCAATACCAGTTACATGATAGTTGGGAACTTGTTGAACGACCACTTGATATACGTATTCTTGATCTTAAGTGGTTGTGGAAGAACAAACTGGATGAGGAAATGACTGTTATTTGCAACAAAGCTCATCTCGTGGCGAAAGGTTATCCACAAGAAGAAGGGATAGATTTTGAGGAATCATTCGCGCCTGTAGCTAGACTTGAAGCAATCCGGATTTTCTTAGCCTATGCAGCTCCCAAAAACATCACAGTCTATCAGATGGACATTAAGACAGCTTTCTTGAACGGAACTCTGAAAGAAGAAGTGTATGTGAGTCAGCCAGAAGGATTCGTTGACAAAGAACATCCAGACTACGTCTACAAGCTTAAGAAAGCCATTTATGGTTTAAAACAAGCTCCAAGAGCGTGGTATGACGAACTATCATCTTTCTTGCTCAAAAACAATTTCACCAAAGGAACAGTTGATGACACCTTGTTTATCAAAAAATTCAAAGATGACATTTTGATTGTTCAGATTTACGTGGACGACATTATCTTTGGGTCCACTAATCCGAATCATTCAAAACATTTTGAAAATCTCATGAAAAGCAAATTTGAAATGTCCATGATGGGGGAACTAAAATTCTTTCTTGGTTTACAAATACATCAATCCCCTCGTGGTATTTTTATCAATCAAGCTAAATATACAATAGAGATTTTGAAAAAACATGGAATGGAAAACTGTGATTTTGTTGGTACACCAATGGTCACTTCACCAAAAATAGGTGCTGATTTGTCTGGGAAACCCATCGATCCGAAGAAATATCGGAGCATGATCGGTTCTCTCATGTACCTAACTGCTAGTCGACCCGATATTCAATTTGCTGTTTGTTTATTAGCACGGTTTCAGGCAAAGCCTACCGAATTTCACCTCAAAGAGGATAAAAGGATCTTTCGGTACCTACGAAGCACCATTAACATGGGACTTTGGTATCCGAAGGATTCGGGGTTTAATCTAACAGCATTTGATCAAATTCAGCAAAGAGTACATCTGGTGGAGCACAATTTTTGGGTGAAAAGCTAGTAAGCTGGTCGTCAAAGAAACAGGATTGTACTGCGCTATCAACCGCCGAAGCCGAGTATGTGTCTCTATCTGCATGTTGTGCCCAAGTTCTTTGGATGAGGACACAGCTCACAGATTATGGCTTTACTTTTGACAGAATACCTATGTATTGTGACTCAAAAAGTGCCATAGCCATCTCGTGCAATACCGTACAACACTCAAAGACGAAGCATATCAAAGTCCGCTACCATTTCATCAAAGAGCACGTAGAAGAGGGTACTGTTGAATTATTTTTCGTTAAGACTGATTACCAACTCGCCGATCTGTTTACTAAAGCCCTTCCAAAAGAACGGTTTGACTATTTAGTTCGACGAATTGGCATGCAAAGCCTAACTCCTAAGGAGCTAGAACGTCTTCTCGAATCTTCTTGACAAATGTTTTCAAAATCGCTTCGCTGTAATTATTTTTTGAAAAAACAAAATACAAAAATATAAAATTTCAAAAAAACACAAAAACAATATAAAATCAAAAAATCCAAAAATATTCTTCTCACGACATGTCTCTCGTATAAATCAATATTCTGTACGTTTCTAGAAATGTCATTCAACAATGATACGGACATGTACAGATGCTTGAACGGGAGTTCGTTTTATTGTCTTTCTAAAACATGTCGTTTCTCAAAAGTTTCTTCACAATGGCTTTCGTATACCTCAGTACGAAACCCGTGCTTCAAAGTGAAATCTTTTCAAAACTTGGGTCCGGGTATAATAACTCGAAAAGATTTCTAATAAGGACCTAATGATGACTTCTGATTATTCTCAAATCAAAGACTCGTACGTTCAATGACGAAATCTTTTTCAAAAAGTTCGAGTCTAAACAAACGAAAAAGATTTCAAGCATAAACTCATTTTCAAACAAAATTCTTGAGCACTTTTTCAAGATTGTTCAAAAGATTTCTCAAAATCTCTCAAAATGAGTGCTCAAGATAACTCCCTCAAAACCCTTAATTGATTTTAAAATATGCTATCATTAAGGGGGAGTACAAAAACAAAAATTTTCCGAATTCATGCAAAATGAAATATGTCTCTCTCCAAAAAGCTTTTTCTTAATCAATTGGTATAAAAAATATCACGAAATGCTATTTTTGAGGGGGAGAAGACATGATTAAAATGTGATCTAAAAGTGATTAATGATTGTGGTTGAATCTCAAAAGAGCTCGACTCAGTAAGTACCAATGAATTGACGAAGCTTTAAATGTCAGTAATCGAAAAGACTTGTCCTGGACGGGTAATAATTTCAAGCTAGTCCAACTAGTGATGTAAGTGTGTCTCGAATAGGACTTGTCTGAGTAGAATGTACCGTATCGAGAGACTTTCTTTGGACTTGACCAGGACGGGTAATAATTTCAAGCTAGTCTAACTAGTGATGTAAGCGTGTCTCGAATCGGTCATGTTCACTGAAAGTGGATCAATTAAAAAGTGAAAACTCCTCCCGCATGTGCAAATTTCTTAAATAATACATGAGCACATGTGAAGGGGGAGTCCTCAAAAGTTGCAAAACTCTCAAAGTGGTAACAACAATGTGTTTTATTATCATAAACACTTTGAGATATTTTCAAATGAATAGTTTGATGGCAACAATAGGATAGTCATGAAGTTATAAGGTGACTAAGGTTAGGAAAAACCGTCCTATGATCCGCCAGAGCCGGAGGGATCTACCCAAGGACAAATCCAATAGATTAGAATTAGAAATCCTTAGGTATGATTGAAAAAAGGAGAATATGAGAAAGGAGAAAGAAGGGGTTGAAGAATTAAAAAGAAATGATGTGAAAAAGGGTGAAAAGAAATAGCCCTCCAAATGTTCAACCTTAGGGCAGACACCGGGTACAATTTGTATGCTACTGGTTGTTTCTAAGGTGACACCGGTATTGAAGACAAAGACGTCATGGACCCAGTGACGCACTGCACTAAACTTTCTTAACCACTCAAGTTCTCTTAAAAGAGCTTGTTTCATTCTCACGGGGAACCGGTGTAATCTATCGACCCGTCTCTTAGAGATGGTTGATATTGAAACAGGAGACCTCTCCCTAATCTCCGCATAGGAAACCAAATGTGCACTTATCGAGTCTAGAGCCTCGAGATTCATCAAAAGATCTCATAGGAACACATGATAACTCTACACTGGTTGTTCATCATTAAGGGCGCCAGATGTAAACTTAAGAGTCCTTCGCAGATCTTAGCAATCTGCCGAGAACGTTTATGAGAGGATTCACTTATGTATTTCTCAATGATTGAACGGAAATTCCTACCAGGGTCAACATCAAGCAGCCCTGACAGCAGGTCACTTCGGTAATTCTTTATGGGTTACGCTTAGTGTTCGCGGTGGTTTCAAATGGTCTACAGTCGTGGAGTGATCCCCAGCGACTCACCCATTCGTTGAGCTACTTAGTAGGTCTTGTAAGCTCCCTCGGGAGTATCCGAAATAGGAACGGCCTTGATAAGGGTTAGAAGGAGTCTTCACACTATGCTGTTGACGATCTCTAATTCCTTATCTGCAAGTACCGGTTCATTTATTGCTAACTGTTTTCATGCAGCTATACATCATCTCCATGGCGAAGGATTCCACATGCTCATACATGCATCACTACGTCAAAGGAAAGTTCTCACAAAGATCAAAGCAAAGAAAGGTTCAAAGAAAGATTCTACTCAATATGAAAGAATCTACAGAAGTAATGTGACAAAGATCTGTGTGAAACAACGGGAACAATAAATGCATGTATCACAAAGACTGAAGATGTATGAGCATGTTGGAATGGTAGACAACCACCACAGATGCAGAAGTGACGAAAGGCAGATTGCTCCATATCACAAAAGAACAAAGAACGATGAAAAGTCAGTCATCAAAGATCATAAAGCATGAAGGAACAAAGACTAAAGACTATTCTACTACGACACACAATGATCAACAACATAGAACAAAGAAGACCTAATCACGTGGAGCATCATTCGAATGACCACCCCTTAGGGGGAGATTGTTAGCATTAAAAATTATATTAGAAAGTGATGGTCATTCTCATTTATTGTAACGTTGTAATGTGTCGTAGTTTTTGTTATTAGAATAGTCAATTGGCTTTGGACTTGGTAAGCTAATATGTTAAGTGTTACGTTAATGTAAGCCTATTATTATACATGTAATCCAATTCCAAGCCCAAGCCCAAGCCCATAGAAAAGCCTTAAGGGCTTCTTATCTCATGTACTATATAAGCCACCTTATGCCTCATTTGCAAGGTGTGCTTGTGTGTGTATTGTGTGTGTTTCTTAATAAAAGTTCTCTTCATCTTTATCTCTATTTCTCTAATATTAACGCCACACATATATATTCAAGTCACCATCTTTACTTCATACACTTGTCATATTTGTGTTAAAGTTGATAGATTTAAGGTCCAACAGTACTCGTGTATGAATAAAAAGGTGGGGAATGGTAATGGCTCTTTATTTTGGTTAGACAACTGGATGGGTGATGGTGCTTTGAAAGTGCTTTATCCTCGTTTGTTTGCTCTCGAGGAGAAAAAAGAGGTTAATGTTCGTGTTAAAGTCCTAAATGGGTTGCTTTATGGTTTTAGAAGAACACCAAGGGGGAGCAGAAGGTATGCAAATGGAAGAGTTAGCCAACAAGATAAGTACTTTTGAGTTTTCTGAAGATCAAGATAGATGGTTGTGGAGTCTGGATGGAGAAGGGTCTTTCTCGGTTGCTTCAACCAGGAGTTTCATAGAAGAGGGTTTATGTTTGTTGGATGGGTCGCCTACTAGATGGATAAAATTAGTTCCTATTAAAGTTAGTATTTTGGCTTGGCGTATAGCTTTGAACAAGATTCCGTCAAGGTTTAATATGTCTTTAAGAGGGTTGGAAGTGCCGTCTATTGTTTGCCCGGTTTTTCAGGTAGGGATTGAAACCACAGACCATCTTTTCTTTTCTTGTGTGGTTGCTTCTGCTATTGTTACAAGGATTCTAGTGTGGTGGGAGCTTCCGGCTAACGGATTTACTACGTATCAAGAATGGTTAAGTTGGTTAGAAGGCGTGAAGTTGAGGAAGGAAGTGAAAGAATTCTTGGAAGGTACGATGTTCGTTTCATGGTGGATAATTTGGAACTATCGATATAAGCTGATTTTCTCATTGGCTGCTCCTACAAAGGCGTGCTTATTTGATCTTATTGTGTATCATTCTTATGTTTGGTGTAATGCTAGAGCTAAGAGAAAGATGGATTGGTTAGGATGGCTTAAAAGTCCTTTGACTTCTCTTATGTAATTGTTTCTCTTTTTTTAGCCTTAGCCCCTTGCTAGGCTCGCTAATAAATCCGCCGTTCAAAAAAAAAGACGAAAGAAATTTGTATGCTAAATGTTTTCGTCGCACCAAAAGAACTTGTATTGACCTAAATTGGTTGAGATGGTAAGATTGTGATCGGACCATGTAACAATTAACACCATTGCTTTTGTCATTCGGTATTTTTGGCTAAATCTATTCTTCTCAAAACTATTTGGAAAAACAATATCTACAAGCAAAACCTCCTAACTTAAGTCATCACTCCTCTTCTTGACATCTTTAGAAAGCCCATATTTTATCTTTCCAAGCATCAATAAAAAGAAATGATTGTGAATCATAAAAAATACTAATTTTTGCTAAATTTTATATAAAATTATTTTGTTAATTGCAGCTAAAAGATTCACTAATCTCCAAACTGTTGAATTGTGAGTCATAAATTTTTTTAATTAACCATCGTCGATTTATAATCCAATCCAAACATTCACAAACCCAAACACTCTAAACACACAAATGAAGTATATGCTACGATTGATTTATAATTTTCTTATCTCTGCTATATATAAAGCATTTATGATTTTTGTTTTTAAAAGTCTTAAAATTTTTAAGCTTACACACTTGCTATTATTAGAAGTTATTTTCTCAAAAGAAAAAAATTCTATTTAATACAAGTAACAATTATTCATTTTAAATATCAATTATTTGTAACTGTACACATTAGTTTAGTTTATAGTAATGGTCATTACCTATCTATACATATGTATAATGATCATTCAATCTTTAGAATTTATGTTTGTAACTAAGGATTTATATAATTATCATTACGATAATATTAAACTAAAGGATTATAAAATTTGAAACTAATTACTCATGGATATTTTTACGGATGATCTTACGAAGCAATGTCTCTAGTATAAACATTAAACATGGTGTATTAATAAGTTTCACATAATTTATTAGAGACAATTACTATGGTTGGTAATTTTAATATATATTTTGTATCAAGTTACATCTCATATATTTTTATTAAATAATTGCATAAATCCATCTTCGTGACAAGTTGCATAACATAAACAAGTATATTAAGTCACTTTTATGTTATAAATAAACGACACATGAATCTTCCTTTATAGCTTCAATTAACAATTACCACTGCCAACAACCACCACCGATTTTTTCCTTTTTACTATTAGTATATATTGGCATCAATTATTCTTGCTTTATGTATTTTTATGCCGTCACCGCAACATTGCGTGGGTACCATGCTAGTTTAATTTATTCATAAACCATAGATGTAGAAAAAACAATCACAACGACTAAATAGAAACAAAGTTACTTGCAAAACTAACGTTGCGTTCTCGAGTTTCATTTTGAAAAGAAAAATAAAAGGAATGAGAGGAAATTGAAAATTTATTGTGTTGTTAAGTGTTTCATGAACAGAAATAAAAGGAAACAAGATTGGCGACGAACGCCGCGTTGCCGGCGCGCCTGTTCACTTTTCACTTTTCAACATAGCTCCAAACCCGCTCAACATCTTAACTGCCTCATTAGCATGACTCAGCTGCTTCTTTAAAAAATACTCCTGAAATCATAATAATATCACATTAATACCAGCATTTGCAAAGCAAGCATCATCAAATGCATGGGAGCATGAGGCCTTTAGACCCATTTCCCAACACGCTTTGTAAATAAAGTATTATATCTACTTAAACATAAGTTAAAAACAACATAAAAAGCTGCTGGTAAGTTACATCAACTTACCATACTTGATTTATCTTGGAATTTACTCACCAATGAGATACCTTCTAAATTTAAAAATTTAGTAGATTTGGCAATTGTGAATCTTTCTCACAATAGACTATCTGGTTCTATTCCTGAAACTTTTAAGTATTTGCCTAGCGGGATCAATATCAATCTCTCGTACAATGAGCTTGTAGGTCCGGGATCAATATCAATCTTTTACTTGGTTTATTCGTGTGCTGCTTCATGGCTTATCAACGACCAAAGAATACTTCTCCAGAGGAACCATCGGTCGAAGCAGGTAATGATTTTTTAATTAATTTCGAACATTGTTTTTAGAGCTACCAACACCTGGATGGTATTTTGCAAGCTTCTTATTTTAAATCCTTGGCTGCAGGGTCAAAAGAGTGGAAGTCGCGGAAAGCTGAAAAAGAGTCGCTGCAGAATTAAAGCACCCAAACCCACCCATTCAGCCCCCATTTCATCACCCAAACCCACCCATTTCAGCCCCAATTTCAACAACCAAACACACCCATTTCAGCATGGTGTATTAGATGATGTTTATAGAGATTGGCTATCAATACGTGTGCTACTTATAATGTTGCTAAATGGGTAGTAACATGCTGCTCACGTTAGAGTAGTCAACTACTCATCAATTATAGTGATATATATTGTTGCTTGCTTATTTGACTAACGTTCAGCTATTTATTTAATAAAGATGGAACCTAAGGCATTTGATCAAAACTCAACTGTATATGTAATCAAGATGGAACCTAATTTTAGATCAGCAAACGATTTATTCAATATTTTGCTTACATATATGAATAATCTATATTAGAACCTAACATCGCCAAAGAATCAACTAATAATAGTACTTATTAATTCTGTTTATCTAGTTTTTGTATACTGATGCAACACACAAATAGTTTTGTGAGTGTTTGGGTTTGCTTATCTTACAACACAAATAGTTTTGAGTATTTGGGATTGCTTAATCAAACTTTATACCTCTTATATGATAGTCTATAATGGGTGTGTTCGGCCAGAGCGTATTTGAGCATTTTGTAATGTTTAGCATTTAGGATAATAAGCTTGTTTAGCATTTGCCGTCTTTTTTAACCGCTACTTTTCTAGCGCTACCAAAAGAAGCATTCAAATTCTAACGCTACTTTTATTGTATCAATTATAACTCATGATATAGTTTTGGATTGCTAAATGTAATAGCTTTTATATATTCGAAACACAACTTATGCACCTTGCAACACAGTAAACTTTCACCAAATTAACCTTTTGACCCATTTGGCTTTTCTCCCTTGGAAATGAGAAACAACTGATACAATAAGACTGAAAATACCATGTTACCTGTTGTTGCAACTCGAAAATGTCAGCTAGCGTTAATCACAGATATTGTTAGATTATGGACATTATTTTAGTAGTCGTATGTTAGGATCGAACTCGAGATCACGGAATTGCACACAATACGTATGAAGAGAAAAAGAAATAATTATTTATAAATGTTATACGTAATTATTAATAAACACAAAACTAGTAATGGTAATTAGTATTTAATGATAAATGACTAATGACCTATTAACGAAGATTAGGAAAGTAATACTATGGAAAATTTGGAAACAAGGGAAGGTTCCGGAATCCCCTAGAGGGACTCCAAACCGATCAGCCATAGGGGGTTCTCCACCTCCTTTGTGCCTTGAGCTCCAAGTTTCAATTAGTATATATACAAACCCAAGATGTATTGTTTTCTCATAACTTGTACACACGCATCTTGGTGTTTTTCTCTCCTTCTCTTTGTCTTAAATCGATCCATCAAAAACAATCCCTTAGGGATTCGATTTTCATAAGATCAAATAAGTTTTGTGTTTAATTTACTTGCATAAACTTTTTCTTGAATTAGTACGTGTGTACAAGAACGTGATTCAAACACACTATTGTTTGATTCTTGGATTAAATTACAAAAGAGGTAAGGGGTAATTCTTATAATCCACATAAACCCTAATTAGGGTTCTTGATTTGAAGATTGCAATTGATTCTTGTCCGGGCTAGAATCACAAAGGTATGTTTACTATTTATATTTGATAAATTAATTACATGTTATATGATCTTGTTATAATTGCTTCCGCTATGCTCACTTGATGTGTTTGGTTTATTTTATATGAATGTCATGATATCATAATTCCAACAGATATTTGGAGCATTAAGGAAATGTTTGCAAAGAAAAGAAAAAAAAAAGTATTAAGAAAATGTTTGTACATATATATTGGACATGAAATGTGAAATTTATGCAAATGAGTGGTCAATGACTCAATGTGTACCTGTGGAATGACAATGACGTGCTTTCCAGATTCTGAAAACGTGTTCATGTATGTTGGGCCTGGCCCAACTTATATAATCACTTGGTTCCAAACTTCCAATATTTAAAAAACACGTTCATGTATATTGGGCCTGGACCAGCTTATATAAACAGGCCTGGCTAAGCATGGAAAGAGCGTTCTTCCATTATGCCAACAGTGTTTAAAAGAATTAACAAAAATCTATTAAAAAACAGCATAGGAAGTTGTAAAATTTGTGTCCAAACACCCCGTTTCCATAAAAATGTCACAACTCGTAATTTCCGGTCATTTTCTAAACTTCGACAATTTACTATTCACAAGTTACTATTCACCATTTACTATTCATCGATCACTATTCATCGTTTTTGAGGTAAATTTGACATTTCGAGAAGCGTTCAGAAATTTTACTATTCACTTGACACTATTCATTTCCGAGAGAAAACCACTATTCACGTGCATTACTCATGTCATCGTAAATTTTGTTTACGAGTATTCAAATTCGCGTAACCGTATTGGTTCAGGAGCGAATTCATGCATTATCATTGGGACACTTCGTACGGACTAGAAATAGTCTTTATATTATCATTATGGCACTTGCATACTATTCCACTCGTAGGATAATTAAATTAATACTTTTGGCATAATTAACTTTTACGTATAATTATTTCTATATAAACGTTAACAAACGATCAATAATATGACTAACACGACCGACACTCCCGACTATGGTCCTAACACATTTTTATACTCATTATAATAATATAAAAAATTATATTATTAATTTGCCCGGTATTTTGGAAATTTATTTAACTTATATCGTACGCCTAATTTATTTACGACGGTTTTCGTAAAAACTAAACAATGATCACCCGAACACCCAATATTTATACCCAACATATTTTCATAATTTCTACAACTTTATTTTATCCCGATTAACTCCGTTAACATTTATTTTTAGTTAACCCGGTACATCTTAAAACTACAAAATAAACACATAATATCTTACAAATATCAACAAACTCTTACACACCCATCCCCCCCTTGTTTTGCCGCCCCCCCCCCCCCCCCCCCCCGCCCCCCTCTTTACTCATTTCTTACATCTTTGAATTTTTCTTACTAACTAATTAATGCATGTCTAAAAGACTTTCTAACCTATATTATATATATCATACACTACACATTTTTTTTTTCATTTCATTTCACAAATAACAACTAGCAAACTCATTCCTCTTTTCTCTCTTTGTGGTGTTCGGCAAAACAACAAGGAACAAGAGAAGCAATATTTTTCCAAGATCTAGTTTAGTAGTTAATGTATTTTGTATCCCTTTTTGAGTTTTGTAATACAAACTCAAGGTTTACTTAGGTTTTCTCCATCAAAAACCCTCTAATCTTTCAAGTAAGTAAACAAAACTCATCCTTATGATTTTACCAAGTTTTTACAAGATTCATACTATATATATACAAGATCTACATGCATGTGTTGTTTATACCACTTTATTTTACAAACTTATAACTTATAAACCCTAGGAGGTGATTTTAGCTAGATCCTTGTTTGATCCACTTGATTTGTGATGTTTAGGAACCCATGACACCCTAAGAAGGTGTATGGTAAGATTAGACTAGATTTGTGGTGATTGAAAGTGGTTTGATTGAAGTTAGAACTAGAGTAGAACCTTGAAAATGGTTTTTGAACAAGTAAAAATACATGCTGTCCTATTTTGGTTCACCCAGAAAACTCCGAATTTACACAGTAACTTTTGATAATATTTTTAGAAAATACTTTCAAAAACGAAGCCGTGGGCGAAAGAACGGATTAAAACGAGTTAATAACGAAGGAGATATGATTTTCCAAATTTAACGACGAAAACTATTTTCTGAAAAACTGCATGCTGTTTGACAGTTTTTGACGGGCAAATAGAGGTGTTAAACGTAACCTAGAGGAGCCGAGCTATCGAAAATATATTAGTATATACTAAAATGAATCCGTGGATATAAAGAACGAGTAAAATGAGCTTAAAACGACCAAGTTATACACGTTTTAAAATCGTCAAAAACTATATATATATTTTGTCACTACTAGAAAATAATATAACTGCGTACTAAATGAGATATTTTCTAGATTTCTTATTCAAGGAATTTATTTTAACTAACGAAGTACGTACGACTCAAGGTTTATTACGCGACTACTAGACACTATTATAAGGTTTTCTAGACGAGGAATATAACACTAACATTTTTATACGATATACTACGACAAGTTATATACTTCTATATTTGGACTTATTTTCCTAAGTATGGAAACTATTATACTTTGACAATAACTAGTATTTCCAAGTTACGAGTGGTATAGGCATCATGTGCATGTGCATTCATTTCATCACGTCATGATCTAAGGTAGATCGTTATTACTCATATTAGGTTGCGGTTAGAGATCGAACCTCATTTCTGTGTATCCACTTTTATCATCGTAGCTATCGCTCCAGGTGAGTCATAGCCCCTACTTTTTCAATTATTTTATCAACTCTTTGGGGGAGAATACATGCTCGTTTTACTTAAAACGCACTACTTGTTTTACCTGATTGATTTCTCAAATATTTCCAGCTTTATCAAAATATATATTTGACCACCTGCACTTCATTAGTATGCTTGACTACCGGTATTTCTTTGGCATATTTAATCACCTGCATTCATTGGTATGTTTGATTTCCTGTATTTCATGGGATTGATTTACCCTTGTTTATATGACCTCATAGTCACCAATTGTTCCCATATGTTCATTGTAATATTGTGGTATTCCCCACTTGGCTGTGATGTCAAACGTAATATTGTGGTATTCCCCACTTGGCTGTGATGTCAAACGTATTGTGGTATTCCCCACTTGGCTGTGATGTCAAACGTAATATTGTGGTATTCCCCACTTGGCTGTGATGTCAAACGTAATATTGTTGTTTCCCTACTTGATTGACCTATATGTTCATTGTAATATTGTGGTATTCCCCACTTGGCTGTGATGTCAAACGTATTGTGGTATTCCCCACTTGGCTGTGATGTCAAACGTAATATTGATGTTTCCTTACTTGATTGAATTGCGATGCCTTTGCATCAACCTTATTACGGGTTTTCCCGCTTGACTGATTTATCATATGGCCTCATTGACTGAATTATTTATATAGCCGTTTTGCTATATTTATCTGGAAATTTGGATGTCAGTATTACTTTTGTTCACGTAGACTTTAACACTTTTGGCAGTGGGTTGTAAACACACAGGTTAAAAGTCTCTTATGGCGGGACTTGCAACTGAGTGGATTTACAATGCCTTTGCTGGGCGATCATTTCTCTATAGGCATTATTTGTTAAACAAACTCTATGAACTCACCAACCTCGTGTTGACACTTTAGCATGTATTTTCAGGTTTTAACCTATGGCACACTACAGGAGGTTTTGGCAGGGCATGGCATGGTCATAGAAGACTCTGATTATTTATATGGGGACCGTTTTAAACTATTTTAAGGGCCTACTTCCGCACTACTTTTAACGATGTAAATACAATATTTTTAACTTAACTATTTTATTCTAAATGATTGAAGTGAAAACCATTTTTGAACTTGTGTTGTAATACCAATTGAGTTACACCCCAGCTACACGTATGCTTCCGCTGGACCCGATTTTGGGGGAGTGACAGATTGGTATCAGAGCTCTGGCTATAGCGAACTAAGTGTTTTTAAAACCTAGACTATAGCTATTTTTACGAAAAACTTAACCCTATGACCGTCACGTGCCTGCCTGCCAAGCTGAAGCCTCATTTGTGGTTTGTTTCTGACATAGGTGATGAGATTTGTATCTCATTATCTGATATATTATATTCACTTATTCTAGTTGATTACTATCATTGTCTTTCATATAAGCATGTTCACGTATCATATATGTCACCCTGTTATGTTTTCCCTTGCATAGTTTCATCATTTGACCTCGAGTTTGGTCACCTGCCTTAGTCTTTCTGAACGTCTTGGTATTTGTGAAGGACATAGTCTTAGTATAACTGAGCTGAGTATTTCAAAATTCATGGAACCTCGGTGGAATATAGACTGGTCATCTATATTCGACCCGGGATAGTGAGATATAGGCTGACCACCTATGTCTGACTCAGAGATGAATTTTGCAACACTGAGAATGGTTATAATAAAATTTTGTCTGGATTAAATTCTCTACCCAATTTCCAAATGTTTCATTCATGTGTGCGTACTTACTTTCATCACCATCTCGTTATGTCGCAGCTGTCACAGTCTTTTCCCTTCTCACCATTATTATCATTCCTCTTCCCCATATATATAGATAAGGAATTAGCTTACACTCTATAGATTCCGATGTCACTCATCACTCATTACTTCCAATATTGATAAATGGATATTATCAATGACCTCCCTAGGAAAGACTTCCCATACCATATATAAGGAGGATCCCTAGGTACATTATGACCATTTAAAACTCAACGGAAATCCCAGGATATCACAAAACCACTCGAGCCACGTCAACTCGTCATATCGCAACATCAACCTTTCATTCTATAATAACCCACTCTCGAACATCTACTACTAGGAACGTCTTAATTATGTCTCACCCTTCTTTTCTCGTTTTGAAGAGCTATGCCGCCAAGGAAAGTTAAAGCTACTCCAACTACGACACCTGTTGCTATTCGGAAATTGGTTAAGGATAGTATCGCCGAAGCTCTAGAGATCGAGAGAGCGGAGATAGCTGCAAGGGCTGCTGAGGCCGCTCTACAGACAGGGATAGATGGACAATCCGATAATAAGCGCGAATGTACTTGGAAGAATTTTAAGGTTAGTGATCCCATCAAGTTTAAGGGCACTGAAGGAGCGGTTGCTTTGATTCGCTGGTTCGAAAAGACTGAGAATGTGTTCCTCATGTGCAACTGTTCTGATGGCAGCAAGGTAAAATTCGCTACTGGTATGCTTTTGGATGAAGCTATGTCATGGTGGAATTCTCATGCTCAACCGATTGGTATGGAAAATGCCTACAAGCTCACCTGGGAGCAATTCAAGAAATTGATGACTGATAAGTTTTGCCCTCGTACTGAGGTGCAGAAGTTGGAAACAGAGTTTTATAAGCTAGTGACAGTAGGTAATGATATCGAGGCATATATCCGAAGGTTTCAGGAGTTGGCTGTGCTATGTCCAACTATGGTTCCAGATAACGAAAAGCTGCTAGAAAATTTCATCGATGGACTACCCTGCAACATCAGTGGGAACGTAATTGCTTCTAAATCAGACACGCTGGAGGAAGCTATCAGAATGTCTCAAAAGCTTATGGCTCAAGTAATAAAACAAGAAACTACTGTCAACAACAACAACGAAAACAAAAGGAAAAGGGATGACAACCAAGGAAACGATCAAGTATGGCAGCCAAACAAAGGACAAGAAGTGTTTAGAGCTTATGTTGCAGGACCACTCACAAAGAAAAGATATACTGGAAATTTACCTTACTGCAACATGTGTAATCTGCATCACTTATATCATTGCAGTGGACTGTGTGGAATATGCAAGAAGCGGGGTCATCTAACTAAGGACTGTACGAAACCCACAAATCAGTGGATTCCAGGAAGTTGTTTCAAATGTGGAAACTTAGGGCATCTCAGAAAAGACTGCCCGGAGCTAAGGAACAAGAAGACCAAAGCCTTAACTCTCTAGTGTTGTATTTCTTTTGTGTTTAAAGCCACGTTCTATCGTATAAGTTTCATGTACTATTAACAAATTGCGATCTAATGAATATTCTATCTTTTATCACCGCAAGCTCCTAGCGATTTCATTAAGATTCTTTGGAACTACACCACCTATCATCGGCAGACCAATGGTCAGGATTAGAGAACGATTCAAACATAGGGAGATATGCTCATAGCATGAGTGGTTGACTCTAGAAATGGTTGGATTAACCATTTGCCATAAATCAGATTCCTTTATAACCATAGTCACCACACGAACTTAGAGACTACACCATTTGAGGCACCCTATGGTCGAAGTGCCCATATCCATTGACGAATCGAAATTGGAAAAGCCAAACTCACAAGTCCAGTAGGCATTCATGAAATAACCAGGAAATTTCTTACGAGTCAAGAATCAGTTACAAGTTCAATAAGTTGTAAACCCTTAGAACTTCAAGTTAATGGCAGGATTACGTTGAAAGTTCTGCCTAGGAAAGGCATGATACCATTAAGAAAAATTTGGGAAGATAAACCCGGGATTCAGACAGTATGGGTTTAGTGGCCTACAGACTTGAACTCCCATTAGAGCTCAGTAGCTTACACGATAAATGTCACCATCTTTTCACCAATACCATTCTAGAGACTTACACAAACTGAACTTCGGGACGAAGTTCCTGTTAGAAGGGAAGACTGTCACAACTCGTAATTTCCGGTCATTTTCTAAACTTCGACAATTTACTATTCACAAGTTACTATTCACCATTTACTATTCATCGATCACTATTCATCGTTTTTGAGGTCAATTTGACATTTCGAGAAGCGTTCAGAAATTTTACTATTCACTTGACATTATTCATTTCCGAGAGAAAACCACTATTCACGTGCATTACTTATGTCATCGTAAATTTTGTTTACGAGTATTCAAATTCGCGTAACCGTATTGGTTCAGGAGCGAATTCATGCATTATCATTGGGACACTTCGTACGGACTAGAAATAGTCTTTATATTATCATTATGGCACTTGCATACTATTCCACTCGTAGGATAATTAAATTAATACTTTTGGCATAATTAACTTTTACGTATAATTATTTCTATATAAACGTTAACAAACGATCAATAATATGACTAACACGACCGACACTCCCGACTATGGTCCTAACACATTTTTATACTCATTATAATAATATAAAAAATTATATTATTAATTTGCCCGGTATTTTGGAAATTTATTTAACTTATATCGTACGCCTAATTTATTTACGACGGTTTTCGTAAAAACTAAACAATGATCACCCGAACACCCAATATTTATACCCAACATATTTTCATAATTTCTACAACTTTATTTTATCCCGATTAACTCCGTTAACATTTATTTTTAGTTAACCCGGTACATCTTAAAACTACAAAATAAACACATAATATCTTACAAATATCAACAAACTCTTACACACCCATCCCCCCTTGTTTTGCCCCCCCCCCCCCCCCTCTTTACTCATTTCTTACATCTTTGAATTTTTCTTACTAACTAATTAATGCATGTCTAAAAGACTTTCTAACCTATATTATATATATCATACACTACACATTTTTTTTTTCATTTCATTTCACAAATAACAACTAGCAAACTCATTCCTCTTTTCTCTCTTTGTGGTGTTCGGCAAAACAACAAGGAACAAGAGAAGCAATATTTTTCCAAGATCTAGTTTAGTAGTTAATGTATTTTGTATCCCTTTTTGAGTTTTGTAATACAAATTCAAGGTTTACTTAGGTTTTCTCCATCAAAAACCCTCTAATCTTTCAAGTAAGTAAACAAAACTCATCCTTATGATTTTACCAAGTTTTTACAAGATTCATACTATATATATACAAGATCTACATGCATGTGTTGTTTATACCACTTTATTTTACAAACTTATAACTTATAAACCCTAGGAGGTGATTTTAGCTAGATCCTTGTTTGATCCACTTGATTTGTGATGTTTAGGAACCCATGACACCCTAAGAAGGTGTATGGTAAGATTAGACTAGATTTGTGGTGATTGAAAGTGGTTTGATTGAAGTTAGAACTAGAGTAGAACCTTGAAAATGGTTTTTGAACAAGTAAAAATACATGCTGTCCTATTTTGGTTCACCCAGAAAACTCCGAATTTACACAGTAACTTTTGATAATATTTTTAGAAAATACTTTCAAAAACGAAGCCGTGGGCGAAAGAACGGATTAAAACGAGTTAATAACGAAGGAGATATGATTTTCCAAATTTAACGACGAAAACTATTTTCTGAAAAACTGCATGCTGTTTGACAGTTTTTGACGGGCAAATAGAGGCGTTAAACGTAACCTAGAGGAGCTGAGCTATCGAAAATATATTAGTATATACTAAAATGAATCCGTGGATATAAAGAACGAGTAAAATGAGCTTAAAACGACCAAGTTATACACGTTTTAAAATCGTCAAAAACTATATATATATTTTGTCACTACTAGAAAATAATATAACTGCGTACTAAATGAGATATTTTCTAGATTTCTTATTCAAGGAATTTATTTTAACTAACGAAGTACGTACGACTCAAGGTTTATTACGCGACTACTAGACACTATTATAAGGTTTTCTAGACGAGGAATATAACACTAACATTTTTATACGATATACTACGACAAGTTATATACTTCTATATTTGGACTTATTTTCCTAAGTATGGAAACTATTATACTTTGACAATAACTAGTATTTCCAAGTTACGAGTGGTATAGGCATCATGTGCATGTGCATTCATTTCATCACGTCATGATCTAAGGTAGATCGTTATTACTCATATTAGGTTGCGGTTAGAGATCGAACCTCATTTCTGTGTATCCACTTTTATCATCGTAGCTATCGCTCCAGGTGAGTCATAGCCCCTACTTTTTCAATTGTTTTATCAACTCTTTGGGGGAGAATACATGCTCGTTTTACTTAAAACGCACTACTTGTTTTACCTGGTTGATTTCTCAAATATTTCCAGCTTTATCAAAATATATATTTGACCACCTGCACTTCATTAGTATGCTTGACTACCGGTATTTCTTTGGCATATTTAATCACCTGCATTCATTGGTATGTTTGATTTCCTGTATTTCATGGGATTGATTTACCCTTGTTTATATGACCTCATAGTCACCAATTGTTCCCATATGTTCATTGTAATATTGTGGTATTCCCTACTTGGCTGTGATGTCAAACGTAATATTGTGGTATTCCCCACTTGGCTGTGATGTCAAACGTATTGTGGTATTCCCCACTTGGCTGTGATGTCAAACGTAATATTGTGGTATTCCCCACTTGGCTGTGATGTCAAACGTAATATTGTTGTTTCCCTACTTGATTGACCTATATGTTCATTGTAATATTGTGGTATTCCCCACTTGGCTGTGATGTCAAACGTATTGTGGTATTCCCCACTTGGCTGTGATGTCAAACGTAATATTGATGTTTCCTTACTTGATTGAATTGCGATGCCTTTGCATCAACCTTATTACGGGTTTTCCCGCTTGACTGATTTATCATATGGCCTCATTGACTGAATTATTTATATAGCCGTTTTGCTATATTTATCTGGAAATTTGGATGTCAGTATTACTTTTGTTCACGTAGACTTTAACACTTTTGGCAGTGGGTTGTAAACACACAGGTTAAAAGTCTCTTATGGCGGGACTTGCAACTGAGTGGATTTACAATGCCTTTGCTGGGCGATCATTTCTCTATAGGCATTATTTGTTAAACAAACTCTATGAACTCACCAACCTCGTGTTGACACTTTAGCATGTATTTTCAGGTTTTAACCTATGGCACACTACAGGAGGTTTTGGCAGGGCATGGCATGGTCATAGAAGACTCTGATTATTTATATGGGGACCGTTTTAAACTATTTTAAGGGCCTACTTCCGCACTACTTTTAACGATGTAAATACAATATTTTTAACTTAACTATTTTATTCTAAATGATTGAAGTGAAAACCATTTTTGAACTTGTGTTGTAATACCAATTGAGTTACACCCCAGCTACACGTATGCTTCCGCTGGACCCGATTTTGGGGGTGTGACAAAAAAGCTGTAAAAAACTGCATAAAAGCAGCATAAAAAGATGCTAAAAATAGCAGACGAAGCTGTAAAATCAGTGCCCGAAGACCCCGCTTTTCAGCCGTCCAAACAACATGTAAATGGTGTCAAATTAACATTTAAAAGTTGCGAAAATCAGCATGTAAAAGTTGTGAAAAGCAGCAGAATTATGCGCAAAACAGCTTATTTAATAATCAATGTAAAATAGTATATTTTCAGTAAATTAACGTAGATGTAAAACTGTCTAACCATGCGCCTAACTTGAACCACATGATCACTTAACTAACTTATTATCTGGATTGTGGCAGTTAAAGCCGCAAAAATCACTTTCAAAATACACATCTAAACTATCATGCATCGTTACTATATTTGTAGTCACGTTTGATTATAGGCTTACCCAAGCGCAGGATTGAGCTATAAGTTTCATTTGAGCTGTGAATGCACCATTCTTTCCATTCAGGCCCATGAAGTTAAAACCTCATGATTCTGCACCAATTGCATCGAATCAGTCTTCACATTGAAACACCCAATGTGATAAACAGATCTACGGGCAGAAATACAAACCTTTAAGTTTTGTCAAAGCTTGTAGTGTATCCACATTGCCATCATGCAGCTGCAAGAAAGGCAATGCAAGAAAGGCAATGCGAGAACTGGAAATGGACATTTAAATTTTTTATAGAATGAATCAATGGAACATGCAATTTGCCATATCATTAGAAAAGTCACCCATTTCAGCCCCCCAGATGCACCAACTCCAGCCCCCATTTCAGCCTCCCAAATGCATAGACTCCAGCCCTTATTTCAGCACCCAGACGCACCCTTTGCACGCACCATTTCAGACTCAAATCCCACACCCATTTGAGTTGCGAAACTGCCCCATTTTTGCCCTACTTCATCCTCCATACAGACCCATTTCAGCACCACTTCATGACCCAAACCCATCCAAATTTCAGCCCCCAAACGCAGCCATTGCTGGCCTGATCTAAGGAAGGAAATAAGAAAATTGTATTGGCAATATTTGAAGACATACATGTGTGATTAGGGTCAAAGAAAATGGCAATGAAAAAAGAAAAAGTAAACTGTATTGACAATGTTTGAAGACATACATGTGTGACGAAGACTTGAGTGCTTGACATTTGCTGGCGGCGTTCAGAATTCTGGTGTGCGAACTAATTCTAAATGGACAATAAACATATAATAAGGCCAAATTCTGTAATTTTACCCTGCAATTCATTGTCAATTACAATAACCATAAGAAAAAAAATGGTAACAAAAGTTAAAAGCGTTTTAAAGTAAAATAATATATAATTTATGAAAATCAACGTAACTACCTGAATGTGTCAGACCTTGTCTGACACGCCTTTGTCACCAACAACCTGTGTTCACATTATGGAAAGGATCAAGCTGATCCAAACCGGCTGTCACAACAACACCAAGTAACTCGTTAATACCATCCGGTGTAGAAAGTATCTATAGTATTTTAGTTACAAAAAAAAGAACCCATTTGTTACATATCAAACCTACTTCAGAAACACGTTCAATTTAATTCCCAAAAATCATTTTTTAATTCATTAATAAACCCTAAGAAAATTAATCACAATTAACTCGATATTTGTAGATGATTACTGATATGTAAATAGAATTATTTGATTGAATGGAAGTAAAATAAGTAGTACGACTTACACTTATCACAGACCATTGTTAAGAACCCGCAACGTCAAACACAAACCCACAAACACCTATCAATTAACACATGGTTTCAGCCAAATCTAAAAAAAAAGTATAAAAAATACCTCGGCTCACTTCCTTGCAGCACATACTATCTCTGATGATTCACTTCTGGCTAGTTGCTATGGATATCTGTGGTGTTGGTTCCGACTGTGGTGGTTGGCTGCATCCACCCAATTCATAAATACAAAAACACAAAGGTATCATAAACTTGATTTACAATAGAAAGGAAATTAGAAAAGCATACCTTATCATCCTCAGCCATCGCACCACCACACTTGATTGAACCTCATCATCCTTCCCCACCTCTTTCAAAACAATAGTAGCCACATGTTTTGGATGTGTGAGTATAGGTGTGTGTGTGTGGCTGCAGATTAAGATAAGGAGGTGTGTGACCGGACTGAACCAAATACGGGCCAACAAAACTTGGGCTAGCAAAGTGGGCCAGGATTCGGGCCAATAGTTTGGCGGGAAAACGTGAGGGTAAAACGGTGTCGTTTATAGTGGGATTTAATATAAACTATAATGTTAGGAAAAAATCCATAGCATTTTTTACAAAAAATTTTACGTCCAAATATGGACGGGGTTGGATGAAAACAAAAATAAGCCCAAATTATTGAGTATGACAGATATAACCCTAAATATTTATACATTTTACTCATATGCGACTCTTGTGATTAAATGAACATGTTTAAAAGGGGATAAATGCAATTATGTCTTCTTTTTTTTTCTTCACAACTCGAGGACACAACATTTTTTATCCTTTCATTTTATGTCAATTCGGAAACATAAAATAAAAATGTAATTTTTTTTTCTTTTCTATATATTTTTTTCTATTTTACACATCATTTCTAACATCATCTAAAAAAAAACCCAAAAATGCAACGGAAGAGGGATATATGTTAGATTTCTTATATGACCATACAAAATTATTTTTATGACCAATATTAGGATTATGAAATTCAATATGATTTTGGTGTATTTGGTAGTGACATTTTAGTTATAAACCTACTATTTTAAATTGAGAAAAAAAATACTATAAAGCCTCTAATTTTTTAATTCTATGTCTTTCATTAAACGCTTTTTAGATCACCCAACAAAAATTAATCATGTACGGAGAAATACTAAAACCTGATTTCTATTGTAGAGAGCTTAATAACATTATTTTGCTAGACAAGTTTCATAATCAGCAAACAATTTCTCATATGCATTATGATCATTGTTTTTTATGGCGTAGCAAGAATCATAATTGCTGCTTGTGGGTTAATACTTTCCCAATATAGAGGTGTTCCTTCGTATGTTTGTTTACCGTGTCCTTTGAGCAAAATGATTGTTATTTGCAGTGGCGGAGTTAGAAATTTTTTTTTTTTTAGAGGGCCAAATTTTTTTTCCAGAAGAACACTAGATGGGAGGGCCGAGATGGAAAAAATAAAATTTTAACACATAAAATGACAAAAAAATACGCTAACAGGCTTAGGCCTAGGGGGCGGGACCCTTCCCGGTCCTTAATAGCTCCGCCCATGGTCATTTGCATTATTTATTTTTCTTTTTGACAAAACAAGATTAAATTTATATAGGGAAAAGTGAATATGGTGCTATCTCACATCTAAGCTTACATACAAAACCATCAAAAATCACTAAAAAATAAGTCATATTGTTTATTATTTTTTCAAAAATTGAGTAGTAGAACTAATATATACATAGTGGAACGCATTTCAATGATGAATTGAATCAAACTATTGTTGAATCTATAGCTAATTTATTAGTTAATGAAATCACCTAACAATATGATGTAGAAAATGCATGTATCAACGTGAACCCAACTTAAGCGATGTTGTGATGAAATCAAGAGAACACTAATATTGTGAAGGACATGATACAAATGAGGTAGATTTGATATTTTCTTGTTAAAATGATATAATTTTTTATGCTTTCGCATGTAAGCTTAGATGTGAGACAGCCTCCTATTCACCATCCTCATTTATATATTGATAATGAGATCAGGAATATCTCTCATTGGTGATGATACACTTAGAGAGCACGGTGCAGTGTCATAAAACACGTTATATAAAATGGCACCTATGGTGCCTTTATACCGTTTAAGATGTGTTCACGACAGATGTAATTGTCATTCTCCCACTTGCATAGTATCCTTATCTGATTCAGCGTCTCATCCTCCATCAGCTCAAGCATAAGGGTTTTTGGTTATATGTGCATAACATAACATATAACTTATATTTGCCATTATTTATGAGACCTGCGGGCCATAAAAAAACAACACGAGACTCCTGAATTATATATATGTGTATATTTTATATATGTATATGTATTGAATTATCTATTAAGTATTTAAATGGGTTATTTACTTATTAGGATTAATCCCGAGTAAACATTTAAATAAATTGAGTTGGACAAAAGCCCGATAAACTCTTATAGGCTAAGGGTTCAGCCGCATACCCAAACCAAATGGATATTTGGTTTTGACTTGGCTTGTGGTAAACTAATTATCTTGTAGGAGAATATAATTATCTTTTCTTTTTTATTATTTTTTTTTGGTTATCATGGATTTCCGACTCGACATTGCGAGCCGACTAAAGGGTTTTATCTTTTATTTTAATGAAGGGTTTTATTCTATTTATAATTAGTTTCCTTGTATGATAAAGATTAACTATATTATAAATACTAAGCATAAAATTGGTTTTACGTTAATTCACTTTTGCAAAATAAAATCCTAAAACCTCCTTCGCTCACTTTTGGGGTTCGGCTACCGAAACCTACAAACATACGAGTTATGTGTTTATGTCGTGTGATTTGATCATATACGTGTTCGTTTAACGAAGATAATTATAGAGTTATACTTACTTGACAATTTGACAAGTTGTAAATAGTAGAAAGGGTGGATTTGTAACTTTTAAAATTTCTGTTTGTTAGTTAGTTAGCAGCTTACTTTCCCCTTTAAATACTTTGTAATCAATCATTTCTCAGTTAATGAAATTGAGTTTCTCTTTCATAATTCACTTTTCTATATGGTATCAGAGCTAGTAAACCCCCTAGGTTTGAACATTAATGGTGGAATACATTTAGTTATCATCTTTATCTAACTTCAATTATCCTGTTTCTTCTCACAGTTCATTGATTCATCACAATTTCTTGTAAGTTAAAGTTAGAGTGATTTTCTGTTATAAAACCGTTTCTTGTTCTTGATATTCTGTTATTGATCTGTAACAATGGCGAAAACAACTAATCCAAACACTCAAAATACAATCAATTCAATCAATGATCCTTTACACCTAGCCAGCTCTGACCATCCTGCTATGGTGTTAACTAATACACCATTCAATGGGGGTAACTTTCTTGGTTGGAGTCGCAATGTTAAGATGGCTTTAGGTGCAAAACTGAAATTGGGGTTCATTGATGGTTCTTTTTCTAAACCACCAGTTACTGATGTCAATGTTCAAAGATGGATTCGTTGTGATTACATGGTTACTTGTTGGATCTTGAATTCAATCGTCAATGAGTTATCTAAGGCTTATTTGTATGCTTAATCTGCTTGTGGATTATGGAAAGAGATTGCTGAAAGATATGGACAAAGTAATGGGCCATTAATCTATCAGTTAGAAATGGAATTGAGTAAGATCACTCAAGGTAATCTTTTTATTGCTGATTTCTTTAATAAGTTGAAAAGATGCTGGGATGAATTACAAAATTTTAATGGATTGCCTGTGTGTAATTGTGGAAAAATGGCTGAGTGTACTTGCAATGTTTTTGATAAGTTTATTGAGAGAGATAATCATTTGAAGTTAATTCAGTTCTTAATGAAATTGAGTGATGATTATGAGAATGTCAGAAGTCAAATTTTGTCTATGGATCCACTTCCTAATGTGAATAAGGCCTATTACATTGTGCAATAAATTGAGAAACAGAAGCAAGTTACTAGTCATGTTTTTTATCCAAATGCTTTCTTTGCAAACACTGGTAATAATAGGCAGAATAACAACATGAGAAGGGATGTTAGACAAACTAGACCAGATAACATAGGTGATCAAATGAAGTTGTGTACTCATTGTGGTCAAGAGGGGCATGTTTTTTATCAATGTTTTGAAAGAATTGGGTATCCTGATTGGTATAAAGGAAAGAAGGTCAAGAAAAGTGCTAGAATGGCTGCTCATGTTAGTGAAAGCTTGGAAGATATGGTTGCTGGTGAAACACCATTTGATATGAGGAGTGAAAATGAGATTGGATTGAATCAGGGTAATTTGGATCAAAGGCTTTTGGCTGCTATGTGTAGTGAAATGATGAAGATGTTCAAAGGAAAGGCACCCATGGAAGATGGGGGTCTGTGAGGAATTTTACTAGTACCTCTGCTCATGCAGGTATTATGTCATGCTTCACAATTTCTTTTGCCTTGTTTTGCTATCCACAAATGAATGTTACTCTAGATTGGATAAGTGACACAGGGGCTTTAGACCACATGACTCCTAATTTTAGTCTTTTCATAATAGTCACGTACTTAACTACTCCTATCATGGTTCATTTACCTGATGGTAGATCACTTATGGTGACTATTGTTGGGGAAGTAGCTTTAACACCTTCATTAATTCTTTTTGATGTCTTCTATGTGCCTGAGTTTCAGTTAAACTTACTTTCAGTTGGTAAGTTAATTCAAACCAAAAATTTGTCAGCTTAATTCTTCCCAACTGCATTCATGTTTCAGGACCTTACAACTAAGGAAGTTGTTGCAGTTGGAAAGGGTTCAAAATGCTTGTATATCTGCAAATCTACTATTGATCCAACCTCCTTCTCTGCTAGTATCACTGAATTCTATGAGACACACAAACATTTAGTACCTTTTGTCACTTTGAATAAGGCTGCTTACAGTAATGTAGCTAGTGTAAAGTCAATTGTTGATATTCAAACTTTTCATGCTAGACTTGGACACACTTCTGTATCCAAGCTAGTTCATATCCCTGCTTGTAAGTCATTTGATGCTTCTGAATTCCATTATGATAGTTGTATGTTGTCTAAACATCATAGGCTTCCTTTCCTAAATAGTCATTCTATGGAATCTGTTTCCTTTGCTTTATTACATGTGGATTTGTAGGGTCCATATAGGCATCCAGCTTTAAATGGGGCTACTTATTTCTTTACCATAGTGGATGACAAAAGTAGAGCTACCTGGACTTATTTGGTTCATACTAAAGATCAAATACCTGATTTGTTGGCTACTTTCTTTACTTATGTTGATACTCATTTTAAGAGAAAGCCTAATGATGCGTGGTAATTGCATCAGGCTTTACCTCTCGAGGGATCTCAAGAAGCTTACAAGCCCCACCAAGCAGTGTACCTGATCGTTATAGTATAGTATAGTGACAAGTACCGGGGGATTGATCGTTCAACTCAGGAATAGTGTCGCTAGGATTAGAAAGTCTCCTAAACTAAGTCTAGAGGTGAGGGATGATTCTTTTTGTATTTTTATGTTTTATAAAAGCAAGTAAAATCTCGGTTTTTGGAAGAGTGGGAGGAATTAGTTGCTAGCCAACTAACCCAAATAACTAAAGATGCAATCAAAATAAAATAACAAAAATGAAAATAAACTAATTAAACTAATATGGAGTGAACAATAAATGGGAGAATTGTGTTAACTTAGATTTCACTACTCCCTAGATATCTTTTACAGGTTAATTACTTGTTATAGTTGCGTGGATGACGGGTTATATTCCTTAATACCAATCATGGGGTGGCGTACTTACTTCCCCAATTCTATAAGCTCCTACTTCACTCCTATGTCGAGCCGGCTAAGAAGCTCCTAACATGGGATCACTAGAATTCGCTCATGCATTAAATACAACCATAAAAACCTAGTACACATCGGTTCATGTTTCTTAAGACGTTCAAGCAAGTTACACAATGGAGATCTGCCAATTTTCTTAAGCCTAACATTGAAATCATTCATCCATTACAACTATAAACAAGCAATCAACCTATAATCAACATCTAGGTTTCATTACATCTAAGCAAACACACAAAAGATCTAGCCTAGAATGTTAAAATCAAGGCAAGCATAAGATATATTCAAACAACACATAGACATATTGAATGAATTGGAAGAAAACTTATCTCAATTGAACATGAAGGGTTTCAAGGGGTGAAAACCCATGAAAATACTGTTACAAACGACCTAGGGTTTATTAGGTTCGGCCCTAGAATTCTCCACACAAGTTCCTCTCTTAATGAATGAAAAATAGAAAAGTATATATAGATTTTGTGAGGTGACGGCGTCAAGAGGAAATTTCTGACGCCGTCATCTCGCCGCCAATAAAGTTCTCGGACTGCCTAGATCTACATCTGACGCCGTCATGTGTAATTCTGCTCCAGGCCATCACCAAAATTACTCTTGATGCCCTACTTCTGACGCCGCCACGTTTTCTCTGGGTCATCATCCATTTTGCTCCTGACGCCGTCATAAAATTCTTCTTGACGCCGTCAGGTACTGTTCCCAGCAAGGAAAATCAAGACTTTGCCGTTTTCTTCACTTTTATGCTCCAAAAACGTCCAAAATGCTTCCTTTTCCAGAATTCACTCCCAAAGTACCTAAAATCACAAAAGGAATGATTTAGGGCAATATTTGATCAAATAAATTCCAATTCCGGCTTAAATGACCCCCTAAAAACGGATCATTTTTCGCCTCATCATATACCCTTACACTTTGAGATTTGCTTGTCCTCAAGCAAATGCGCTTTTATTCTAATCAAAATACAAGTTAAGGGTCATTTAACACTAATATAAAAGTAATTACAACAAATAATCATTCCACTAAAGACCAAAGACAAGCACGGAGGTCATATACTACCACCTCACAAATAGTGTTTAGATACTCACATCTCTCGGGTGTAATAAAGCATATATCACAATACGAAAATGGAAAACATCTCTCACGACCTGTCATAGCAAAATAGATTACCATAGGCTTGGGAAAGGATCAAACCTCCACCACATGGCGTAAGCACCTAGGATAAACTATCAAAGAGGTCTTTTTAAAGGGTTGTAACGTTAGGTGTAGGGATATGGAATACACGGTTTTGTTGGATATAGGCAGTCTTTACTAGTGGCGAGTTAATCATCTTGGTTAATTACATGTACAATATGACGTTGCTAAGCCAAGACTAAACTCGACTTAAACTAATAAATGAAAATAACAAAAACATAAAATAAACATAGAATGAAACGGGATGGTAGTCCGTATGTTTTTTCTCCTTTCTTTTTCTATTTTTTTTTTTTTTTTTTTTTTTTTTTTTTTTTTTTGCATACACTCTTACCCTACCATCCAAAATAATACATCATAGGGAATGAACATTCCCCTTACACTTGAATTTTTACATACTTTACAATAAACTAATCTAAAAACTCGAATTAAGATAATCAAAACACTTGGAGTACTTTTAAGATTAATGCACATATGGGGGTAATATATGATGTTCTTCCTCATTACTCCATAACACAAGTACTTTACCCATGAGTCCCAATCGTCCCAAAACAATATGTACAAGGATATGACTCGACTTAGCAGCCATGTAATCAATTAAATAATTAACTAAGGGTTTAAACAAATAACAATAATGCACTAAAGATGAGTGCATACACGGAAGGCTAAGGCGATTTGGTTGTGCATTTAAGTGGGGTGTAACAAATTCTTCCTTTAAGTAAGATGCTTAAAGTTAGAAACGAAAAGATAGGCTCGGAGGGGTGTACTACGGGTTTCGTGTACTAAAAATGAGTGCAACGCTAAGGGTGTGGGAAAAATTAATTGACTTAACTAGCCAAGTAATATGACTTAAATGGTAAAGTAATTATGATACGGGTTTAACACAAGGGTGATCCTAATGCCTCTTATCATGTAGTAAATCCTACTACACGAATGTAGTCTCACTAGCGGTCTCGGGATGCATCACTAACGCAAGTTCTAGAATCTAAATGCTACCGGTACACTCATAAGCACTAATAGTAAATGTTTTTCCTATCAAATCTAAAGGCGAACCTCACATATTTGGGTGGAAAATTTTTCTGAATAGTACGGTTTTGTGCTAGTCATACAACTCCTATCCATGAGACGCTTGCTAAGGCTAAAGTTTCACTCCTAAATGTTGTAAAAAAATTTAAATTTGGCGCTAAAATTACACCAACAAGTATTTCTCATAGTTTTATTACACACCTACCATCAAACAAACAAACTCAAGCGAAAGTGTATCCTATAAGGTATCATCATTTTACCCTTCCCTTACACTTAGGATGAACATTGTCCCTAATGTTAAAGTAAAGATTGTAAAAGTGAAATAGGTAAAAGAATGAAATCAAATACTCCCCTGATTCACTCGGTATGGATAATATGGTAACCAGGTTAGATCTTCCTACAAGAAAATGAACAATCAAAGCTTCCCTTCTAGAATATAAATCATCTTCTTGTCATACATAACCTGTTAAACCTGAGAAAACAAACAAGGCAACCTCGCGTAAAATTGGCGGCAATCTATATATGCTAACAAATCCTAGAAAACAAAGTAAGATATAATGCTTGTGGAATGATGTTTGCAGATTTCCTAGTGGTTATAAAACTAAAGATTCAACAAAAACTTTAAGACTCCGTTAGAAAAACAAAATTGGTAAAATTTCCAGATTTTTACACGTGACGCGGTCAGGAGTTTCTTCCTGACGCCGTCAGAAGTGACATGCAGAAATTCTTATGTTAAGTTTCCGGAAAATTTCTGGAAAAACTTTGTCCTACTTCCTGGAAAATCCTGCAAAACATCATTATGACTCGATACAAGCATTTGACTCTAACAAATACGAATATACATGTTCATTTAATAATGTGGAGAATAATGATCGAGTTTGTTTCTTAAAAACATATTTGGGGTTTCCCCTTACACTTATCTTTTGCGAAATACCTTTGGATGAAGTTAAGACTAGGCCAAACAACAAAATAAAGTATTTTTATCATTTTAGTTTGAAACATGATCTACCAACAATAAAAATAAAGCATGCATACGGAAACAAATAACAAACAAACAAAATAAAAATCACACAAAACATGGGTTGCCTCCCAAGAAGCGCTTTTCTTTATTTACGAGTCTTGTAGCTAGACTCAAGGTCATGTGTTACTACGTGACCTCATCGTTGGTTTCACTCCCTAAGTCATCTCCTATATCGGTATCGCTTTCATAGTGCATGTATTTTGGGTCTTCGAACTCAAGGACACCTTTTCGATACTTAGACCCAAGTTTACTAACATCCTTAAAGAATCCACATGATAAATCAGAAGTGTTCTTACATCCTCTCCGAACATCTTCATCACACAAGATAAGTTGAGAACTTAGCCTATCAAGCCCGCCACAATCGATTTCCTTGAGATCTTTTCTCTTGTATGGCGTTTGGTATGAAACCCTCCTAATTCCATCAGCAAAGGTCATGATTCCGTTCCGGTCATCAACTATTAAATTAGTGATTTCACAAAAGGGTGCTCCGAAAACAACTTGTGACAACCTTGGGTCGACATAGTCTTCGATGTTGTCCACGATCGTAAATTCCATAGTGAATGCAATATTTCCTACGAATACCTGGATTTCATGATCTCTACCAACCACATTCTCTCCCTTATAAATCATTCCCCATCTGCAGATATTGTTATAATGGAATAGGGACATAAAATTCTTAGGTAAGAATACGTTAATGTAGACATTATCGAAATACTTATGACCGATCATGCAGGGGATTTTGAGATTATTCGGATCACGTCGCCTTATTCTCTCCGATCTTCCACCCCTTGATCCATATAGATTCCCTTCCAGTGATGGACGGTACTCGTACACTTCCTCATTACCCCTACAAAAAATTACCTTCTTGACACCATTGGTAAACAATGCACTACCATCCTTCTCATCAAGGATTACTCCCGATTCATTGACAAATGGTTTCCTAGAACAAGGTTGGTTAATGTTAGATTAGTGACAGGGTCTATGTCATCGACCATAGTGAGGTCGATGTTGTAGACAAGTTCTCCAATCATGACTGATAAATCTTTTATTACCCTTGCGTTATTGATTCTTTCATGCACCGTGCGTTCAGGGAAGGCTTCGTGGTATAGGGAAAGGGGGATTATGTTGACAGGGAGGCTAGGATCTATATGACTATCGGTTAAGAGCCTTTTCCTAATAGTGCAGGAAATCTTGAAAACTTTAGAGTTGCTTCCCTCAGTCCTATCACTACTCCCACTAGTCATATCCACCAATTTTTTCTCGGGTTCCTCTATAATAGATTTACCCAAAATCGCTGGATTTCTCGTATGAACTTTCGATCTCTCTTTCACTTCATCCAATTTGCTAGACTCTTGCGTGACAGAGTGCTCGAATGAGTTGGTAGGGCTCTTGGCCAATTCGTGGTCCAACCTTAAGGTTTCATCCTTAGCTGTATGACCCATATTTCCAGTTGGTTGTTGGTTCAGGTTAGGTGTAGGAGCAGATATTGTGGTAATAGTATTTACAAAATGGATCGGTCCTAGGGGGTTGACAGGGTCCCTTACGTCATTTACCTGTGGTGACAGATGTTTAAAGAGTTTACTAGGACTTTTTATTTTTACAGGAGAGGTTGGCTGATTCATGACGGTAACGGATTTGACCTCTTCAGCTTGAATCGGTTTATTAACAGCGGGCTCTTTAATAGCATTTAACAGATTACAAATCTTGTTATTCATATCGGCTTGCTGTTGTTTAAATTTAGTCTCGAGCGTAGAGAGCTGTAATTCTTGAGATAGGATGAACTTCCGCAAGGCATCTTCATATCCTTGCCTAGGAGTGCTCTGTGAAGGAAAATGCTCGGACCATTCGAGTGGGGAGGAATCATTGAAGGATACGCTCCGAGTTTGGTATCCTCTGAAATTAGGCTTATCCTTCCATGCTTCATAGGCCTCGTCAAAGTTTCGAGGACCTCGACCAACGTGTGACGATGTGAATTCGTTATAAGCACGTTTTGGAAGCTCCATGCAGTTATGAGTTTCGTGAGGGCTGTGGAAAACTAGAAGGGGGGTTGAATAGTTTACCGATTAAAATCTTTTTAACTTGTTAAGTTAGCTTTGAAACTTTCCGTTTGATCAAAAATATATACACAAACACAATATATAACATGCAAGTAAGTGAAAGAAACGATCAAACCACAACACGAGTATTTATTGTGGTTCAGCTACAAGGACTCTTTTTCCTTGCCCTACGTCCACGCCCCGAGTATCCAACTCGAGAGTTACTTTCACTAGTCAACAAGCTCCTTTCACCGGCGGAGAAAACCTTACACGTCGCTTATACTTTTACCGACACAAAGCTAGATGTCGAGTTCTTTACCAAGGGTACAACCACTCCCGTTAGTTCTTTTACAAGGGTACAACTACTCCCGATACACTTTGTATTTTGAGGACTAAAATACTAACCGATCACTACTGAAAATACACAATCAAATGAAGTGTAAACTACACAAGTCTACACAATGCTAAGCTAACAAGTCTTCAACGTTGTGTTGAATACTTGTTACTTTTAGTAAGCTCGCGAATCTCTTTGCTACAAAAAGAAACTTCACATATGAAATGTTAAGAGGTTAGATGAAAGAGTGAATGTGTGTGTAAAATATGATGTAAAGTGATAAGCCAAAATTCAACTTGTGGCTCAATATTTATAGCCAAACCTTCTGCAGGTCTGGCGGATCAGGCGGACCCCTCAAAAGGGCTCCGCCCGTGTACCTCCAGGGTACCGCCGGGCTTGCAGTTGGTTTTGCAATAAATCTTGCAAACCAAACAAAGTCACATCTCATTACTCTTGCAAACCAAACAATGTCACATCACATAATATCAAGTCAAACACTAAACTTGCAAGCAACATCTAAGTAAGTCAAACACATTTCTTTCCATAAATGTATAATGACAAAACTTGCCATAAATGTGATGTGACAATTCTATTTTTAGAAAATAAAAAGTGTTGTATTTTATGAAATGTAAAATGTAGCAAAAGTCTAGTTTATGCAAGTCTTTAAAACTAAGATTATGTTTTACTTAGAAACTAAAGTTTACATTTGTCATTAACAAAACTTAGCGAAGATCGTAAAATATAAATAACATTTTTAGGCGATATTTGTATTAACAATCTCCCCCTTTTTGTTGATGACAAAACATAAACTTTGTTTTTAAGTAACTCACAAAATCTTGGTTTTTAAGACTTAAAAAAATTAATATTAAACTTGTTTTACTTAAGTTATGAAAATCATATTAAGTTTTGAAAGTTTAATATATTTCTCCCCCTTTTTGTCGAAACAAAAAGTAGAGTAGCGAAGCGGAAAAATGCACTTGCTCCCCCTTGCTTGTTACTCCCCCTAAAAGGAGTGCCAAGATGGGAAACATGGATTTTGGATCCTACAAAAAAAATGTTAGTTGGTGATATATATAAGCTTGTAGTTACCACACACATTGCAACCACAAAGACAACATAAAATGATCAACCAACAATGCATTAAAGTAAGTAGAGAGAAATAGCATTCCAAGTAAAATTTTGACTTACAAAAGTCAAAGAAAATGAAATGGGTAAGATTCTTCTACTTCTAAAAACAAAAAAAATAACCAAGAAAGAAAAAGAATAAAAGCCTTGTTTCCTAAATTGGGGCAAACGGCCTCCAAAGGTTGTCTAGGATTTGTTTGGGTGGGAGAGAGCATCCAAACGTTCTATGACGTGTTGGAATGCAAACCGGGTTTCATCTTGGAGTTGGTGAAGCAACGTTTCGATGCTTGCACCTATTTGCTCACAATTTGAGCAAACATTAGGATGAGTGGGTGGAAATGGGTTGGTTTTGGTTTCTTGGTTTGAGGGTTGGTTGGTTTGTGGTTCTTGGATGGATGATGGGTTTGGTATTGAGTCAAGCAAGGTGGTTTGAAATTCCATTGCTTGATGGAGGTGGTTCTCAACCATGCTTTGTATATCCTCATATGAGGGAAAGAAGGATTTAAATGTTTGGGCTTGAGAATGTGGTGGAATTTGGTGATCATGGTTTTCAAAGTTTGGTTCTCCATAAAGAGGACCATGGATGTCATTGTAGATGAGGTGAAACAACAATGGTTTGGGTTGATGGTATACTTGTTGTGGTGGTTGAATGTGGTTAAAAAGCTCATTTTGGTCAAGAATTGACCTTGGTGATTCATTTGCAAAAGGTGGTGGTTGTGTAGGTCTTGGTGGAAGATCATTTAGATCTTGGACAAAAGGGTGTGGTGATGTGGGAGGAGACCCAAATAGCTCCATTGGTTTAATTTTGGGTAATGGTGATGAAGTTTTTGATGGTTGAGTTGGAGCACTTGGTGGAGTTGGGTCAATGGGTGATTTAGTTGGTGGTGGAGTGAGCTCATTTGGTTCATTGGGTGATGGTGATGGAGATGCAAGGTTCAAAAAGTGTTCATTTTTGATAGGTGATGTGAATTCATCCGAAGATGAGGAGCTTAAGTTGATGGGTTGATTAGACCATATTGGTTTAACACTTATCCGGGCGATTTTCCGGATGGGTCTTGATGGTTGAGAGGTGATTGTTGACTTAGTCATGGTGAAAAATGGTTTAGAAGTTTCAGAAATTGTGATGAAGAAGGTGTGATTTGATAGTCTTTAGGATGACTTAATTTATAGTGTTGAAGGATTATGGAAAGGAGTGTTTGGATTTGATGTTAGTCCATACAAAAATGGAGGTTTCTAATGATTTGGAAAACTAATTGTGGGTTGTCATATCATGGAAGTCAATCCAATGAAAATGGTGAAGTGAGAAGACAAGTTTTGCACTAAATGCTTAGTGGTTTTGGTGGATTTGTGGTAGTATAAATCTCAGGGATTTCAAGGATCCCTTAAAAGGGTTCCTTCCTTTATGTGTGAGGGGTCCTTTAGGTTGTTATGGCAAATTTTGAATTTTGGCGGGAATTGGTTTGGGTTAAGTTTATGGAAGAAGGAGTACCCTATTATGCTAAACACATTGCAACAAATGGGTTTCTACCTAAAAAGATTGGATTTTGGTGTTTGGATGTTGAATTGGTGAAAATGAAAACAAAAATTCTGCAGGATGTTGGCGACACCCTCAGAATACACAGGCGGAACCCATTTGAGGGTGCCGCCTGGTCCGTTGGGCCATTTCTGGAATTCCCAGAAATTGCACTGGCAGAACCCAATTTTGGGTACCGCCAGATCCGCCAGAGCTTCAGAAAATGGCAGTCCGCGTTTTTGACCCGCGAGACGATTTTTAAAATTTTCGAAAACTCCTAAAATCAAAAATATAATGCATATCTGGTTAGGAAATGCAAAAAATGAACATGTAAACACTCAAATCATATGACTTTGACCAGGGGCTAGCGAAATTCACTAAACTTAGTGAAAATATTATAAGTTTGAAAATTTGACAACTTGCTAAAAGCTGTCTTCCTGCATCAAAGTTAGATGTAACATGTTCCAAATAGTATCAAACATTGTACCAACCTATAAGTACATCGTAAGCATTGTTAACACAACCAAATTAGTTCATAGCACCTAGTGCCAAACACTCCTACACATCCGCTCTCATTGACGGTTAATCTTGTTCTTGAGCTTTCCAAGGAATCTTCCAAGATTCTTGCACATCCCTTTTGTTTGCTTGAACTCCGCCAACTCATTTGGAATATCCGAAAGTTGGGATAGGTATTCGAGAGGTGGGAGCCTAGAGTTTGGCAGATTGTCATCTTCACTCATTGAGGAAGATGATGATGAGGTAGGAGGATGAGGACGTTTTCCTTGGGCTTTGTACACTCTCTTATCACTAAGTGGGACAAAGGTGTGTGGAATGAGAGTGTAGTCAAGACGAAGACCATTTGGAGTTGGTGGAATGGGTGAGATGAACCTAAAGAGATGGGTCAAGAGCATTCCATACGGCATAGCCGTTGTGCCATGCACGGGAATGTCGGCCATTCTCTTGGCCATGTAGTAGGCAAGGTTGAAGGGTTGCCTAACGGACAAGGAGTAGAGCATGTAGCAAAGGCAAAGGTTGATATGATCTCGGTTTCCTATTGTGCTAATGACATTGGCTCTAAGGACTTCCTCTCATTTCTTGAATTGGGGCTTAAGTTCATTCATTTCCATTCCATATGGGTCCTTTTCGACCTCATTTCCCGAACGGGTTCTCCTAGTGTTGGTGGTCCTAATAAAGAGGTGGTCACGGAGTACATCTTTTGAGACAAGGGGTGTGTCATAAGGATGGATACGGTCTTGGAGGTTGTCAAGAGTTGAGAGAGAGTGTAAGTCGGAATAAAGACAAGTACCACGGTTTGGGACACCTAGGATTTGAGCAAACTCCTCAAGAGTGAAGGAGTGTTGATGACTACTAACCCTAAAGCTGATAGACATATGTCCATAGTCATCCGTGGAGAGGACGGAGGATGCATAGAACTCTAGAATGAACCTAGGACAAATAGGCTCATCGATATTCAAAAGACACTCAAAGTTGATTGTGGTAAATTCGGTGTAAAGGTTTGTGCCTTCTAGGAAAGACGGGTCAATGGTTCTACCCTCATGGACATAGTGTTTTTCTAGGGCTTTGAAAACGTTTACTTGGCTTAGGGTAAGGCCTTTGGTTTTGTGATGTTTTGGTAGGTACTTAATGGTATCCTTGTGGTCGTAGTAGGTTAGAGGAGGCATGATGATTCCTAGAACAACAAAATTTCACATTTTAGTTTACGTAAACCACTATTATAATGTAGAAGTTCTTGTGTGTGCCTATATGAAAACAATGTGGAGGTGCGGTTATCTTGACTCATTTTGATGCTTCAAAATCGTTTTATGCAAGTTTTGTTATAAAACAAAAGATAACCCAAACGCTCCTAGTTCAATGTAGCTTCGATTGAATGTACCTGAAAATACATATTGGTTATGTATTCCCTTTAGCATTCAAGAGACCTTATGCAAGTGATGTTTTAAACATAACGTTTTGATTTTGTATTCTCAATGTGAGACGAAAAAATATTTGTCCTACTTGTGAGAAATTTTTGGAATGATTTGACATGGGGTGTTTTAGCAAACATGTTTATACTAATTAAGGATGCAATTCCTAATTATGAGAAACATGATTAGTTTTATTAAACACCTAATCTTATGCATGAGTTTTTCAAGTTAATGCATAGCCCCAAGTTTTTGTTTTTGTGCAAGAAATAGAATTCCTAGACTCATATCAGGATTGTAATCATGTTTAGAATACTTACAATGATGATTGATTTGCAATGTAAATGAATGGAGGACCAAGAATTCGTAGGTATGGATTGATGGTAAAGTGAATAGTAGCAGTTTGGAAGTGGTGGTATGAGATAATGGGTGTTTAGTTTAATATAAACAAAGATTTTGGTTCTGCAGGTCGGCGGATACGGCGGACCCCTGAAATGGGTTCCGCCCGTTGTGTCTGAGGGTTCCGCCGACCCTGCTGAGAAAAAGAGTTATGGATTTGTTTTGATTTTTGTGATTTTTGTCTAATGTCCAGAACTACAATGTAGGTTCCATGAGTCCTAAGCCTAGCCTAAGAAGGTTAAAAGGTTCACGTTTAAGGGGTTTTGTGAGAATTTCGGCTATGTTGTCTTCGGAAGAAACTTTCTCAATTGAGATATTTCCTTTTTAAACGTTGTCACGAAGGAAATGATGACGGATTTCAATATGTTTGGTACGAGCATGTTGAACAGGGTTTTTGCTAAGATCAATGGCACCTTTGTTGTCACAAAGAATTGTGATGTCGTTGAGTTGAATTCCGTAGTCGACAAGAGCTTGCTTCATCCAAAGAGCTTGTTGACATGCCTATCCGGCCGAAACGTACTCGGCTTCCGTTGTTGAGATAGCAAGAGCCGTTTGCTTCTTAGAGAACCATGAGGTGAGACAATGTCCAACAAAAGTACAAATACCACTTGTACTTTTTCTATCGACATAGTCACCGGCATGATCCGAGTCGGCATACACTATGGTGTCTATTCCCGTTCCTTTGGGATACCATAAACCTAAATGTGTAGTGCCCTTAATATACCTAAAAATTCTTTTAACGGCTTCGAGATGGGTAGTTTTAGGATCTTCTTGAAAACGAGCACATAGACAAACACTAAACATAATGTCGGGTCTACTAGCCGTTAGATAAAGTAGACTACCAATCATACCTCTATATTTAGTGCTATCTACGGATTCACTTTCCTCATCCTTGGTAAGTTTAGTTTCCGTGGACATGGGAGTTTTGATAGGTTTTGAATCTTTTAATCCAAATTTCTTAAGCATGTCCTTAATATATTTAGATTGGTTAAAGAAGATACCATCTTCTAGTTGTTTAATTTGGAGTCCTAGGAAAAAGTTGAGTTCTCCCATCATACTCATTTCAAACTCGTCATGCATGATTTTTGAGAAATCCACACATAATTCTTGACAAGTTGATCCGAATATAATGTCATCAACATAGATTTGGACTATGATAATATGTGAATCTTTCTTCTTAGTGAAGAGAGTATTATCAACTAAGCCCATGGTATACTTATGGTCAACTAGGAATGTTTTGAGTCGATCATACCATGCTTTTGGAGCTTGCTTAAGTCCGTAAAGAGCCTTTTTAAGTTTGTAAACATGATTTAGTTTTTCAAAATCGATGAAGCCCGATGGTTGAGCAACATACACTTCTTCATTAATGACTCCGTTTAGAAATGCACTTTTGACGTCCATTTGAAAGAGTTTAAAATTGTGTGCACATGCATATGCAAGTAAGATTCTAATTGACTCGAGCCTAGCAACCGAAGCAAAAGTTTCATCGTAGTCAATGCCTTCTTGTTGGTTATATCCTTGTGCAACTAGCCTAGCTTTGTTTCTAGACACAATTCCATTTTCATCCATTTTATTACGAAATACCCATTTTGTTCCAATTATAGTTTGACTCTTTGGTTGAGGAACTAATGTCCATACGTCATTCCTAACAAATTGGTTTAACTCTTCTTGCATTGCAATTACCCAAGACTCATCTTTAATGGCTTCATTAATATTTTTAGGTTCAATGGTTGACACGAAACAAAAGTAGTTGCTTTCATTTTGAACTTTAGACCTTAGTGTTCTTTCGTTAATATTGCCAATGACACCATCTAATGGATGACTTTTAGATTCTTTGACATTGACAAGTTCTTTGTTAAATAGTTCATCTTCTTTGTCATCACTTAAAATTTCTTGATTTTCTATTGCTTGGCTTTCAACTAAGTCATCATCTACCAAAGGTGATGTCTTAGAGGGAGGTGGACTCTCGTCAAATGTTACGTTCAACGATTCCTCGACTCTTAAGGTTTCTTTGTTTAAAACAATGTATGCTTTACTATTTTGTGAATATCCAAGAAATACACCTTCATAAGACTTTGGGTCAAATTTGGTGAGATAATCCTTGGTGTTAAGAATGAAACATTTACTCTCAAACACTCTAAAGTATCCTAATGTAGGCTTTTTACCTTTATATAGTTCATAAGGAGTTTTATTCAAAAATGGTCTAATTAAGACTCGATTTAAAATGTACGTTGATGTGTCAACGGCATTACACCAAAACTTTTGTGGAATGTTTTGTTCATTAAGCATTGTTCTACTCATCTCTTGCAATGTCCGGTTTTTACGTTCTACTACACCATTAGATTGAGGAGTACGTGGAGCCGAAAAGTTATGAGTTATACCATTATTATCACAAAAGTTTCCAAATTGAAATTCATTATCAAATTCACGACCGTGATCCGTTCTAATAGACACAATATTAGACCCTACTTGATTTTGAATTTTCTTACTTAGAATCTCAAATTTATCAAAAGCTTCATTTTTACTTTTCAAAAATTTTGTCCAAGTATATCTTGAGTAATCATCAACTATGACCAAAGTGTAGAAGTTACCTCCATAACTTTGTATAGCGGATGGACCAAATAAATCCATATGCAAAAGTTCTAGACACCTAGATGTAGAAACCAAGTTTTTAGCCTTATGGCTATTATGGACTTGTTTACCGACTTTGCAAGCATCACAAAAGTGTTGGTCATATTTCAACTTAGGTAGGTTTCGAACTAAGTCTTTGGAGGAGAGGTTTTGGATTAGTCTCATGTTAGCGTGTCCTAAACGTCTATGCCATAAAGTTGAAGATTCATCTAATGAGGTAAGACAAAGTTTGTCTCTAGATGTTGGATCCATCTTCATGACATATACGTTGTTCTTAAGGACACCTTTGGCGATGGTTATACCATCTTTAAGTATTTTACTTCCGTTTTCACTAAAAAGAACATTATACTTATTACGACAAAGTTGACTAATACTAAGGAGATTAAAACCTAAGTTATCAACATGAGCTACATCATCTATAAAAAGGGAGTCATGAGAGATTGTACCTTTTCCGATGATTTTGCTCTTAGCATTACTACTAAACGTACCATTACCTCCATCACATTTGTGATAAGACGCGAAGAGGCTTTTGTTACCCGTCATGTGCCTTGAACAACCGCTATCTTTAATCCATTCATCCGGTTCCAAACAAACTTTGAGGCACACCTATTTTTATGAAAAACACTCAAACATTTGGTCCCCAATTTCTCATGGGTCCATTTTGGTTAAGCATACCATTAATTTGTTCCAAGTATGAAAATAGAGCATAAGGGTTCCATGGCATGTGGTTTGGAGTTTGGTAATGTCTAGGAGTGTTTTGGTTCCAAACATGTTGGTAGTTTGGTCGAGCGTTGAAGTTGCTCTTTGGAAAGGGGCGTTTGGGAATTGGAGTCTTAGGTCTTGGTTGAGTAGTTTTAGCTCTAAATTCATTTTTACTAAATCCTACTCCAGTTTTAAACACAGGTTTTGTTCCATTTTTGTATGTAACTTTAACAAATTTTGAACGATCCGAAGTGGATGGAGTTACTGCTGCAGCAGACCTGGCGGAACCTTCGGGACCAACGGGCGGAACCCAATTGATCCACAGGATGCTGTAGCAATTTTATTTGTTTCTTGTGCAATCTTTTCTTTTTTAATTTGACCCTTTGAAGTTTCTATTTTCGTAAATCCTAGTCCTGTTTTATCAAAGGGTGACTTTTGAAGTTTCATAATTTCATCCGCACAAGAAATGCTCTTATCGAACTTCTTAAACTTTGTGGTTTGTTTTATTAGATCATTTTGAGTTTCTCAACTTCTAGTTTAAACTCTTCACATGATTTGCAAGGTGTGTCAATACCTTTACTCTTTTCTAATCTCTTGGCTTTTTCTTTTAACTCATAAACTTCATTTTCTAAAACCTCCTTTTTAGTTTTCAAAAAATTATTTTTGTTTATGATTTTTAAGCTTAATTCACAAAGTTTGTTATATTCTTTTTGTAAAGTGTCATCATCAATAGAGGAGTAAGATGAGTCGGATAATACCTCATTTGAGTTGTGAGCCATGAGAGCAATATCGTCATTCTTTGGCTCATCGTCATCTCCTTCTTAGTCACTCCAAGCACCACCCACAAAAGCTTGTTGAGGTTTGCTCTTGGGTTGTTTTGGACATTCTCCTACAAGATGACTTGTGTCTCCACACCTATAGCATTTTCTTTCAACCTTTCCTTTCCTATCATCACGATCTTTTCATAAAGTTTTCTTGTCATCTTTAGGTTGCCTTACAAACTTTCCTCTTCTACGAAAGAACTTCTTGAAGTCTCTAACGGCCATAGCGTATTTGATGCGTGGGAATCGCAACAGGCTTTACCTCTCGAGGGATCTCGAGAAGCTTACAACCCCCACCAGGCAGTGTACCTGATCGTTGTAGTATAGTATAGTGACAAGTACCGGGGGATTGATCGTTCAGCTTAGGAATAGTGTCGCTAGGATTAGAAAGCCTAAATACTAGTTCTAAAGGTGAGGGATGATTCTTTTTGTGTTTTTATATTTTATGGAAAGCAATTAAAATCTCGGGGTTTGAAGGATTTGGGCGGAATTAGTTGCTATTCTACTAACCCAATACTAAGATGCAATCAAAATAAAATTACTAAAAATGAAAATAAGCTAAATTATACTAAAGTTGTGAGCAGTGATTGGAGAAAATGTGTTTACTTAGATTTCACTACTCCCTAGATATCTTTTACACGTTAATTACTTGTTATAATTGCATGGATGACGGATCGTATTCCTTAATACCATTCATGGGGTGGCACACATAACTCCCCAATTCTATGAGCTCTTATCTCCTCCTACACCATGCCCAGCACAACTATAGGGATTGTAAACAGTGGCTCATGCATTAAATACAACCAATAAAGACCTAGTGCGCCTCGGTTCATGTTTCTTAAGACATTCAAGCATGTTACCATTTGGAGATATTCCAGTTTTCTTAAGCCTAACATATAAATCATTCATCCAAAACAAGAATAAACAAGTAATCAACACATAATCAATATCTAGGTTTCATTAGATCTAAGCAAACACAAGATAGATCTAGCCTAGCATGATAGAATTAAGACAAGAACATGATATAGACAACCAACACATAGACATATTGATTGAATTAGAAGAACACTTATCTTGATTAATCATGCAAGGTATCAAGGGGTTGGAACCCTTGAAAAACCTGTAAAGTTACACCAAAATCGTACTTAGGGTTTCTCCCAAAACTTCTCTCCTAATGTGTGAAAATTAGAAAACTATATATAGAAAAACAGGTCTGACGGCGTCAAGAGTAATCTTGTGACGCCGTCACCTCGCCGCCAAAACTCTCCTCGGACTGCCTAGATCCACTTCTGACGCCGTCAAGACTTAAGTACTTCCAGGCCGTCATGACTCTTTTACTCTTGACGCCCTTCCTACGTGACGCCGTCAAATCCGTTCTGGGTCGTCATGGAAATTCATGAGATTTGCTCTTGACGCCGTCAAGCTTTTGCTCTTGACGCCGTCACCTACTGTTCCCAGCTTGGAAAATTAAGACTTTGGCGTTTTCTTCACTTTTATGCTCCAAAAACGTCCGAATTGCTTCCTTTTCCAGATTTCTCTCCCAAAGTACCTAAAATCACAAAAGGAACGATTTAGGGCAATATTTGATCAAATAAACTCGGATTCGGGCTTAAATGACCCCCTAAAAGTGGTTCATTTTTCGCCTCATCATATACCCTTACACTTGAGATTTGCTTGTCCTCAAGCAAATGCGCTTTTATTCTACTCAAAAGACAAGTTAGGGGTCATTTAACACTAACATAAAAGTAATTACAACAAATAATCGTTCCACTAAAGACCAATAGACAAGCACGGAGGTCATACACTAGCAACTCACAAATAGTGTTTAGATACTCACATCTCTCGGGTGTAATAAAGTGTAAATTACAATATGGAAACGGAAGATATCTCTCACTACCTGTCATAGCAAAATAGATTACCATAGGCTTGGGAATGGATCAAACCTCCACCACATGGCGTAAGCACCTAGGATAAACTATCAAAGAGGTCTTTTAAAGGGTTGTAACGTTAGGTATAGGGATATGAAATACACGGTTTTGTTGGATAAAGGAAGTTTTACTGGTGGCGAGTTAACAATCTTAGTCAATTACATGTACAAGATGGCGTTGCTAAGCTAAGACTAGACTCAACTTAAGCTAATAAATGAAAAATAACAAAAACATAAAATAAACATAGAATAAAAAAGGGATGGTAGTCCGTATGTTTTTTCTCTTTTTCCTTTTTCTATATTTTTTTTTTTTTTTTTTTTTTTTTTTTTTTTTTTGCATACACTCTTACCCTACCATCCAAAATAATACATCATAGGGAATGAAAATTCCCCTTACACTTGAATCTTTACATACTTTACAATTAACTAATCTAATAACTCGAATTAAGAAAATCAAAACACTTGGAGCACTTTTAATCAAGTAGGGTTGGATCAGTTGGAAAACCCCTTGCCTCTTAACCTAGAGGTCAAGGGTTCGATCCTCACTCCCTACAAAAGGCCGGAGGTCCTTTTCTACTTTAAGTAGAACCGGAAGCAACCTCTCTACCTTAGGTAGGGGTATGGTTGTCTACATCTCAACCTCCCCCATACACCGTGGAAGACGGTATTGGGACCCATAACCCGTGGAAGACGGTATTGGGAGTTACTTTACTTTACTTTACTTTTTTGGAGCACTTTTAAGATTAACGTACATATGGGGGTAATAAATGTTGTTCTTCCCCATTACTCCATAAAATAAGTACTTACCCATGAGTCCCAATCGTCCCAAAACAATATGTACAAGGATATGACTCGACTTAGCAACCATGTAATCAATTAGAAAGTTAACTTAGGGTTTAACAAATAACAATAATGCACTAAAAATGAGCGCATACACGGAAGGCTAAGGCGATTTGGTTGTACATTTAAGTGGGGTGTAACAAATTCTTCCTTTAAGTAAAATGCTTAAAGTTAGAAACGAAAAGATAGGCTCGGAGGGGTGTACTAGGGGTTTCGTGTACTAAAAATGAGTACAACGCTAAGGGTGTGGGAAAAATTAGTTGACTTAACTAGCCAAGTAATATGACTTAAATGGTCAAGTAATTATAATACGGGTCTAACACAAGGGTAATCCTAATGCCTCTTATCATGTAGTAAATCCTACCACACGAACTCACTAGCGGTCTCGGGATGCATCACTAACGCAAGTTCTAGAATCTAAATGCTACCGGTACACTCATAAGCACTAATAGTAAATGCTTTTCCTATCAAATCTAAAGGCGAACCTCACATATTTGGGTTGAAAATTTTTCTGAATATACGGTTATGTGCTAGTCATACAATCTCCTATCCATGAGACGCTTGCTATGGCTAAAGTTTCACTCCTAAATGTTGTAAAAAAATTTAAATTTGGCGCTAAAATTGCACTAACAAGTATTTCTCATAGTTTTATTACACATCTACCATCAAACAAAACAAACTCAAGCGAAAGTGCATATGTAAGGTATCATCTTTTTACCCTCCCCTTACACTTAAGATGAACATTGTCCCCAATGTTCAAGTAAAGAATGTAAAAGTGAAAAAGTAAAGAGAATGAATTCAAATACTCCCCTAATTCGCTCGGTATGGATAATAAGGTGGCCAGGTTAAATCTTCCTCCAAGAAAATGAACAATCAAAGCTTCCCTTCCAGAATATAAATCATCTTCTTGTCAAACATAACCTGTAAAACCTGACAAAATAGACAAGACAACCACGCGTAAAATCGGCGGCATTCTATATAAGTTTCTAAATCCTAGAAAACAAGATAAGATATAATGCTTGTGGAATGAAGTTTGCAGATCTCCTGGAGATTATAAAACTTAATAATTCACAAAAACCATAAGACTCCGTTAGAAAAACAAAATCGGTAAAATTTCCAGATTTTTAACTCCTGATGCCGTCAAGAGTAAGCCCCTGACGCCGTCAGAATTGACCTGCAGAAATCCTTATGTTAAGTTTCCGGAAAATTTCTGGAAAAACTTGGTCCTACTTTCTGGAAAATCCTGTAAAACTTCATTATGACTCAATACAAGCATTTGACTCTAACAAATACGCATACACATGTTCATTTAGTATTGTGGAGAATCATGATCGGTTGTTTCTTAAAAACATATTTGGGGTTTCCCCTTACACTTATCTTTTGCAAAAATACCTTTAGGTGGAGTTAAGACTAGGCCAAACAACAAAGTAAAGTATTTCTACTATTTAGTTTAGAAACATGATCAACCAACAATAAAAATTAAGCATGCATACGGAAGCAAATAACAATCAAACAAATAAAATCACACAAAACATGGGTTGCCTCCCAAGAAGCGCTTTTCTTTATTTACGAGTCTTGTAGCTAGACTCAAGGTCATGGGTTACTACGTGATTTCATCATTGGTTCCACTCTCTAGGTCGTCTTCTAAACCAGTTTTGTATTCCGGACCTAGTTGCAAGCACTCTTTGTAGAAACCAAGCATCCTATTTCTAACATACTCTACTCCTCTACGTCTATCCTCCTCATTCCTATAATAAGCCGCTTGCTTGTGTTCCTTTTCGAAATTAGAGAGAAGGCGGTATTGCTCAATCTTGTAGGGCATTTGATAAGCAACCTCATCATTTTCTTTCTTGAATCTAACTATCCCTAAAGTCGGATCATAACTCATCCTAGTGGCCTCAACAAATGGTTTCCCAAATATTATTTGACTTAGGCAAGCATCTATCACCGGACGAGTGTCCTCAACTATCATAAAATCGATCTCATAGGTGAGATTCCCTATAATCACATGCAATCCTTTCATTCTTCCCGCAAAATTACTTATCAGGTTCTTATTAGGCATCATCCTAAAATTAAGTTGCTTCTTCATCACCCAATTGTAGTAAGTCCTAGTCATGATGTTCACGGGGGATCTAGGGTCGATGTAAGCTTTCCATATATGCATGTGCCCGATATTGCAGGGGATGTTAATGTTAGAGGGGTCTCCCATTTTGATAAGGGGGTTGCCAAAGATATATGTTCTCTCGGGACTATCGAATAAATCCTTATGGTATTCCCGTTCTTCCTTGGTTGGCAACTTATCAAAGTATTCTTCTATAGGTTCTAACTCCTCTAATTCCTCTCTACTATCAACCTCAACTTCTCTATTCTCATCCTTAGTCTCGGCTTCTATCCTATCTTCATTCTTGTCACTCTCTTCTATCTCCTTATCTATCGGCTTAATAGTGACAACATTAACAAAGTGGACCTGTTTAGATGATGAGGGATCCTTAATTTGGTTTTCGTTATTGGTGTCCCTAGTGTCCTTCCTAGGTGTGACTAATGTTTGGTTGTTGAGGGCTTTCAACAAGTTGTCAATCTTGTTGGTCATCTCCGTTTGTTGTTGGTTGAATTCGGTTTCAAACCTAGTTATGCGAGCCTCTTGAGATGCCATAAACTTTGACATCAATCCTTCAAGATTGTTGGTACTACCAAAGTTGTTAGAAGGATTGTTGTTGAAAGTACGGTTGGATGGTGGACCGGTTGGTTGGTAACGGTTAGGCGGATTGGAGGAATTGGGTTGATTTTGCTTCCACCTAAGGTTTGGGTGATTTTTCCATGAGGGGTTGTATGAATCACCGTATGTGTTTGGCTCGGGCTTGAAAGTGTACCACTTATCTCCCGCTTCGTCGGTACGCGTGGATGCGTAGTCCGCAAAAGCTGTTCCGGGGAGTTCCACACAATCACGAGTGTCGTGGGGACCACTACATAATTCGCATGAAGAAGTGATTTTGTTCACTTGGCTTGAAGGCTTAGGAGCATCGTAAGATTTCATGAGAAACTTGACTTGGTCCTCAAGTTCCATGATCCTACGGTCGGGAGTGCTAGAATTGTTCGAAGGCAAGGATATTGCCTTGACCGTTTTGTTCAAGTCACGGGGATCGTTCCAACTTTCGTTGTCATAGAGAGCAAGATCTTCTATGAGTTCCCATGATTGTTCCGCACTTAGATCACGTAGCTTACCACCGGCCGATTGGTCAATGGCTCGCCTCGTGGAGATGTCGATATGGTCATAAAAGATTTGGACTTGGAGCCAAAGATCTATGCCATGATGAGGGACTTTTTGGAGTAAGTCCTTGAAACGAGTCCATGCTTCATAAAGAGATTCATTTTGACGTTGTTGGAACATCAAGATGTCATTTCTAAGCTTAGTAGTTCTCCCCGGTGGGAAAAATTGAGCAAGGAAACGAGTGGTGAGATCATCCCATGAGGTGATGGATCCCGCGGGTAAACGCTCAAGCCATTGACTAGCTTGATCCCGTAGAGAGAATTGGAATAGGCGTAAACGGGTAGTCTCTCTAGTTGCAACATCTAGGTCTATGGAATCTACGATTTTGAGGAAGTCCTTAAGATGTTGGTTTGGATCTTCGGAATGAAGTCCATGGAATGCACATCCACTTTGCACCAACCGGATGGTGTCGGATCGCAAGGGGGTCACATTGGCTCCGGTGAGCTCAATGGTGTTTCGGTAGCCTTGGTGGCTAGGTCAGGAATACTCTCCTAAGGTTCGGGGCCTAAGGGGTTCTAGTGGTGGGTTTTGTTGTGGTGGGATGACGGGTTCAAAGATGTTACCACCTTCCATGGTGTCGGATGGTAAAGAGTTACGAACAAAAGCACAAAGAAATGAGATAGACTAAAGAAGACCTAAAAATAAAAATAAAATCTTACTAGAAAGGAATCTAGCAAGTATACCTAATACAAAGAAATTCTAACCTAGACAATAACTATTCCCCGGGCTGCGGCGCCAAAAACTTGATGCGTGGGAATCGCAACAGGCTTTACCTCTCGAGGGATCTCGAGAAGCTTACAACCCCCACCAGGCTGTGTACCTGATCGTTGTAGTATAGTATAGTGACAAGTACCGGGGGATTGATCGTTCAGCTTAGGAATAGTGTCGCTAGGATTAGAAAGCCTAAATACTAGTTCTAAAGGTGAGGGATGATTCTTTTTGTGTTTTTATATTTTATGGAAAGCAATTAAAATCTCGGGGTTTGAAGGATTTGGGCGGAATTAGTTGCTATTCTACTAACCCAATACTAAGATGCAATCAAAATAAAATTACTAAAAATGAAAATAAGCTAAATTATACTAAAGTTGTGAGCAGTGATTGGAGAAAATGTGTTTACTTAGATTTCACTACTCCCTAGATATCTTTTACACGTTAATTACTTGTTATAATTGCATGGATGACGGATCGTATTCCTTAATACCATTCATGGGGTGGCACACATAACTCCCCAATTCTATGAGCTCTTATCTCCTCCTACACCATGCCCAGCACAACTATAGGGATTGTAAACAGTGGCTCATGCATTAAATACAACCAATAAAGACCTAGTGCGCCTCGGTTCATGTTTCTTAAGACATTCAAGCATGTTACCATTTGGAGATATTCCAGTTTTCTTAAGCCTAACATATAAATCATTCATCCAAAACAAGAATAAACAAGTAATCAACACATAATCAATATCTAGGTTTCATTAGATCTAAGCAAACACAAGATAGATCTAGCCTAGCATGATAGAATTAAGACAAGAACATGATATAGACAACCAACACATAGACATATTGATTGAATTAGAAGAACACTTATCTTGATTAATCATGCAAGGTATCAAGGGGTTGGAACCCTTGAAAAACCTGTAAAGTTACACCAAAATCGTACTTAGGGTTTCTCCCAAAACTTCTCTCCTAATGTGTGAAAATTAGAAAACTATATATAGAAAAACAGGTCTGACGGCGTCAAGAGTAATCTTGTGACGCCGTCACCTCGCCGCCAAAACTCTCCTCGGACTGCCTAGATCCACTTCTGACGCCGTCAAGACTTAAGTACTTCCAGGCCGTCATGACTCTTTTACTCTTGACGCCCTTCCTACGTGACGCCGTCAAATCCGTTCTGGGTCGTCATGGAAATTCATGAGATTTGCTCTTGACGCCGTCAAGCTTTTGCTCTTGACGCCGTCACCTACTGTTCCCAGCTTGGAAAATTAAGACTTTGGCGTTTTCTTCACTTTTATGCTCCAAAAACGTCCGAATTGCTTCCTTTTCCAGATTTCTCTCCCAAAGTACCTAAAATCACAAAAGGAACGATTTAGGGCAATATTTGATCAAATAAACTCGGATTCGGGCTTAAATGACCCCCTAAAAGTGGTTCATTTTTCGCCTCATCAGTATTCCTCATCATCACTATCCGAAGTAGATTCTTCATAATCACTTGATTGGACTCTAGCTTTCAAGGCAATGGACTTAACTTTTTCTTTCTTGCCTCTAACTAGTTCCGAATCTTTTTCCATTACCATTTCGTGAACTTTGAGGTTTCCAATTAGCTCATCAAGTGACATGCTTGAAAGATCTTTGGATTCTTCAATTGCCGTCACTTTTGCTCTCCAGTTCGGATGGAGTGCTCTAAGAAATTTCCTGACAAAGTTCTTACTACAAAAAGATTCGTCAAGTGCTTTAAGTGAAGTAATAATAGTATTAAACCTAGCAAAAGCATTATCAATAATCTCATCTTCGGAAATAACAAATTGTTCATATTGTTGAACAAGAAGATCAATTTTGTTATCTTTAACTTGTGAGTTTCCTTGATGAGTGACAATTAAAGATTGCCAAATATCTTTGGCGGTTTTACACGAAAAGACTCTTTCATATTCTTTCTTAGGCAAAGCGTTGTAAAGCATCATTTTAGCTTCATTATTTTTACCAATTAATTTCTTTTGATCATCATCTTTGATGTTAGTAACTACGTTATCACCATCAATAATTATATACCACAAATCTATATCTTTAGATTTCACGTAAGTTTCAAAACGGTTTTTCCAATATATAAAACCATTTGCTTCAAAGAGTGGTGGTCTTTGCATAGATTGCCCTTCTTTGTAATTTTCAAAATCCATGGATCGTTTCAAGTTTTAAAATACAATACATTTTAAAAGCTTGAGTAATGTAGCTCTTGATGCCAATTGTGGAAAACTAGAAGGGGGGTTGAATAGTTTACCGATTAAAATCTTTTTAACTTGTTAAGTTAGCTTTGAAACTTTCCGTTTAATCAAAGATATATACACAAACACAATATATAACATGCAAGTAAGTGAAAGAAATGATCAAACCACAACACGAGTATTTATCGTGGTTCGGCTACAAAGACTCTTTTTCCTTGCCCTACGTCCACGCCCCGAGTATCCAACTCGAGAGTTACTTTCACTAGTCAACAAGCTCCTTTCACCGGCGAAGAAAACCTTACACGTCGCTTATACTTTTACCGATACAAAGCTAGATGTCGAGTTCTTTACCAATGGTACAACCACTCCCGTTAGTTCTTTTACAAGGGTACAACTACTCCCGATACACTTTGTATTTTGAGGACTAAAATACTAACCGATCACTACTGAAAATACACAATCAAATGAAGTGAAAACTACACAAGTCTACACAATGCTAAGCTAACAAGTCTTGCAACGTTGTGTTGAATACTTGTTACTTTTAGTAAGCTCGTGAATCTCTTTGCTACAAAAGAAACTTCACATGTGAAATTTTAAGAGGTTAGATGAAATAGTGAATGTGTGTGTAAAATATGATGTAAAGTGATAAGCCAAAATTCAACTTGTGGCTCAATATTTATAGCCAAACCTTCTGCAGGTTTGGCGGATCAGGCGGACCCCTCAAAAGGGCTCCGCCCGTGTACCTCCAGGGTACCGCCGGGCTTGCAGTTGGTTTTGCAATAAATCTTGCAAACCAAACAAAGTCACATCTCATTACTCTTGCAAACCAAACAATGTCACATCACATAATATCAAGTCAAACACTAAACTTGCAAGCAACATCTAAGTAAGTCAAACACATTTCTTTCCATAAATGTATAATGACAAAACTTGCCATAAATGTGATGTGACAATTCTATTTTTAGAAAATAAAAAGTGTTGTGTTTTATGAAATGTAAAATGTAGCAAAAGTCTAGTTTATGCAAGTCTTTAAAACTAAGATTATGTTTTACTTAGAAACTAAAGTTTACATTTGTCATTAACAAAACTTAGCGAAGATCGTAAAATATAAATAACGTTTTTAGGCGATATTTGTATTAACAAGGGCCATTACACAATTTACATGAAGAAGCGATTTTGTTCACTTGGCTTGAAGGCTTAGGAGCTTCGTAAGATTTCATGAGAAACTTGACTCGACCTTCAAGTTCCATGATCCTACGGTCGGGAGTGCTAGAATTGTTCGAAGGCAAAGATATTGCCTTGACCGTTTTGTTCAAATCACGGGGATCATTCCAACTTTCTTTGTCATAGAGAGCAAGATCTTCTATGAGTTCCCATGATTCTTCCGCACTTAGATCACGTAGCTTGCCACCGGCCGATTGGTCAATGGTTCGCCTTGTGGAGAGATCGATATGGTCATAGAAGATTTGGACTTGGAGCCAAAGATCTATGCCATGATGAGGGACTTTTTGGAGTAAGTCCTTGAAACGAGTCCATGCTTCATATAGAGTTTCACCTTGATGTTGTTGGAACATCAAAATATCATTTCTAAGCTTGGTAGTTCTCCCCGGTGGGAAAATTTGAGCAAGGAAACGAGTGGTGAGATCATCCCATGAGGTGATAGATCCCGCGGGTAAACGTTCAAGCCATTGACTAGCTTGATCACGTAGAGAGAATTGGAATAGGTGTAATCAGGTTGACTCTCTAGTTGTAACATCAAGGTCTATAGAATCTATGATTTTAAGGAAGTCCTTGAGATGTTGATTTGGATCTTCGGAACGAAGTCCATGGAATGCACATCCGCTTTGCGCCAACCGGATGGTGTCGGATCGCAAGGGAGACACATTGGCTCCTTGGGTGAGCTCAATGGTGTTTCGATAGCCTTGGTGGCTAGGTCAGGAATACTCTCCTAGGGTTCGGGGCCTAAGAGGTTGGTTAGCTAGTGGTGGGTTTTGTGGGTGGTCTTGTTGTGGTGGGTTGATGGGTTCAAAGATGTTACCACCTTCCATGATGTCAGATGGTAAAGAGTTACGAACAAAGACACGAAGAAATAAGTTAGACTAAAGAAAACCTAAAAATAAAAATAAAATCTTACTAGAAAGGAATCTAGCAAGTAGACCTAATAAAAAGAAATCCTAACCTAGACAATAACTATTCCCCGGGCTGCGGCGCCAAAAACTTGATGCGTGGGAATTGCACCAGGCTTTACCTCTCGAGGGATCTCGAGAAGCTTACAACCCCCACCAGGCAGTGTACCTGATCGTTATAGTATAGTATAGTGACAAGTACCGGGGGATTGATCGTTCAACTCAGGAGTAGTGTCGCTAGGATTAGAAAGTCTCCTAAACTAAGTCTAGAGGTGAGGGATGATTCTTTTTGTATTTTTATGTTTTATAAAAGCAAGTAAAATCTCGGTTTTTGGAAGAGTGGGCGGAATTAGTTGCTAGCCAACTAACCCAAATAACTAAAGATGCAATCAAAATAAAATAACAAAAATGAAAATAAACTAATTAAACTAATATGGAGTGAACAATAAATGGGAGAATTATGTTTACTTAGATTTCACTACTCCCTAGATATCTTTTACAGGTTAATTACTTGTTATAGTTGCGTGGATGACGGGTTATATTCCTTAATACCAATCATGGGGTGGCGTACTTACTTCCCCAATTCTATAAGCTCCTACTTCACTCCTATGTCGAGCCGGCTAAGAAGCTCCTAACATGGGATCACTAGAATTCGCTCATGCATTAAATACAACCATAAAAACCTAGTACACATCGGTTCATGTTTCTTAAGACGTTCAAGCAAGTTACACAATGGAGATCTGCCAGTTTTCTTAAGCCTAACATTGAAATCATTCATCCATTACAACTATAAACAAGCAATCAACCTATAATCAACATCTAGGTTTCATTACAAGCAAACACACAAAAGATCTAGCCTAGCATGTTAAAATCAAGACAAGCATAAGATATATTCAAACAACACATAGACATATTGAATGAATTGGAAGAAAACTTCTCTCAATTGAACATGAAGGGTTTCAAGGGGTGAAAACCCTTGAAAATACTGTTACAAACGACCTAGGGTTTATTAGGTTCGGCCCTAGAATTCTCCACACAAGTTCCTCTCTTAATGAATGAAAAATAGAAAAGTATATATAGATTTTGTGAGGTGACGGCGTCAAGAGGAAATTTCTGACGCCGTCATCTCGCCGCCAATAAAGTTCTCGGACTGCCTAGATCTACATCTGACACCGTCATGTGTAATTCTGCTCCAGGCCGTCACCAAAATTACTCTTGACGCCCTACTTCTGACGCCGTCACGTTTTCTCTGGGTCGTCATCCATTTTGCTCCTGACGCCGTCATAAAATTCTTCTTGACGCCGTCAGGTACTGTTCCCAGCAAGGAAAATCAAGACTTTGCCATTTTCTTCACTTTTATGCTCCAAAAACGTCCAAAATGCTTCCTTTTCCAGAATTCACTCCCAAAGTACCTAAAATCACAAAAGGAACGATTTAGGGCAATATTTGATCAAATAAATTCCAATTCCGGCTTAAATGACCCCCTAAAAATGGATCATTTTTCGCCTCATCACCTAAGTTCATAAGATCAGATAATGGTACAGAAATAGTCAAGAAAAGTTGTTCAAAAATTTTCCAATCTAAGGGTATTATTCATCAAAGATCTATAGCGTATACACCTCAGCAAAATGGTGTGGTAAAAAGGAAGCACAGACATTTACTTGAAACTGCTAGGGCTATTGGATCACATGTTAATTTGCCAATTAAGTTCTAGGGTGAATGTATTCTAGTTGCAGCTTATTTAATATTATATAATGTCGCCGCTATGTGTGGGTAACTTTCTAGTTTAGTTAAACTCTAACTTTAAATAACAATTTATCTGTAACTTCAAACAACATGTTATTTCAACCATTACAATTACCGGTATCTACGGGCTAGATAAGTTTATGTAGTTAGAAAATAATTAATAGTACTCGCGAGCGGGTACATTGTTGTACCAACCCTAACCCAACCAAGACAATGAGTATCTGAATCGACCCAAAAAATGACATATAACGAACAACCCAAATTATAATAGACACTTGTGGCACAGGTGACAGGTTAGGTCGGTAAATAAACCATTCGTTATGTGAGCACAATTTGAAAGGATTATTTCCAAAGAAAAACATCTTTCACAACTGGCCTTCATGAAGATGCTAAAGGGTCACACCGGTGCACACTAAAAAGAACAAGCAAGCGGAAATTAAAATACGGTAATATTTTCATATAAGGGTAAAACAGTAATTAACTAGGGTATATGTTGGGTCAAAAATTTGACCAAATTATCCCACACAATTATTTGAACATAAATTAGCTAAGTCACACATGATTTTAAGGAAGTCCATGAGATGTTGATTAGGATCTTCGGAACGAAGTCCATGGAATGCACATCCGCTTTGCACCAACCGGATGGTGTCGGATCGCAAGGGGGACACATGGGCTCCTTGAGTGAGCTCAATAGTGTTTCGATAACTGATGCGTGGGAATTGCACCAGGCTTTACCTCTTGAGGGATCTCGAGAAGCTTACAACCCCCACCAGGCAATGTACCTGATCGTTGTAGTATAGTATAATGACAAGTACCGGGGGATTGATCGTTCAACTTGGGAATAGTGTCGCTAAGATTAGAAAACCTAAAGACTAGGTCTAGAGATGAGGGATGATTCTTTTTGTATTTTCTATATTTTATGAAAGCATTTAAAAATCTCGGTTTTGAAGGAGTTGGGCAGAATTAGTTGCTAATCAACTAACCCAATTACTAAGATGCAATCAAAATAAAATACTAAAAATGAAAATAAACTAAATTAAGATAGAGGTGTGAGCAATATATGGGAGAATTGTGTTTACTTAGATTTCACTACTCCCTAGATATCTTTTACAGGTTAATTACTTGTTACAGTTGCGTGGATGACGGATTGTATTCCTTAATACCATTCATGGGGTGGCGTACTTACTTCCCCAATCCTATAAGCTCCTACTTCACTCCTATGTCGAGCCGGCTAAGAAGCTCCTAACATGGGATCACTAGAATTCGCTCTTGCATTAAATACAATCATAAAAACCTAGTACACATCGGTTCATGTTTCTTAAGACGTTCAAGCAAGTTACACAATGGAAATCTGCCAGTTTTCTTAAGCCTAACATTGAAATCATTCATCCATTACAACTATAAACAAGTAATCAACCTATAATCAACATCTAGGTTTCATTACATCTAAGCAAACACATGAAAGATCTAGCCTAGTATGTTAAAATCAAGACAAGCATAAGATATATTCAAACAACACATAGACAAATTGAATGAATTGAAAGAGGACTTATCTTAATTAAACATGAAAGGTTTCAAGGGGTGAAAACCCTTGAAAATACTGTTACAAACGACCTAGGGTTTATTAGGTTCGACCCTAGTATTCTCCACAAAAGTTCCTCTTTTAATGAATGAAAATAGAAAAGTATATATAGATTTTGTGAGGTGACGGCGTCAAGAGTAAATTTCTGACGCCGTCATCTCGCCGCCAATAAACTCCTCGGACTGCCTAGATCTAGGTTTGACGCCGTCACGTGTAGTCCATCTTCAGGCCGTCACCATTTTAACTCTTGACGCCCTTCACTTGACGCCTTCAGGTTTTCACTGGGTCGTCATGGATTTTACTCCTGACGCCATCATAATTTCCTTCTTGACGCCGTCAGGTACTGTTCTCAGCATGGAAAATTAAGTCTTTGCCGTTTTCTTCACTTTTATGCTCCAAAAACGTCCAAAATGCTTCCTTTTCCAGAATTCACTCCCAAAGTACCTAAAATCACAAAAGGAACGATTTAGGGCAATATTTGATCAAATAAATTCAATTTCGGGCTTAAATGACCCCCTAAAAATGGTTCATTTTTCGCCTCATCATATACCCTTACACTTGAGATTTGCTTGTCCTCAAGCAAATGCGCTTTTATTCTAATCAAAATACAAGTTATGGGTCATTTAACACTAATATAAAAGTAATTACAACAAATAATCGTTCCACTAAAGACCAAAGACAAGCACGGAAGTCATACACTAGCACCTCACAAATAGTGTTTAGATACTCACATCTCTCGGGTGTAATAAAGTAATATCACAATATGGAAATGGAAAACATCTCTCACTACTTGTCATAGCAAAATAGATTACCATAGGCGTGGGAAAGGATCAAACCTCCACCACATGGCATAAGCACCTAGGATAAACTATCAAAGAGGTCTTTTTAAGGGTTGTAACGTTAGGTATAGGGATATGGAATACACGGTTTTGTTGGATATAGGCAGTCTTTACTGGTGGCGAGTTAATAATCTTGGTTAATTACATGTACAATATGCGTTGCTAAGCCAAGACTCGACTCGACTTAAGCTAATAAATGAAAAATAACAAAAACATAAAATAAGCATAGAATGAAACGGGATGGTAGTCCGTATATTTTTTCTCTTTTCTCTTTTTCTATAATTTTTTTTTTCTTTTTCTTGGTTTTTTCGATTATTTTTTTTTTTTGAAATTTTTTTTTTTTTTTTTTTTTTGCCTACACTTTTACCCTACCATCCAAAATAATACATCATAGGGAATGAACATTCCCCTTACACTTGAATTTTTACATACTTTACAATAAACTAATCTAATGACTCGAATCAAGATAATCAAAACACTTGGAGTACTTTTAAGATTAACGCACATATGGGGATAATAGTATGATGTTCTTCCCCATTACTCCATAACATAAGTACTTTACCCATGAGTCCCAATCATCCCAAAACAATATGTACAAGGATATGACTCAACTTAGCAACCATGTAATCAATTAGATAATTAACTAAGGGTTTAAACAAATAACAATAATGCACTAAAGATGAGTGCATACACGGAAGGCTAAGGCGATTTGGTTGTACATTTAAGTGGGGTGTAACAAATTCTTCCTTTAAGTAAGATGCTTAAAGTTAGAAACGAAAAGATAGGCTCGGAGGGGTGTACTAGGGGTTTCGTGTACTAAAAATGAGTACAACGCTAAGGGTGTGGGAAAAATTAGTTGACTTAACTAGCCAAGTAATATGACTTAAATGGTCAAGTAATTATGATACGGGTTTAACACAAGGGGGTTCCTAATGCCTCTTATCATGTAGTAAATCCTACTACACGAATGTAGTCACACTAGCGGTCTCGGGATGCATCACTAACGCAAGTTCTAGAATCTAAATGCTACCGGTACATTCATAAGCACTAATAATAAATGCTTTTCCTATCAAATCTAAAGGCGAACCTCACATATTTGGGTGGAAAATTTTTCTGAATGGTACGGTTTTGTGCTAGTCATATAATCTCCTATCCATGAGACGCTTGCTATGGCTAAAGTTTCACTCCTCAATGTTGTAAAAAAATTTAAATTTGGCGCTAAAATTACACTAACAAGTATTTCTCATAGTTTTATTACACATCTACCATCAAACAAACAAACTCAAGCGAAAGTGTATCTGTAAGGTGTCATCATTTTACCCTCCCCTTACACTTAGGATGAACATTGTCCCCAATGTTCAAGTAAAGAATGTAAAAGTGAAATAAGTAAAAATAATGAAATCAAATACTCCCCTGATTCGCTCGGTATAGGTAATAAGGTGGCCAGGTTAGATCTTCCTCCAAGAAAATGAACAATCAAAGCTTCCCTTCCATAATATAAATCATCTTCTCGTCATACATAACCTGTAAAACCTGAGAAAACAGACAAGGCAACCTCGCGCAAAATCGGCGGCAATCTATATATGCTAACAAATCCTAGAAAGCAAAGTAAGATATAATGCTTGTGGAATGATGTTTGCAAATTTCCTGGAGATTATAAAACTAAAGATTCAACAAAAACTTTAAGACTCCGTTAGAAAAACAAAACTGGTAAAATTTCCAGAATTTTACACGTGACGCCGTCAAGAATTTCTTCCTGACGCCGTCAGAAGTGACCTGCAGAAATTCTTATGTTAAGTTTTCGGAAAATTTCTGGAAAAACTTTGTCCTACTTCCTGGAAAATCCTGCAAAACATCATTATGACTCGATACAAGCATTTGACTCTAACAAATACGAATATACATGCTCACTTAATATTGTGGAGAATCATGATCGAGTTCGTCTCTTAAAAACATATTTGGGGTTTCCCCTTACACTTATCTTTTGCGAAACACCTTTGGATGAAGTTAAGACTAAGCCAAACAACAAAATAAAGTACTTTCACCATTTTAGTTTGAAACATGATCCACCAACAATAAAAATAAAGCATGCATATGGAAGCAAATAACAATCAAACAAAATAAAAATCACACAAATAAATAAAGCTTGGGTTGCCTCCCAATAAGCGCTTGTTTTTGTTCGAGTCACGAGCCTGACTCTACCCTTATTTCACGGATAAAGGTGAGGTTTTCCCTACACTTAGGATTAAGTGCGGGTGATAGTAGCGATACACACCATCTCGGTGGAAGTATGCCACGTGAGGAAAGAGTAGTGGATGAATTATATGCTCAAAGGGGTGTGCTCCTATCATCATAACCTTACCTAATTCAATCAGGTTAATGGGTGGATTAAGATTTTCTCCTAGAAAGGGATCATTTTCTATCAACTTCAAGAGACTACTAGTTCGGGATCCATCTTGACCTAATAAACCCGGTTTAAACCCATAATGTGTCTTGTGATCAATCATAAATGGGTGATGTAAGCAAGTAAGGTCATTTTCCACTCCTATATTGGCTTCCTCTTTACAAGGCTTAGAGTCCATTACCTTTGTCCTAAGACTACCCGGACTATATGGTTTGATGGGTGGATCGGGACCTATTTCAATTCCTAAAGTTTCATCCAAGGATGGAAGATTAGGTAACGGTTTTGGTTGAGGCTCCGGTTCATCAAAACTAGGAACTTCCCTATAACTAAAAGAAAGGTCATCACTATAAGTGTTAAAACCTATATTCTCTAGTTGTGTTTGGTCCAAGGGCTCTACCTCAATCGGGGCTCCTATAGTCTCTCCTACTTCTTTTGGGTAAGTCATGGGTGGTGTGTGTGCCTCAAATGATGGTAGGACTTGTGGGGTACTTGGTGGGCTTAAATTTTCAACTCTATCCTCCATCTTATCAAAATTACCAATGTGCTCAGCTTGTATTGTGGTGAAATCAAACCACTTCGTGCTCCCAGTTATCTCATCTATACGTTTGTCCCCAAACAATCTTCTTGCTTGTTCCCTTAAACTTGCTATCAATTGATCTGTAACAACGTTTGTTGGGTTGTCTATTTTTTTGGCAAGTATGGCACAATTCTCTATGGTTTCCCATGCTTCATCGGCACTTAATCCCCAAAGGTCCCCATCTGCGGCATGGTCAATGTCCATTTTGGTATAGTGATTGACACGATGGTAAAATATTTCAATTTGGGACCACAGATCAAAATTATGATGAGGGACTTTTAGGAGTAAATATTTAAAACGAGCCCATGCATCATAGATAGGTTCATCCTCATGTTGTTTAAACATCAAGATGTCATTTGGAGTGGGTGAATTACGTGGTTGGTAGTATGGTGGATTCGCGTTCTCCATAACGGTGAACGGAATAGTCAATGGAAAGGTTTTTACAAACAAAGACACAAAGAAATAAGATAGACTAAAGGAAACCTATAAATACAAATAAAATCTTACTAGAAAGGAATCTAGCAAGTAGACCTAATAAAAAGAAATTCTAACCTAGACAATAACTATTCCCCGGCAACGGCGCCAAAAACTTGATGCGTGGGAATTGCACCAGGCTTTACCTCTCGAGGGATCTCGAGAAGCTTACAACCCCCACCAGGCAGTGTACCTGATCGTTGTAGTATAGTATAGTGACAAGTACCGGGGGATTGATCGTTCAACTTGGGAATAGTGTCGCTAGGATTAGAAAACCTAAAGACTAGGTCTAGAGATGAGGGATGATTCTTTTTGTATTTTCTATATTTTATGAAAGCAATTAAAAATCTCGGTTTTGAAGGAGTTGGGCGGAATTAGTTGCTAATCAACTAACCCAATTACTAAGATGCAATCAAAATAAAATACTAAAAATGAAAATAAACTAAATTAAGATAGAGGTGTGAGCAATATATGGGAGAATTGTGTTTAATTAGATTTCACTACTCCCTAGATATCTTTTACAGGTTAATTACTTGTTACAGTTGCGTGGATAACGGATTGTATTCCTTAATACCATTCATGGGGTGGCGTACTTACTTCCCCAATCCTATAAGCTCCTACTTCACTCCTATGTCGAGCCAGCTAAGAAGCTCCTAACATGGGATCACTAGAATTCGCTCATGCATTAAATACAATCATAAAAACCTAGTACACATCGGTTCATGTTTCTTAAGACGTTCAAGCAAGTTACACAATGGAGATCTGCCAGTTTTCTTAAGCCTAACATTGAAATCATTCATCCATTACAACTATAAACAAGCAATCAACCTATAATCAACATCTAGGTTTCATTACATCTAAGCAAACACATGAAAGATCTAGCCTAGCATGTTAAAATCAAGACAAGCATAAGATATATTCAAACAACACATAGACATATTGAATGAATTGAAAGAGGACTTATCTTAATTGAACATGAAAGGTTTCAAGGGGTGAAAACCCTTGAAAATACTGTTACAAACGACCTAGGGTTTATTAGGTTCGACCCTAGTATTCTCCACACAAGTTCCTCTTTTAATGAATGAAAAATAGAAAAAGTATATATAGATTTTGTGAGGTGACGGCGTCAAGAGTAAATTTCTGACGCCGTCATCTCGCCGCCAATAAACTCCTCGGATTGCCTAGATCTAGGTTCGACGCCGTCACGTGTAGTCCATCTTCAGGCCGTCACCATTTTAACTCTTGACGCCCTTCTCTTGACGCCTTCATGTTTTCACTGGGTCGTCATGGATTTTACTCCTGACGCCGTCATAATTTCCTTCTTGACGCCGTCAGGTACTGTTCTCAGCATGGAAAATTAAGTCTTTGTCGTTTTCTTCACTTTTATGCTCCAAAAACGTCCAAAATGCTTCCTTTTCCAGAATTCACTCCCAAAGTATCTAAAATCACAAAAGGAACGATTTAGGGCAATATTTGATCAAATAAATTCAATTTCGGGCTTAAATGACCCCCTAAAAATGGTTGATTTTTCGCCTCATCAATAGCCTTAGTGGCTAGGACGGGAATACTCTCCTAATGATCGAGGCCTAAGAGGTTGGTTTGCTAGTGGTGAGTTTTGTGGGTGGTTTTGTTGTGGTGGGTTGATGGGTTCAAAGAGGTTACCACCTTCCATGATGTCGGATGGTAAAGCTTCCGAACAAAGACACAAAGAAATAAGATAGACTAAAGAAAACTTAAAAATAAAAATAAAATCTTACTAGAAAGGAATCTAGCAAGTAGACCTAATAAAGAGAAATCCTAACCTAGACAATAACTATTCCCCGGGCTGCGGCGCCAAAAACTTGATACGTGGGAATCGCACCAGGTTTTACCTCTCAAGGGATCTTGAGAAGCTTACAACCCCCACCAGGCAGTGTACCTGATCGTTGTAGTATAGTATAGTGACAAGTATCGGGGGATTGATCGTTCAACTCAGGAATAGTGTCGCTAGGATTAGAAAGTCTAATAACTAGGTCTAGAGGTGAGGGATGATTCGTTTTGTATTTTTATATTTTATAGAAAGTAAGTAAAATCTTAGGTTTTAGAAGAGTGGGCGGAATTAGTTGCTAGCCAACTAACCCAATTAACTAAGATGCAATCAAAATAAAATAACAGAAATGAAAATAAATCTAATTATACTAATGTGGTGTAAACAATGATGAGGAAGGTTGTGTTTACTTAGGTTTCATTCCTCCCTAGATATCTTTTACAGGTTGATAGCTTGTTACAATTGCATGGATGACGGGTCATATTCCTTAATACTAGTCGTAGGGCCGTGTACAATATTCCCTAACTCTATAGGATCCTACTTCACTCCTATGTCGAGCCGTTAGAAGCTCCTAACATGGGATCATTAGAATTATCCTACGCATTAAATACAACCAAAAATTGTAGTACACCTTCGATCATGTTTCTTAAGACGTTCAAGCAAGTTACCAATGGAAGTCTGCCAGTTTTCTTAAGCCTAACATCGAATACAATCATCCGTAACAACTATAAACAAACAATCAACCCATAATTAACATCTAGGTTTCACTACATCTAAGCAAACACAAAGGAAATCTAGCCTAGCATGTTAAATAGAAGACAAGCGTAAGATATAATCAAACAACACATAGACATATTGATTGATTTGAAAGGATACTTATCTCTTATTGAACATGAAAGATTCAAATGGTTAAAACCCTTGAAAAAGCTGTAAAGTTCGGCCTAGGGTTTTTCCCTCAAAGTTGCACACTAATGAATGAAATTTGGAAAACTATATATAGATTATACAGGGTGACGGCGTCGTGTATTAAGTTGTGACGCCGTCAACTCGCCGCCATGATAGAAATCGTATTGCCTAGATCTGATTTTGACGCCGTCATGTGTAATTTTCTTCTGGGCCGTCATGTACAAATGGACCCTGACGGCCTTGGTGACGCCGTCAGGTCCTATGCTTGAAAACACTCTGGACCATCACGTGTATTATCCACTTCCACCTCTTTTGTAACTCTTTACGCTGTCATGTAGAGACTTGTGACGCCGTCAGGTATTGTTCCCAGCAACGAAAATTAAGACTTTGCAGTTTTCTTCACTTTTATGCTCCAAAAACGTTCAAAATGCTTCCTTTTCTAGATTTCTCTCCAAAAGTACCTAAAATGACAAAAGGAACGATTTAGGGCAATATTTGATCAAATAATCTCGAATTCGGGCTTAAATGACCCCTTAAAAGTGGTTCACTTTTCGCCTCATCAAATACCCTTACACTTGAGATTTGCTTGTCCTCAAGCAAATGCGCTTTTATTCTAATCAAAATACAAGTTAGGGGTCATTTAACACTAATATAAAATTAATTACAACAAATAATCGTTCCACTAAAGACTAAAGACAAGCACGGAGGTCATACACTAGCACCTCACAAATAGTGTTTAGATACTCACATCTCTCGGGTGTAATAAAGTATATATCACAATAAGGAAATGGAAAACATCTCTCACTACCAGTCATAGCAAAATAGATTACCATAGGCTTGGGAAAGGATCAAACCTCCACCACTTGGCGTAAGCACCTAGGATAAACTATCAAATAGGTCTTTCCAAGGGTTATAATGTTAGATGTAGGGATATGGAAAACACGGTTTTATTGGATAAAGGCAATATTTACTGGTGGCAAGTTAATAATCTTGGTTAATTACATGTACAATATGGCGTTGCTAAGCCAAGACTAGACTCGACTTAAGCTAATAAATCAAAAATAACAAAAACATAAAACAAACATAAAATGAAACGGGGTGGTAGTCTGTATGTTTTTCTCTTTTCTTTTTCTTTCTTAATTTTTTCGATTTTTTTCGATTTTTTTTTTTTTTTTTTTTTACATACACTCTTACCCTACCATCCAAAATAATACATCATAGGGAATGTACATTCCCCTTACATTTGAATGACTCAAATGACTCGAATCAAGATAATCAAAACACTTGGAGTACTTTTTAAGATTAATGCACATATGGGGGTAATATATGATGTTCTTCCCCATTACTTGATAACACAAGTACTTTACCCATGAGTCCCAATCGTCCCAAAACAATATGTACAAGATATGACTCGACTTAGCAACCATGTAATCAATTAGATAATTAACTAAGGGTTTAAACATGTAACAATAATGCACTAAAGATGAGTGCATACACGGAAGGCTAAGGCGATTTGGTTGCACATTTGGGTGGGTTGTAACAAATTCTTCCTTTAAGTAAGATGCTTAAAGTTAGAAACGAAAAGATAGGCTCGGAGGGGTGTACTAGGGGTTTCGTGTACTAAAAATGAGTACAACGCTAAGGTGTGGGAAAAATTAATTGACTTTACTAGCCAAGTAATATGACTTAAATCGTCAAGTAATTATGATACGGGTATAACACAAGGGTGATCCTAATGCCTCTTATCATGTAGTAAATCCTACTACACGAATGTAGTCTCACTAGCGGTCTCGGGATGTATCACTAACGCAAGTTCTAGAATCTAAATGCTACCGGTACACTTATAAGCACTAATAATAAATGATTTTCCTATCAAATCTAAAGGCGAACCTCACATATTTGGGTGGAAAATTTTTGTGAATGGTACGGTTTTGTGCTAGTCATACAACTCCTATCCATGAGATGCTTGCTAAGGCTAAAGCTTCACTCCTAAATGTTGTAAAAAAATTTAAATTTGTCGCTAAAATTACACTAACAAGTATTTCTCTTAATTTTATTACACACCTACTATCAAACAAACAAACTCAAGTGCAATAGTATCCTATAAGGTATCATCATTTACCCTCCCCTTACACTTAGGATGAACATTGTCCCCAATGTTCAATTAAAGAATGTAAAAGTGAAATAGGTAAAAAAATGAAAACAAATACTCCCCTGATTCGTTCGGTGTGGATAGTGTGGTAACAAGGTTAGATCTTCCTCCAAGAAAATGAACATTCAAAGCTTCCCTTCCAGAAAAATAAATCATCTTCTTGTCATATATAACCTGTTAAACCTGAGAAAACAAACAAGGCAACCTCGCATAAAATCGGCGGCAATCTATATATACTAACAAATCCTATAAAGCAATTTAAGATATAATGCTTGTGGAATGAATGTTTGCAGATTTCCTGGAGTTTATAAAACTAAAGAATTAACAAAAACTTTAAGACTCCGTTAGAAAAACAAAACTCGCAAAATTTCCATAATTTTACACATGACGCCGTCAGAAGTGACCTGCAGAAATCTTTACGTTAAGTTTCCGGAAAATTTCTGGAAAAACTTATGTCCTACTTCCTGAAAAATCCTGCAAAACATCATTATGACTCGATACAAGAATTTGACTCTAACAAATACTAATACACATGTTCATTTGATATTGTGGCGAATCAAGATCAATTTCGTTCTTAAAAACAAATTTGGGGTTTCCCCTTACACTTAGCTTTTGCAAAATACCTTTATATGAAGTTAAGACGAAGTTAAACAACAAAATAAAGCATTTTCACAAATTTAGTTTGAAACATGATCTACCAACAATAAAAATAAAGCATGCATGCGGAAGCAAATAACAATCAAACAAATAAAAATCACACAAAACATGGGTTGCCTCCCAAGAAGCGCTTTTCTTTATTTTATGAGTCTTGTAGCTAGACTCAAGGTCATGGGCAATTACGTGACCTCATCGTTGGTCTCATTCTCTAGGTCATCTCCAATTTTGGTTTTGTATTCCGGACCTAGTTGCAAACATTCCTTGTAGAAACCAAGTATTCTATTCATGACATAATCTACCCCTCTACGTCTATCCTCATCATTCCTATAGTAAACCGGTTGCTTGTGTTCCTTTTCTATGTTTGATAGAAGGCGATATTGTTCAATCTTATATGGCATTTGGTAAGCAATCTCATCGTTCTCTTCCTTGAATCTAACTATCCTTAGGGACGGGTCATAACTCATCTTAGAGGACTCAACAAATGGTTTTCCGAACACTACTTGACTTAAGCAACCATCTATTACCGGACGAATATCCTCTACAATCACAAAGTCGGTAACATAAGTGAAATTTCCTACAAAGACATGTAATCCTTTCACTCTTCCTACAAAGTTGCTCATCCAATTCGTGTTAGGCATCATCATATACCCAAGTTGCTTCTTCATTACCCAATTATAATAGGTCCTAGTCATGATGTTTATAGGAGACCTAAGATCGATGTAAGCTTTCCACACATGCATATGCCCAATGTTGCATGGTATGTTGATGTTAGAGGGATCACCTACTTTAATAAGGGGTGAACCAAGGATGTATGGTGTCTCGGGATCATCGAACAGATCCTTGTGATATTCCTGTTCTTCCTTGGTGGGTAACCTATCAAAGTATTCTTCCACGTTTTCTACTTCCTCTAACTTTTCTCCCTTATTATCCTCAACTTCCTTAATCTCATCCCTAGTCCCAGTTTCTATTCCAACTTCATCCTTATCACTTTCTTCTATATTCTTATCTATCGGCTTAATGGTGACAACATTAACAAAGTGGACGTGTTTGGATGATGAGGGGTCCTTAATTTGGATTCCGCTATTAGTGTCTCTAGTGTCCTTCCTAGGTATAGTTAGCACTTGGTTGTTGAGGGCTTTCAACAAGTTGTCAATCTTATTGGTCATCTCCATTTGTTGTTGATTGAATTCGGTTTCAAACTTAGCTATGCGAGCTTCTTGAGATGCCATGAACTTGGACATCAATCCTTCAAGATTATTGGTACTACCATAGTTATTAGAAGGATTTTTGTTGAAAGTACGGTTAGCAGGTGGACCGTTTGGTTGGTAACGATTAGGTGGATTGGAAGAATTGTTTTGGGGCATGTTTTGGTTTTGTTTCCACCTAAGATTCGGGTGATTTTTCCAAGAAAGGTTGTAGGAATCACCGTAAGGGTTTGGCTCGGGTTTGAAAGTGTACCACTTGTCTCCCGCTTCGTCGGTACGCGAGGATGCATAATCCGAAAAAGCTTGTCCGGGGAGTTCCACGCAATCACGAGTGTCATGGGGACCACTACATAATTCACATGAAGAAGTGATTTTGTTCACTTGGCTTGAGGGCTTAGGAGCTTCGTAGGATTTCATGAGAAACTTGACTTGGTCCTCAAGTTCCATGATCCTACGGTCGGGAGTGCTAGAATTGTTCGAAGGCAAAGATATTGCCTTGACCGTTTTGTTCAAATCACGGGGATCATTCCAACTTTCGTTGTCATAGAGAGCAAGATCTTCTATGAGTTCCCATGACTCTTCCGCACTTAGATCACGTAGCTTGCCACCGGCCGATTGGTCAATGGTTCGCCTTGTGGAGAGATCGATATGGTCATAGAAGATTTGGACTTGGAGCCAAAGATCTATTCCATGATGAGGGACTTTTTGGAGTAAGTCCTTGAAACGAGTCCATGCTTCATATATAGTTTCACCTTGGCGTTGTTGGAACATCAAGATATCATTTATAAGCTTGGTAGTTCTCCTCGGTGGGAAAAATTGAGCAAGGAAACGAGTGGTGAGATCATCCCATGAGGTGATGGATCCCGCGGGTAAACGTTCAAGCCATTGACTAGCTTGATCACGTAGAGAGAATTGGAATAGGTGTGATCGGGTCGACTCTCTAGTTGTAACATCAAGGTCTATGGAATCTACGATTTTAAAGAAGCCCTTGAGATGTTGATTAGGATCTTCGGAACGAAGTCCATGGAATGCACATCCGCTTTGCACCAACCGGATGGTGTCGGATCGCAAGGGGGACACATTGGCTCCTTGAGTGAGCTCAATAGTGTTTCGATAGCCTTGGTGGCTAGGACGGGAATACTCTCCTAAGGTTCGGGGCCTAAGAGGTTGGTTTGCTAGTGGTGGGTTTTGTGGGTGGTTTTGTTGTGGTGGATTGATGGGTTCAAAGAGGTTACCACCTTCCATGATGTCGGATGGTAAAGGTTACGAACAAAGACACGAAGAAATAAGATAGACTAAAGAAAACTTAAAAATAAAAATAAAATCTTACTAGAAAGGAATCTAGCAAGTATACCTAATAAAGAGAAATCCTAACCTAGACAATAACTCTTCCACGGGCTGCGGCGCCAAAAACTTGATACGTGGGAATCGCACCAGGTTTTACCTCTCAAGGGATCTTGAGAAACTTACAACCCCCACCAAGCAGTGTACCTGATCGTTGTAGTATAGTATAGTCACAAGTACCGGGGGATTGATCGTTCAACTCAGGAATAGTGTCGCTAGGATTAGAAAGCCTAATAAATAGGTCTAGAGGTGAGGGATGATTCCTTTTGTATTTTTATATTTTATAGAAAGCAAGTAAAATCTCGGGTTTTGGAAGAGTGTGCGGAATTAGTTGCTAGCCAACTAACCCAATTAACTAAGATGCAATCAAAATAAAATAACAGAAATGAAAATAAATCTAATTATACTAATGTGGTGTAAACAATGACGAGGAAAGTTATGTTTACTTAGGTTTCATTACTCCCTAGATATCTTTTACAGGTTGATAGCTTGTTACAATTGCATGGATGACGGGTCATATTCCTTAATACTAGTCGTAGGGCCGTGTACAATATTCCCTAACTCTATAGGATCCTACTTCACTCCTATGTCGAGCCGTTAGAAGCTCTAACATGGGATCATTAGAATTCTCCTACGCATTAAATACAACCAAAAATCTTAGTACACCTCCGATCATGTTTCTTAAGACGTTCAAGCAAGTTACCAATGGAAGTCTGCCAGTTTTCTTAAGTCTAACATCGAATACAATCATCCGTAACAACTATAAACAAACAATCAACCCATAATTAACATCTAGGTTTCACTACATCTAAGCAAACACAAAAAAAATCTAGCCTAGCATGTTAAATAGAAGACAAGCGTAAGATATAATCAAACAACACATAGACATATTGATTGATTTGAAAGAATACTTATCTCTTATTGAAAATGAAAGATTCAAAGGGTTAAAACCCTTGAAAAAGCTGTAAAGTTCGGCCTAGGGTTTTTCCCTCAAAGTTGCACACTAATGAATGAAATTTGGAAAACTATATATAGATTATACAGGGTGACGGCGTCATGTATTAAGTTGTGACGCCGTCAACTCGCCGCCATGATAGAAATCGTATTGCCTAGATCTGATTTTGACGTCGTCATGTGTAAATTTCTTCTGGGCCGTCATGTACAAATGGACCCTGACGGCCTTGGTGATGCCGTCAGGTCCTATGCTTGAAAACACTTTGGACCGTCACGTGTATTATCCACTTCCACCTCTTTTGTAACTCTTGACGCCGTCATGTAGAGAGTTGTGACACCGTCAGGTACTGTTCCCAGTAAGGAAAAATAAGACTTTTCCGTTTTCTTCACTTTTATGCTCCAAAAACGTCCAAAATGCTTCCTTTTCTAAATTTCTCTCCAAAAGTACCTAAAATGACAAAAGAAACGATTTAGGGCAATATTTGATCAAATAATCTCGAATTCGGGCTTAAATGACCCCTTAAAAGTGGTTCACTTTTCGCCTCATCAATATACAATACTAAACCTTGATACACATTACACGTTGAATAAAAGTGTATCACTTAGTTTACGTCAATTTTCATAAGAAACCCCATCAAATCTTTAACAATTTTAGTTGTAATTAATTATGTTTTTATTTTCTTTTAAGTTGAGTGTCATTTGTGAGATTTTGGTTGGTTCTCATTTTTACAACTTCAAAAAAGTTCTCACATTATTCTTTAGTTATCCATTTTTCTCCGGTTCTGATCAAGTGTACCGGTTCGATTCTCTAGGTCTACACTTTTTCTTAACACGGCTACTTATGACCTAGTATTTTTCATTCGAACAAGTTACATGTATAGATAGCAATAAAAATCTTACTAAAATAGTGAATGGCGTAATCAAACCGCCATCTAAAGTTAGTGTTTCATTGAAAGACTTTATTAAACTTAAACTTAAAGTTGAGGATAAAAATGTTGAATTTTTTTAATTTTTAGAGTAAATTACACCATTCGTCTCTGTTGTTTGGCCAAAATCACTAAGCTCGTCCCTTCATTTACATTTCTGCATTGTTAATCCTTATAATGAAGTTTCGTAACACTCTTAGTCCTTATCACTAACTGTCGTTATCTTCTCCGTTAGCTCTCAGTCGTCAAGTGGCAATGTTAGTCCATTAACCAAACGATCGTTTGCAACGTTAGTCCTTTATACTAACTGTCGTTTATAACTAAATAAAAATTTGGTTTCCTACGTAACTCGTCCATTTTCTTACGTTTTTGTCTGTTTTCGTCTATTTTTATACGTTTTCGCCCGTTTTGCTACATTTTTGTCTGTTTTTATACGTTTTCATCAACCTTTTTACGTTTTACGTTTTCTCCCGTTTTGTTACATTTTCTTACATTTTCATCCGTTTTCGCCCGTTTTGCTACGTTTTCATATGTTTTCGTCTATATGTTTTTATACGTTCTCGTCCGTTTACACACGTTTTCGTTCATTTTTATACGTTTTTTCCAGTTTTTCTTTCGTTTGTTTTTACACGTTTTCGTATGTTTTTACACGTTTTTGTCCATTTTTATAAGTCTTCACCTATTTTGTTACGTTTTCTTACGTTTCATTTGTTTTTATCCATTTTCATCCGTTTTATTAAGGGCCAAAAACTTTTAAAAATGGACGAAAACGTGTAAGAACGAATGAAAACGTATAAAAATGGAAGAAAATGTAATAGAACAGGCGAAAACCTATAAAAACGAACGAAACGTATAAAAACAAATGAAAACTTATAAAAACGAAAGAAAAACGGACGAAAACATATAAAAATAGACGAAAACGTATGAAAAATGTAGCAAATCGGGCGAAAACGTATAAAACGTAACAAAATGGTGAAAACGTATAAAAAACAGACAAAAATGTGTAAAAACGGAAGAAAATGTCTAAAAACGGATGAACACGTATAAAAACGGATGAAAACCTATAAAAACAGACGGAAATATAAGAAAACGTATGAAAACGTACCAAAACGGGCAAAACATATAAAAACAGACGAAAACGTGTGAATACGGACAAAAACGTGTAAAAACGAATGAAAACGTATAAAAGCAGACGAAAACGTGAAAAAAAAGGGTGAAAATGTGTAAAAACGTAAAAAAAAATGAATGAAAATTATAAAAACGTACGAAAATGTAGAAAAACCGGCGAAAACGTATTAAAACGGATAAAAACGTATGAAAACAGACGAGTTACGTAAGAAAACCAAATTTTATTTAATTATAAACGACGGTTAATATAAAGGACTAACGTTGCAAACAATCGTTCGGTTAATGGACTAACGTTGCCACTTGACGACTGAGAGCTTATGGAGAAGATAACGACAGTTAGCGATATGGACTAATAGTGTTACGAAACTTCATTATAAGGATTCACAATGCAAAAATGAAAATGGAGGGACGAGCTTAGTGATTTTGGCCAAACCACATGGACGAACGGTGTAATTTACTTTAAATTTTATTGATACACAACATCTCATCATTAAACAGTTGTACATTATCTATATCCGCTTTAATTACTTTTACATTGGTGTGTGCAAATCAAAAATCTATCTTTGCAAATCACATTTCTTAATTAAATTTTCAAACAAAGTTTGGAATAAAAACAATAAAGAAAAATTGAAGTGGTTTAAAGTTATGATCAAATGAGAAATTAAACTAAAATAAGAAGAATGAGAAGAAACTACGACCGTATATTTAGATGCGCTTACAATAATATGTGTATTTTCCCTTAGATTTCTCCTTCTTATTTGAAATCTGATATTAAAAATTTTTCTCACCTTTCTCAGTTTAATTTTTTTCCTTATTGAATTTCTTCCAAAGTATTTATTTATTTTTTTTAAAAAAGAAAAAAAAGACACACGCATAAAATAAAAAAAGTAAACCATTATTAATCCGTGAATAATTTTAAACCTCTTAACCGAGTTACACAAATCATAGTCTCATAGTCATATCCTATAAACACAAGATCATATAATAACCAAAATAAATATTAGATATTTGTAAAAATCTAAACAAATTAGTATAAACGTTAAAAGGACCAGAATGTGATTTTGTTCCGCTGAAAGGGTCAATAATTTTAGAGAAAGCTTGTTCATGGATTTCATTTTCATCGACAAAACTCTCTCTTTATGTGCAATTGTTGGTAAATCTGGCCTGAATAAGTCTTATTTGAGTCGGATTAATCGGTTTTTGAGTAAGAAAAATCTTAATTGTACCCAACCCTAATAAGGTGCGGGGTTATTCGGATATTGGTTATTCAGGCTCGGGTTATTTAGGTACGGGTTAAACCAAATTTTAACATATAAGAACAAATTAGTGGGTGAACTTGTATAAAAAAAATAATAAAAAATAAATAAATAAATAAATAAATAAATAAATCCCTTACGTGGGTTATTCTGGTTAACCCGAAACCTGAATAAGGTTGAAACTCTCACCCGAAACTCGACCCTAATAAGAGTTTGGGTTAATCGGGTTAATCCGAATAATGATTTGAACCCATATAACTTTTCATGAATAAGCTTATTCGAGTTCGAATAAAATCAAGTTAATCGGATTCGGATTCAGGTAAGGCCTGTTAGTCGGGTTCGCGTATTTTTAACCGCCGTCGACATCACTCCATGATGTTTTGGTGTTTGTGTAATTTTCTCAGTCTCACATTTTTTTCCCAATCATCATCTCACTTTAACCATTTACAAGTTGTTATTTATAGCTGTAAAAGATTGCAGTTTCCACCACTCTATACTGATGGCGCATGTGATACACTTGCTGTGTGAGCCAAATATGTTATTGGTATTGACAAATAATGTGGTTAAGAAGTTGGAGTCGACGTGGAGGCGCGTGCGACTTAATACCTTTGTTTTGTCTTCTTTTTTAACGTTAAGACTACTCGGCAAGGGCATGAATCCCTCACCAAATGGCCCACCACACGCTTGATCCTCCTTGCCTACCAAGCTCTTTCACGCGCTAGACACGTTTTCCAAGTACAAATTTGGTGGTCTGACCACCGGTTACTTTTTCTTATTAAATGGGACCCACGTACAAATCAAAGCAATATCTATACTTCTTCCACAAAAAGTAGAATGGAGATAGTGCAAATGAACACCAAGTCTTCTTACAGCATGGTGTTGCGTATTGGATGTTCAAAGCAATATCTATAAGATATTGTGCAAATTTGGCTTCTCAAGTTGACGTGTTTAAATGGTATTGCATGAATATATTGCAGGAGTATGGTGAGGATAAAACTGACTTAGCTTGTGAGCAGGGAAAGTGATGCATAGTATGGCTAGCATGAATAGACTTTGTGTTTAGATACATTTTTCATTTTTGCATGAATCATTTTGCTTGTTCCACGTATTATAGACTTGGTTTCGGTGCAAGTTGAAAACTTGCATGGAAGGGCACGTGGTGATAACTGATAAGGCATAACGTTACATACTACTCCGTAGTATATAATTAACCGGCGAGCAAATGGTACAAAAAAATACTCCCCAAAACAACAATCGTATCCAACGAAGAAATAATCAAAGCAATCCCCCGACACCCGAAGGAACCTTCAATGTAAGTATTTAAAAAAAAAAAAAAAAAAAAAAAAAAAAAAAAAAAAAAAAAAAAGTGAAAAAACATATCCCTTGCCCACTAATTGGTGAAGAGTGGTGAAGAGGAGTGAGAGGAGAGAGAAAGCTGACGTGACGCTGATGTGTATGGTGAAAAAAATAATACCTTGCCTACTAGCCTAAAAGTGACGTTCCAATGTATTTTTGTCCACTTGCAAAGCCACTTGTGACTTACATATATTTAAGCAAAGGGTACAAACATGATTTAAGGAGCATTAATGTCATGTTGATGTACTACTACTCAACCTTCGTGTAGCTGCAATCAAAAGGATCGTATATTCATATGGAATTTCGAATTTAAAATTAAGGTGCCGTTTGGTTTGTTTGATGGAATCACAATGGGTATAGATTTGATAAAAGGGTGAAATGGAAATGGATATGATTGTTTCAAAAGTAATGTTTGGTATACAAAATTATGTTTCAATTTAAAATACAAAAATTAGAATTATAAGTAAAATAGTTGGTGGGTCCCGGCAATTAGGAATCAATTTGTATACCCACCTAACTAGGGTGGTATGGAGTATACCCTTAAATGAGAGTTTAAGACCCAATCCGTGGGTCCATTCATTTTAACCAAACACTTTAAAAGACAATCAAACTCATTCCATTAATTTCATACCCCTCAAACAAACACCCCCTTAATTATTTCAGAGACAAAACACATGATCGAAAATTGTCTATATATAGCGTGTACAGTGTATAGTACTCCGTAGTAGTAATACACTAGAATTTTGCAAAGTTTTATGCTACTTTAAATTGGTTGTCACCCAACTTAAATGGTCGATCTATTTCTGTTGAGTTGCGAAAACTAATAGTTGTCGTAATTAACGATCTAGTCATTGTCACAGATCGTTAATAGTTGAGAGTCCAAAGGTGCCCGAGCACCTTGTCATTCGAACTTTCGAAGTATAACTTGACACATGAATGTGAATTAATCCTCCAATAATTAGAAGACCTCCAACTTTTTTATGTCTCTTATATATATTTACAATTTTTAAAACTCATGTTATATGCGTTATGTTTTGTGGCAATAGAGTCCTAATATTAAGATTTTTTTTTTTTTTTCATTGCTTATATTGCAAATCGAATCGTGTTAACTCCATGTTACACAATTGCTTCAATGAAAACAAGTTTTTCCAAAACTAAAACTATTGAAAAACTATTCACAATCGATAATGTCGCAAGATAAATTAAGTGGTCTGACTAATTAATTGATGGAAAAAGAGTTATTAGACCAAATTGATTTTAAGTAAACAATAAAAGATTTTGCATCAAAAAAGTTAATTTGAAGAATAATTTTTATGTACAATAAGGTACTAAAAACAAATACAGTGAAAAAACCTCATCTCCGAAGTCTGAACTTCATTTCAGGCCTCCGGGAAACTTGAGACGCGTGAATGAAGTTCAGGGTCCATTTTCGCAAAGCTTGAGGATAAAATTAACTTAGAGATTAATATAACTTTGGGATAAAGTATCTCATTATTGTGTTTGTTAATCTGTCTCTTTGTGAAGTATTGATCAAATCAAACGGTGACCTTGGCTGCGATATCATGTTGACCTCTTCTTGTCATTCGCTCGTACACAATTATGAAGCTGTTAAGCTGTCCACCATTGTCATCGAACTTCTTAAATCTATACTTAATTTGATAACTAGTTAACCACAAACGGTTTTAGAGAGCATTTAATAATTAACTAGCAGTAAAACCGTTCACTAATCATCTTTGTTATTATGTATGTAGTAACTCATTTGAGGTAAGCACTCAATAATGGTTATGTAACTATGTTAGATGAAGATTTGCAAGTATCTTGTTGATTCAGTAATCAAGTTTAACATTTAAGTGGTAACGACAATGTTTCTGAAAAGACGAAAGCTTTACTCAGTTTGAGTCTATGCATCAGTAGACTCAAATCTCATAGATTATTTGATGAAAAGGTCGGCAATTATGGTGAAAAAGATTAAAAAGCAACATTTAATGTCAAAAATGAAAAGAAAATTATAAAGCACGTGAAAAGAAGCAATTCCTTTACATAGATTTCTTTATAAATAGATGACAGACGTAAGCAAAGAGGAGAGATCATTTACGTTTGCACATGAACAAATCTCATCAACATATTTTTCAGTTGAGGGGAAAAAAAAAAGATTAATTACTTGTACTATTTTAATAAAAAACGAGCGGGAAAGCTCGCGCGATGCTGCGGGTGTGTTTTGTAAAATTGTTGGTATGATAATTTTTATTTTATCTTTCGTGTTATTTTTTTTATGTACATTTACAATTTTATAAATAAAAACGCGATTCGGGAAAAATATTGAAGTTTGTACTTAGTTTTATGGGAAAATAAATTTTGAGAACAATGGCGTAAGTTTCGTAATTTTTCGAGTCCGTTTGCTATGTCGTTTGGCTTCCGAATCGTTTTTGGACCAAGTTTAGCTCGTTGACACAAACCCCCCCTCCCTTTCTTTTGACCGGCGCCTCCTAAACTTCCCACATTGTCACTTTACCCCCCTCCCCCACTAACTATTATTATTAATATTATTTACTTTTTTTTTTTTTTTTTTTTTTTTCATATAACACAAACAAATAAACACACACATACACTTTTCACTCTTTCTCTCTTCTCCCACACCGCCGACCACCTCCACCGCCGGCCTCCGGCCACCGGAAAATATTCCGGCCAAAAATATTTTCTTCCACCATCTTGTAGATCGGGTCGTGTACGTTCCGGAAGTACGGACCGATCGTCACAAAACTCACCCGAACACCCCTTTTGAACCACCACCGTCGACCACCATAACACCACTACGACTCCACCATTTTTCCACCACTTTCCCACTATTTTTCTAGTTGTTTGCTCGGTAAAATTATCACCCAAAACCCTTTATATCTTTTGTTTTTAATTTTTGAATTTCGTATATATTTTTATTATTTCAAAATAATATGAAAAATTTATTTTATGTTTAGAATAATAAATAAATGAGTGGTCACTCACTATTTTTGAAAAATATAAAAGTTTTGCATTTTTTTATATATTATATATTTTTAATCCGAAAATTAATAAATATTTATGTTTTTATTTATTTATTTCCGTATTAAATTTTATTTATTTAAAAAAATATGAAATTTTTATTTTAAGTGTGGAATAAAAAAAAAAAAAGGTACTGTTCTGCACTGTAGCATGAACAGTGCACCCACACTCACATACACCTAATGCCTTTTAGAATATATATATAATGTCACTACACTAATTTATTATTTTATTATTATTATTATTATTATTATTATTATTATTATTATTATTATTATTATTATTATTATTTAATTTAAAGATCTCATTATTCATTAATCGTTAAACAAAAAATATAACGTTGCGACGAATATTTTATCATCTTTCACTAGACGGGCATTTTCATATACTTTCGACGAAATAAAAAATTTCATTTTTTTTCATGTTTTGTTTTCACTTTTTTCTAGCATTAAAATTCACATAATATATCACATGTGTTTTAACAATAATTTGAAATTTTGAACACTAAACAGCTGTATTAAAATTGACATAATTATTTGTGTATAAATTAAAAAGTTTCTCCGCTTTTTGTGATGCAAACCATATTCATGGTTTTCCAAGCATATAGAACACATTGTATATGAACCTCTAGATTATAGCAGTTTAATTATGAAACCTCTATAATCACATGTGATAAAAATCACATGTGATAAAGATCATATATACTTAAATCACATGTAATTTTATGTGTTTTGTCAAACTTTGACGAACTAACTGCTCTAATTTATAATTCGAAATACAATGTATTATACATAGTTAGAAACTTATGCATGTCTAGTTTCCGATACGATGAAACTTTTAAAATTTTGATAAAGAGTTCTATTTATTTTACTATAGGTTCTTATGTTCGAACATATATAGTAGTGTTGAATCATATGTGATTTATTAAGCAAGTTTCAATAACGAAAAAAAGTAAGGAAAATAAAAAGTAAGACAAACAAAAAGAAAAAGTTTGTCGAAAGTAAATCAGATAAGATAATTAAATGTTCGTCGTGATGGTATAAATTTTTTTGCTTAACTATTTATAATAGTTTAAGCGACATTAATTTTTTGAAAAGAGAGTGAAAATGAATTTTTTATTTAGTTAAAACGATAAATCAATCTAAATATGTGAGTAACTTATATCTATACTACTATATAATGCATCTAATTTCAAATCTAACTCCTAACTAAAAATTAGGATAATGAGCTCCAATTATAAGTTGACATGTGTCACTTCTCAACTAACTCCAAGTCTAACTACTAACAAAAAATTAAGATAAAGAACTTCAATTATGAAATGACATGTGTCACTTTTTAACTTAAAATTCACCTTTATTTTCAAATTGAAATATCTTTTTATCTATTTATCTTTTTTATAATCTAATTTCAGCATATTTTTTTAAAATTTTGTGTTTTTTAATTCAACATCCATTTTGATATATTTTTATGAGTTTTTAATTTTTACATCTTAGTGGGTTTATTTTTATTAATTCAAAATTTTACCACTTTAACCTTTATTTCAATCAATACAATCTTGATTCGACAAAATCATATACTTTTGAGGGGAGTGTTTAACGGGTAAGAGATTGCGAGGGTCTTTTTATATGCTGGAATAATAATGTAACGGGAAAGCAACGGGAAATCCATGCAAATAAATACAACTAACATATACATTCGGAGTGTTGTGAAACGAATTCATTAAGCGGGTAGAAAATTGCTGGAAAAGTTGGGCTATCAATTCGTTTACTATATTATAATATAACTATATTTATCGCCGGCGCTGTGCGTGGGTATCCAACTAGTTTGTATAAATGAACTTAAAATCTTCGAGCTAAAGATGATTAGCCGTTAAGATTTAATATAAGGTGACATAGATAGTATCAGACACAATTCTACTTTATCTTTTAAAACTCAATTATCTGAAATTGAGATGTGAAACTATCTAAAATAATTCTTTTTATGTATATAAACGAGATAAGGATTATATCTTTCTTTATTCTCTATATATACTAATTAGATTGAGATGGGCCTTTTTTATTAAATTACTATTTTATTTTTGGGCTCCTTATTAGCCCTTCTGTCTTGAATTATTACAATATCATTTTCCAAATGGATTTTGCCATAAGCCCAATAGCCCGTTTTCTTAACATCTTGAGAAGCCTATTAGAAATGGGAAAACAGGAAGCCATTAAAGTAAATGCGTTTTTGTTCAAAAAAAAGTAAATGCGTTTGGCTATTTTTGAAATCTCTAAAATGAATGTCGTATCATAACAATGGAAAACTATAACTCAATATTGTAGTCTCGATTTATATTACCTGTGAACCAACACAAAAAAAAAGGCCTCAACCAAATATTTTTGAACAATCATTTGCGTACGTAATAGCAGTTTTAAAGTACCACTAAAACATTCGTGATAGCAGAAAAAACCCCGGCCGCACCGCGCCGGGCGCCAAAACTCCTTGTTATAGTAACATTTATCCATTACATTAGCCCATTAGGAAGTCACAATCGCCATGGTTTTTCTACGGAGTATTTCATTTGGTTATTTACCATTTTAGTTTAAACATATGTTAGATACTCTTTCGGTAACTAGGGTATTGCAATATTTATTTAAGGGTTTTGCTAATTATAATACAGTAGAAACTCGATTATTTAATAAACTCTCTAAGATAATATTTTTTGTCGGTCCCGACTCGGGGATAGGGTGCTAAATTAATAATTCGCTAAAATTATAAGATAATACATTTTTTATAATTTCTTTAGACCCCATATAAAATATAAATTAATAATTCCTTATATATAACATATTACATGAATGATTTATGAAGTTTTCTTAAAAAATGACTCAATTGTCTTTTGTTTTTTGTTGAAATCAATTTCCTCTTGAATCTCGTCTCTAATTTTTCTTAGCATGGTAAGAACTCCTGGTGTTGTTTTCTCATAGCTCAACAAGAAATTGTTCAATGTGATTGCCGCTTTAATAGCTTCGTTTCGCGAAGGGGGCTCCATTGTTCAATGTGAAGCCATGTTGTGTGTATGATTTGTTTGTGTTAACCTATTTTGATCTTGTATTTATATAGAAAATATTTTTAATGTCCATAAAGTGATAAATTGAACACAAGAAGCATAATAAGGTGGGAGATTGAAGGTTTCTTTCAAATTGGGCCGTTCATTTGATATACTGTACATGCATTGTATACAATAATTAAGTGGAAGCTTGAAAGGTGTTTGTAAACTAAGTATTCTACTATAAATTAATAAAATATTAATTAATAATTATTAATTTATCGATTAATTAATAACTCTTTTAATTAATAAATTTTGGTGATCCCAAATGTATTATATTATAAAGTTTCTACTATAGTATGAGTAGTGTGATTAAGCTTAACTAAATTAAAAACTTAATAATTAATTAACATTAAATATTTCATATTTAACAACATCTTTTATAATTATAATCATTAAATTTGCAATAATATAAAAATAATGAGTTTATTAAATGCTATTTTTACACAAAAGAATTAATCATAACCCAAAAGTTGTGATTAGCAAAATCCTTTATATAATATATTGTACTCATCATTACTTATTACTCTGTATTTTGTTTTCGTTGCTAAGTGCTTCTTCTATTCTTTTCTAAGTGTTTACCTGATAATACTTTTTCACCCCCACCTTTAAATATTTGCAACGTCATAAAATTGGAAATTTTAGTAAAGTAACATTTTGTTAACTAAAATATGCATTTATTGCACACGTTAAAATTTGTTAGAATATGTTTTTCTTTAACAATGTTAGAATATGTTAGCGGGCAGCAAAGTAGGACGAAGTAATTATTTTAATTATACAGATAAAACCCCTGGATTTATCAGTTTGTTTCCAGTTCATATACACATCCCCAATGTTTATTCATAATAAGCAAATAAGTTAGAAAATATGAGTTTATGAGTATAACAAAAATCACATAAACTCATGATCCCGTGCATAAGGTTAAAAAAAAAAAAAAAAAAAAAAAAAAAAAAAAATACTAAACACTACAATTCTGCAAAAAGAATATGGTAGCTTCAGTTAAAATGCTAGATAAATAATTTTACGTAACATCAAAGATTTTTCGAAGCATCATCTTAATTATAAATGTCGGTCGTTTATAGATAAAATAATGGTACAAATTTGTCACCTTCTTAATATGAACATTGACATGGATATTTGACCTGAAAATGTCAACAACTATCAAAATTCAAGTACATCTATATTATCTTCAAAATAATATTTAAATTGTATGCAAACTATATTATACATCACAAAAACTATGAATATTATAGATTATCTTAAGGGTAGAGCAACCTTAGCCAACCTTACATTATAAAAGTTAGATTATGGGTACAAACCCTTTGACTTCTATTATGATTGCTTATCATATCTTTTATCCTTTTCTAAGGATGCAATCCCTTTCACAAAAATACAATATAAAATATACTACTAACGTTTTAAAATAATTGTCTACAGAAAAAAAAAAAAAAAAACTTAGTTTAAAAAAACATAATCATTACAGCTTTATCTTTTTTACGTTTTGGAGAATAACAATTTTACTCTTAATTAATTAATTTAAAACTTTTTTAATGATTGTAATAATAGCTTAAAATAAGGATAATATGGTAAACTCGAACTAAATTTCTTATCTATTTTTTGAAATGAATAATTAATTTAGAACAATGAAATGAAAAATATAAACAATAAATATGGAATGGAGGGAGTAATGGGCTACATTTCCAAAAAGTACTAGGTAAGCGAGAGCATCTATAAATATGTTTTTTTTTTGAACGACTATATTATTAAAACTAGCAATGAGCTAAAAAAAATACAAACTAATAGTACTAGGATTTTCATCCAAGTATCCCAGTTGAGTTTAACTTTACCTCGATTACAACACCAAATGAAAGATAAATGAACTAAATCATCAAAGAGGATGTCTCTATAAGGTTTAGACTCACCGAAAAGGAGAAGATTCCTGAACCTCCAAACTAACCACCACATCACATAATTAACACCTTCAAAAATCATCTTAACACACTTGGAGAACCGGATATTATTGAACCACAACAACCACTCTTCATATGTGTCAATTGCAGTGTTTTCTAGCTCCCACCAACTTAACATTTTTCTTCTTAGCCGTCGAGCCAAAGAGCAAGGAAAAAGGAGATGAGAAATAGACTCCACCGAGATGTTACATAAAAGGGCAAAGGATTGAAGGAATATCTACCCCTCTAAGAGATAAGTTCAACCGGGTAGGAAGGTTGTCCAAACGAGATCTCTAAGCAAAGACATTGACGTTAATAGAAATAACGTTTACCCATCTAGTAGGAACATTCTCCTTTGGCAAAAGGTTATCATCAATAAAGTTACGAACGGATTTCACCGAAAACTCACCCGATGCCTCATAAGACCAAACCCAACGATCTAACATTGGAGGTAAAATTATACCATCGAGTTTAGAATGAAGGATAACCTGCTGAGCTTCCTCAATACCACCTCTAGGAGCACGACGAAAAGAGGTAACCAAAGAAACACTATTCAACTTATCAGCAACAGTAATATGTTTTAAAGATTCCAACACGTATAGTCTTGGAAATTGATGCTTCAAAGCCGTCTCGCCTAACCAAGTATCTTCCCAAAATAAAGAGTCTTCCCCGTTACCAACTTTTTTACGAACAAGAGCCAAAAGATCCATACCTTTGTTTGCCAGAGATGAAGATTCCCGAACGTTATCAAGCCAAGGAGAACGCCTAGAAAATAGAACCAAAGGAGTCGATCGCGCCCTTATCACCATAAATGGCTTTAATAAATCTAGCCCATAGAGAAGAACCTTGTGTTAGAAAACGCCAAATCCATTTGAAAAGGAGAGCACGGTTGAAAGCAAATAGACTAGAAACACCAAGGCCACCATATTTTTTAGAAGCTAATACTTTATTCCAACTGGTCATTGCCATTTTCCTATCCGAACCATCGAACCCATTAAAAAAATTCCTACGAATCGCTTCCATTCTATCAAGGACTCCCATAGGAACTTTGAAAATAGACATATGGTATAACGGAATAGAACTTAAGACAGATTTAATTAACGTGAGTCGACCACTTATAGAAAGTCTTGAGCTTCCACTTGGATAACCGAGAAGACACCTTAGATATGACTTCATCCCACAAATTAACTCTAGACATAACTCCGCCAACTTTAACTCCAAGGCGAGTGAAAGGAGTAGAAAAAGTCGAGCACCCAACAACTCTAGCTGCAAACTCAACCTCTTCTGTATGAACACCTATTCCCATAATCTTACTTTTATGAAGGTTTATTTTGAGGCCGGAAGCCATATGAAAGCACTTCAATACATTAACAATATAATTGATATTCGACATATCCCATTTTCCAACAAAAACAGCATCATCCGCATAGAACAAATTAGAAATTGTCAAAGAGTTATTAATGGAAATACATGAGAAGAGACCGGCGTCCATAACATTCTGTAAAACTCAAGTTGAAATGATATCGATCAACTGTAAAATATAAATACGTACTACGTAGTGCCGTTCAAAAAAAAAAAAAAAAAAAAAAAAAAAAAAAAAAAAAAAAAAAAAAACCGTACGACGTAGTTTATTTTGACACAAACTATTCCTGTTTTAGAGACTATCTACGTAGATCATCCTTAAAAATTAGGACTAAGTTTGAAGATACGCAACATACTTTCTCAAAAGTACCAAAATACGTAACATACGAAAGATATTACTTATATCGCTAAAAAACTTTCAAATTTTGCACAATATACGCAATTTTGACCGATTTTTTACCTGTTTGACCAGTTTGTAGGTTAACACTTAAAAAAATATACATTATTGGTCCCTGTGGTTTGCGTCTGTTTTCACCGGTCATCCTTTAACTTTATTTCAGTTATAAAAGTTACAGTAATAGTCATTGTCGTTTTGGTTGACTTTCACCTTTGGTCCCTTGCCTTTATTTTCAGTTTTTCGTCCGTGTTTATACGTGTAAAGTTCGTTTTTGCATGTTTTCGTCCGTTTTTACAGAACTCTTTTTAGATTACTCACCTGTTTTATGCAGACGATGCAATCTTTGTTGGGGAATGGAATATTTCTAACATCAAAACAATTGTGAGTGTTTTGAATTGTTTTTTCTTGGCTTCAGGTATCAAAATAAACCTTGCCAAAAGCAAACTTTCTGGTTTTGGTGTTAGCAAGACAGAAATTAATGAGGTAGCCGCTTTGATTGGATGTTCCACTTTTTCTGCTCCTTTCAAGTATCTCGGGGTTACAATTGGAGCTCCTATGTCTAGAATAAATTCGTGGAAGGATGTGATTGACAAAATATCTTCCCGATTGTCAAAATGGAAGATTAAAACTCTTTCTATTGGCGGAAGGTTGACTTTGATCAAATCAGTTCTTAATGCTCTTCCTCTATACTACATGTCGTTATTTAAAGCTCCAGTTGCTGTTCTAAATGAATTGGAATCCATACGTCGGAATTTTTTTCATGGTTCTGCTAAGGAGGATAGGAAAATGGTTTTGATTCGATGGGAGAAAATTTTGGCTTCTAAATCTAAGGGTGGTCTTGGCGTTTCCAGTTTCTATGCGTCTAACCGGGCCCTTCTTTTCAAATGGATTTGGAGAATGTCTACTCACTGTTCGTCGCTTTGGGCTAGCCTTATTAAAGCTATTCATGGTGTCAAAGGTAATTTAGATGTCTCTAATTCGAAGATAAGGGGTTCTATATGGCAAGATATGGTTCGCGAATTTCACTCGCTTAAAGCTAAAGGTATAGATTGTTTCTCGTTTATTAAACGTAAATTGGGGAATGGAGAAAACACTATCTTCTGGGAAGATGTTTGGCTAGGTGATTGTGCTTTGAAAACCTCTCATCCTAGAATTTTCATGCTGGAAGATAAAAAGGATGTTACTGTGGCAGAGAAACTAGGTTCGGCTAGTTTAGATGAGTCTTTTCGTCGCAAGACAAGAGGTGGAGTGGAAGACGAGCAATACAACAATCTTATCTCTATCATGTCTCGAGTTCTCCTTCCTCAAATGATTGATCGTTGGTCTTGGTCGCTTGAGGCTTCGGGCGATTTCTCGGTTAGTTCAGTTCGTCACCACATTGATGAGGTAACTTTACCGAGTTCTGATGTTCCTTCTCGTTGGTTTAAAACGATCCCTATCAAGACAAATATTTTAGCCTGGAAGATCAGCTTAGATAGCCTTCCTACCCGTTTTAATCTTTCTGCTCGTAGTTTAGAGATCCAATCTATCTTATGTCCCTTGTGTAACGTGGCAGCGGAGACTGCTTCTCATACTTTTTTCGCGTGTAATCTTGCTGGAAAAATCATGCACAATATATGCAGATGGTGGGACCTTGACACTGTCACTCTCTACACTTATAATGAATGGTTATCTTGGCTCTCAAATGTTCGGTTAATCAAGAAAAAGAAAGATATTCTTGAAGGTATTTGTTATGTTGCTTGGTGGTTCATTTGGAAATTCAGAAACGAGTTCCTGTTTGGATCGGTGCAGCCGAAGAGAGAGCTTATTTTCGATAACATTGTTCAAACGTCTTTTCTTTGGATTTCAAATTGTTGTAACTCAAATATTGATTGGGTCTCCTGGTTAAAGAACCCTAATCTTATCTCCTTGTAATTTCTAGCTTCTTGCTAGCTTTTTAATATCAATTGCCGTTCAAAAAAAAAAAAAAAAAAAAAAAAAAAAAAAAAAAAAAAAAAAAAAACCTACAAACCGGTCAAACATGTAAAAAATCGGTCAAAATTGCATATATTGTGTAAAATTTGAAAGTTTCTTAGCGATATAAGTAATATCTTTAGTATTTTACGTATTTCGGTACTTTTGAGAAAATATGTTGCATATCTTAAAACTTAGTCATAAAAATTAAAAGTCTAATGAAAGTCACATTTTGTATCATTAGCATTGAAGGAACTGCAATTTCGTCAGCATTAAAATAATTTCACTTTTTGTTGCAATGTATTGTGCTTGATTTATTTATTTATTTATTATTATTTTTGAGAATATTGTGCTTGATTATGAGTATATAACTTTTAGTATAAATATGTGAAATGAACTTTGTAATGACATAATACGGAATTACGGAGTACAAAATTACTATATATAATAAATGTCGTCAAATCGGTGCAATCTTATTGGTTGCCTTAGTTGGCCCGGTGTTTTGTTTGAACTAAAAATGGTAGCCTGCTTATGTTGGGCTCAGGCCCCAAATTCTTATAGGAAGAGTGGAAGATATAACAATGGCCCAACTACTTTACTCTACCGAAACACAAACAAATAAATAAAGCAAAAAAATTCGGTGCAATCTTATTCACAAATGAATAAAAAAAAGCAAAAAAAAAAAAAAAAAAATGGTGCCCATAAACAACTAAAAACGAATTTAAAAAAAATAAAAAATAAAAAAAAAAATACTTACAAAAAACACCCTGACCTTCTTAGTATTTACGACTTTTTTATATAACAAACCTTATTTGTCAAAGATCTACAGATATCTACCGGTTTCTTTAATAAAAAAATATTAGCAAAATGGCCTTTGGATAACGAAAAAAAATAAGCCCAATATTGATATACTTTTGACTTACGTACGATTTTATAAAAAATGTTGAAGTTTAATATATATATATATATATATATATATATATATATATATATATATATATATATATATATATATATATATATATATATATATATATATATATTCTAAATAAAATATTTTTCAAAATGCACCATTAACCTATCAAATAATTTTAACTTATCCAAAAAAAATTTAAAACTATAAGGGTCAAAATTAGCCCCGCCACAACACACTGGTGCCCAACACAACATTCATTTCAAAAAAGACGTCGTACGACAACTACAAATATAGCTTGACACAACATTTATTCCAAGCAAATATAATACGTGTCGACAAAAAAATAAAGTTTACGAGGTCAGTGAGCAGTGTCGAGCTTTCTACCCAAACATTATTCATAAATAATTATCGGAAAAATTCCTCAAAAATTCCCGCTGCAACGCAGCGGGTACCTTCCCACTTGTTAATAATAACAATCATCGACATACATACGGTATGTTATCAAGCCCATTGCATCTGCTAGGCCCAATAAGGAAAGGCAAGTATTACCAAGTGTAGCAAGGAGTAAATATGACCGCGGACTAAACTTTCTCTCTTTACAACCTCCTTAATAAGCAAATTAGTGCAATAAAACAATCACAATCATCACTTTTGGTTTTTTTTTTTTTTCATTTTCATTTTTTTAAACAATAAATTTAAAATTTCATTATTAATTAAAAGACATTACATTAATAATTTAAATAAAATTAAAAATATTACAAAAAATTCAAATAAAATGAAACTACAAATTAGTATTCATTTGTCTGACACCAAATGCGTTTCACTAAATCGGCCTTAAGACTTAAATGAGTTTTTTCGTTTACTAAATCTCTAACAACTTGTAACGTTTCTTCATGCGTTCATACGAGATCTTCATTATGATGTTGCTAATCTGGATAAAAGTCGGGAGAGATTGCCCTCCCTTTGTCTTTTATAATCATATTATGTAGGGATTTGCTAACGGGTATCCAGTGGACACCTTATAAAGTGTAAATATATGGAAAGTATGAGTGTATTTAATTAAAAATCATATTTAATTATGGTAAATATAAGTTTAATTAAGGTTTATTAAATATGTTTTTTATTATAAGAAGAAAGTTTTAGTGTATTAATTAAACATTAAATGCATTTGTTTACATCTTATGAGGTACCCAGTGGGCACCCGTTAGCAAATCACTATTATGTAATATGATGCATATATAGATCATATATGTTATTTTCTTAAGAGACATCGGCCGTGCGGAAATTTTTGAAATTGTAGAAGTCAAAGCTTGAAAAACCATAATGACCTCTTTTAAAACGATAGTACTAACTTCTTCTTCATCATTCGAGGATGTAAAAAAAAAAAAAAAAAAAAAAAAAAAAAAAAAAAAAAAAAAAAAAAATTGGGAATTCATTTGTTTTAGATGACATGTGTAGAGTGTATAATAAAGAATGTGTTTGAAAGTTTGAATGAAAATGAAAGAGGATTATGGTACTTATAAGGATTAAATAAATATAAACTTTAAAAGTTTTTTTTTTTTTTTGGTACCGTTGGGGTATTTTTTTTTTTTCCTCAAGAAACGACAAGACTCAGTCGATGGAAAGACCTAGCCCTCCCAATTTTTCTTATGCGACGCGTTCAAGGTGGGTCGCCGTAACAAAGGGTGACGCGTCCTCCTTTCAGGTGATTGGGTTGTGTGACCCTCCAATGGGCTATGATTTGGTTCTGTCTTAACTAGATAGAAATTATGTAGGTTATTTGAACGTTAAATTTTTGGCAAAGAAATATGATTAATATGTCATCCATTAAACTGAGGTTCATTGACTCATTTAATTTATTGATATATATTAATTTCCCAACACAAACGGAAAATATTAAAACCATAAATATCAGCATAGGAAAATGACTAATATGTCTTCCATTAAGCTGCTATTCATTGCCTTCTTTAAATTGTTTGTATTTGTTAATTTCTCAACACAAAAGAAAAAGATTTAAACTATAAATATCATTCCAGATTCATGAAAATGAAACAAAAATACTTATTATATGTCAATAAGCCCATGCACACCGGGATTTTCCGTCAACATCGCTACCACTTTCCACCCTTGCCAACCATCAATAATGTCATAACTAATAAACCAAACGAAAGATAGCAGATCGATAAATAAATGCTCTCAGGTAGTTGCCTTCTCTTCCTAATCATTCTTTTGCAAGTCTAATTTGACTTTTTAAATCGAACTTTAACTTTAAATATTTTTGTTTGTATTAAATAATACTTGATGCAAAATATATAAATGTATTGTGTTTTAAATGTATTTTCATTTGGTATATTTTTCATCAAGTGTTATATAATACAAACAAAAATATTTAATTTAAAAATTCGATTCAAAAAGTCAAATTAAACTTATATTTTGAGACAGAAGGAATAATACTTATAATTATGACACATAATACAATTATAAATGCTGAATCTTCTTTATATATTCATCACCATAAATCTTTTAGCAACATTATTGATAATTTATTGTCTCAAAAAATGTATACTCGAAAAATAGTTGCTAGCAGGAAATTTAGTTACATGGGTACCCAACACCGTAACATGTGGGTACGCGAGTAGTACATGTTATATGTTAAGTGTTCTCATATTTTCTAACATACACGCTTTCAACGTATGTGCGAGTTAAGACAGCTTGTTAATGATTTTTTTTACCTTTCACATAATTTCTATAAATTATGAATGATAGTTTATCGTCCCATGCAACAAACTATAGATCTCCCGACAACCCATATACCACAGAATATCATGTTAATTGCAAGAATGGGCAAATCACTAAAAAAAATATATATCATACTTGTTATCATATCTTTTTGTAGGTAACAAACAAATTTTTTTACGGTACTTTTCTTTCAAATTCATCTTTTTAAATTATTTTGCGAAATTTTTAGACATATTTTTGCCTCTCTTAGCTAATACGGAATAGAAATTTTTTTTGCCCGAAAAGCAAAAATGTCACATATGATACCATAAAAAGAATGAATTTGAAAGAAAATTACCCATAAAAGCAAAAAAAATTTGTTCGCTACATAGGGATGGCAAAAAAATCCAAACCCGACGAGGAAACCCGAAACAAGAACTGATTGGGGCGGGGTGGGGCATGCTAATCGGGTTGCGGGTTTGGGGATTAAACGAGGATTTTAATCGGGTTTGGGGCGGGAAGTGGGGTATCCTCGCCCCGCCCCGCCCCGTCCGATTAATATATAAACATATACAAATATATCTATACTTATATAGTATTTTGTTAGTATTTACGTAATAAAAAAATATTACTCTAATATTGTTAGTTTTTTAATATTTGTAAAAATGCAAAATTGTGATTATAGAAACTCATTTAGTATCATATTTGTAAGTTTTAATTTTTGACGGTATAATTTATTATTATTTATGCATAATACTATCGTTGAAAACTTAATATAGCTTGTTTGTAATTAATTGTTAATAGGTTCATTATTGATAACGGTCTAAAAATAACAATAAATGTGAAATGGTGCAATTTTGGTCGAGAATTGCACCGAAAGAGGACGCTCCGATAAGATCCCCGATTAATACGGGACGGGTTTGAGGGATAATCTCGCCCCAACAGGGCGCCCCGATTAGATCTCCGATGGGGATTGGGGCGGGTTTGGGAGAACTTTGGTTATCGGGTTTGGGGATAGAGATGGCCACCCCGCCTCAAGCCCGCCTCGTTGCCATCCCTATCGCTACCTAAAAAAAATGGTAACAATATGATAATTTTTGGGTTGTGCTAGTTTAACGGGGTCTACCCCCACCCCTGCCAAACCCTCCCTACAAGTAGGGTACTGTTCATGTACGGGTTTGCAGTTTTTTTTTTTTTTTTTTCTGTTTTTATTTTGTTGTCACATTTTGTTTACGGGTTTTTTTTGTTAAGTGCACAAAGTGCATAATCACAAGCAATTTTGGGGTCCAAGTGCATAAGCACACAAGCAAGTTTTTGGTCCAAGTGCATAAGCACACAAGCAGTTTTTGTCCAAGTGCATAAGCACACAATCAGATTGATTGCACACAGGCTCAGATTAACAATCATCATCGCCTATTTAGAACACAAGCAGTATTGCACTCAAGCAGTTTTTGTCCAAGTGCATAAGCACACAAGCAGATTGCACAAAGGCTCAGATTAAGATTTAATCATCATCGCCGATTTAGAAAACCATTTGCACAAGTGATAAAAAAGTTAGGCTCAGATATGAAGGTTGCAAAGTGATAAAAATATCACTTTGCCATCCTTTCGGTTATAAAACCAATCGTCATCGCCTTTTTTGTCCAAATGCACATTGCACACAAGCGGAATGCACAATACCATATTGCAACCAAAATATATTGCCCAGGTGCATAGATTCCACAAACCAAGTACACATGTTCACAAGCCAAGTACCAGCAGCAATGGTAAGATTCCCAAAACCGCAGGAAGTCATGCCCAAATGCACCCAAGTGCACAGATTGTTCACAAGCCAAGTACCAAAAGCAAAGTAAGATTCCCAAACTGCAGGAAGTCACAAGAGGAGGTAGGTAGTGAAACAACCTCCTAATATACTGAGCCTCACCACAAGGCAGATTCACAAAGTAAACATCATCACAAACAAAGTAACTCTCACCACAAACTAAACAAAACAAGTACCCCCCAAGTTGCAACAAGTGAAGATTACACAAGTTACAAGTTACAGATAGGGTTGGTTTATAAAGACGGTGGCTAGATTTTTAGAACAAGTTACAGATAGGGTTGGGTTATAACACAAGCCAAGTGAAACACAAGCTGCAAGTGAAAGCCACAAGTAACAAACCACAAAGAAACAAGTGCAGATATGTCTCAATCACCATTTCACACACAACAGGTAATTACCATTTTACACATTAATAAGAGATAACATTAGGCTCAGATTATAAGCTGTTTCACATAACCAAGTTAAATCATATATGGCTGCAACATCGAAAGTTGCAAAATTAAGTTTTATTTTGCCGTCCAGTCGGAAATGCCACGCCAAAATCATGTTTTTTTTTTTAAATCATCATTGCCTTATCTCAGTTTTTTTTTTAAATCATCATGTTTTTCATAAGCACTTTCATAACCCCCGTTAAACTAGAAAACTAGCCACAGTCAATATAGCCCAACCCGTAAAGTATATAATAACGGGGTCTAATCTGAGCCTGTGTGCAAATGGTTTGCTTGTGTGCAATAAGCACATAAGCACTTTTTTTTTTTTTTTATCATAAGCACATAAGCAGTTTGCCAAAAAACTACACAGAGCCTGTGGACTGGGGTAGGCCAGAGCAGGTTTTCATACCACTCAAAGGTGGCAGATCAAGGTGTTAACCTACCCGTTTGCACCCACACAACTCAAGCAGTTTCACATAAGCACAACTGCTAAAGCAGTTTCAAGAACCAAATCCTTCAATTAATCACATAATCACCCACCACAACTTCATAGATCTAGTAAATTAAGCAAGAAAACCTTCAATTAATCACATAATCACCCATCACAGACCTCAAAAAACCCAAACCCTAATTTTTATAATTTAGGCGTTTTTTAAAAAATTAATAGATCTGGTAAATTAAACCAGAAAACCTTCAATTAAACACATAAAAGTCACATATCTAACAATTAATCACATAATCACCCACCACAGACCCAAAAAAAAACCCCCAAACCCTAAATTTTATAATTTAGGCGTTTGTTAAAAAATTAATAGATCTGGTAAATTAAACAAGAAAACCTTCAATTAAACACATAATCACCCATCACAGACCTCAAAAAACCCAAACCATAATTTTTATAATTTAGGCGTTTCTTAAAAAATTAACAGATCTGGTAAATTAAACAAGAAAACTTTCAATTAAACACATAATCACCCATCACAGACCTCAAAAAACCCAAACCCTAATTTTTATAATTTAGGCGTTTCTTAAAAAATGAATAGATCTGGTAAATTAAACAAGAAAACCTTCAATTAAACACATAAAAGTCACATATCTAACAATTAATCACATAATCACCCACCACAGACCCAAAAAAAACCCAAACCGTAATTTTTATAATTTAGGCGTTTCTTAAAAAATGAATAGATCTGGTAAATTAAACAAGAAAACCTTCAATTAAACACATAATCACCCATCACTGACCTCAAAAAACCCAAACCCTAATTTTTATAATTTAGGCGTTTCTTAAAACATGAATAGATCTGGTAAATTAAACAAGAAAACCTTCAATTAAACACACAAAAGTCACATATCTTACAATTAATCACATAAAAGTTACGTACCCCCAAATTATATTTATGAAACCCTAATTAGAAACCCCCAATTTTTGACAAATCCCCAACACAGATCACCAACAACATCACCACACACTCACAAACTCTCTCACAAATCACAAATCACAAATCACACATATTATTATAGTGAATTTAGATCTAAAAGCGTTTTTAGATCTAAAAATAGAGAGAGAAAAGAGGAGCAAGAGATAGAGAGAGAGAGAGGTGTGTGTGAGTTGTGTGGGTGAGAGAGTGGATATCAAATCAGAAGCGTGTGTGGGTGTGGGACAGCTGTCCACCCATACACGTTATTTATTTATTTATTTTTTAAATTTGTATTATTTTAAAAAATTTGTATTAGTTTTTAAAAAGTTTGTATTAGTTGTTAAAATTTGTAATTAGTTTTTATAAAATTTGTATTAGTTAAAAAAAAACTTAGTTGTTAAAAAAGTTAGTTGTTATAAAATTTGTATTAGTTTCTTTTTTAAAAAATTTGTAAATAAAGTTAGTTGTTAAAAAAAATTGTGATAAAAAAAGTTATATATTATTAGTAAAAAAAAACCGTTTTAAAAATGTAAAAGTATTTTCAGGTTTTCGATTCTCACGAGCAAGTCCTCTTTCAGTGGTAAACAATCATACGTTTGCTTAGTTATGTAAATAATTTGTTTGTTAAAAATACATTTCTTATTATTTTCTTAACATGTAACAGCCAGATACAAAAGACTATGGGTGTCGATACTTCGCGTGGAAATATGAATTTGAAGCAGAGCACTTTAATCAACCCTCTTCTTCAACGCATTGCTCAAACTGCGTTGCTACAAAAAATGAGAACAAGTTGTTGAAAGCAAGAATAAAGGCGCTGGAAATGGAGTTAGAAATGGCAAGGAATCCTGAGGATCACGCTTGTCAGTCAAGTGCCCGGCTCCATGATCTTTTAAATGAGATGAATAATCTTCATATGTCGTAGATGTTGGTGTTTTTAAATAATATGTATAACGTTGTCGTTTAATTTAATAATAACATTTGTTGTTGCAGTTATTTAATGTGGTAATATTTAACGTGCTATTATACAAATAAATTAAGAATACAAAACATTATACATATACAAAACATTATTATACATACACAATCTTATATATATATATATATATAAAAAAAAAAAGCACTAAACGACAAAACTGCAAAAAATAAAATAAAAAAACAAAAAAGTACACCCATGTACGGCTCCCGTTAAAATAGAAAACTAGCCACCGTCTTTATAGACTACCCTTAATTTTTTTTTTTTTTTTTTTTTTTTTTTTTTTTTTTTTTAATAGTTTGACTTTTCAACAATAGTAGAACTGTAGAAGTAACGTACACCTTTTCTCTGTTTTGGCGTCTATCTTTTTCATAACAAAGTTGTTTGTACATTTTAAACATGAGTCACGGATAAAGAGTACACAGGCTTTTCAAAAGCTATAACTTTCTATCAACTTACCATGAATACTTAGCCAAGAAGCATCAAAATTCCATAATATTGGACAAGGAAGCTTGCTAAATATATGAAAGATAGATTTCATAATTCATACCGTACATATATGTTTAGTACAAACATGTTACGGAGTAATTAGTTCAACACGAGTTGGTAAACGAGGGAGAAGATTGCTTCACGAATTTGTTCTTTTCTAACTTTAGATCGAATTGTTTCTAGAATTCTAGGCATGATGATTTGGTAACTGAATTGTGCTTAAGATCATCAAATTAAGTTGACTTTCTTAATACGGGAAGAACTATATATAGCTAACTCTTGTGAAGCCTAGCTAGTGTTGTGGAAGTTAAAGAACGATAAAGAGCTGATGTCTTTCTGATTCTCAGATGTATTGGACTTCAGCGTTCATTAGAATTTCCTACACATGCTTAGACCTTATTTTAGTCATAAGATTAAGACCTATAGGATGGCAGGATGCTTATACTCATTAAGCATTAGAAGTTACCACATATACTCAACAATTAAGCTATTGAACCAACCCTAAAGAGCTGTTTACTTTCTGAAATCACTATCATCTCTAAAAGTCACGACCCTTTAACAACAACTAGCAAGTGTCATTAAGATGTACAACTCAGAACTCAATAACAAGAAGAAATTCAATAAGAAGACAACTGACTCGATGGTCACATGAAGCTCAGACATGACCCTTGTCTTTGTACTCGCACAACACAAAAAACCAGAACATTTTTGTTCCATATTTGAACAAATATACAACATAGTTAAGTTAAATATATATATATATATATATATATATATATATATATATATATATATATATATATATATATATATATATATATATATATATATAGGGGGCGTTATTGTGGTATACACACTTAAAGTAGGATACAATAGGCACAGTTTTGAACCATTTGATCAATGATTTTAGAAGAGATCTAAATTTAATTAAATGGGTGGCATTTTTGTAATAAAATAGAAAACCAATGGCATTGTGTACCGAATAAAAAAACTGATTTAAAAGTGTTTTGATTTTCGGTTACAAACACACCAAAAATTATGAATTCAATATCTTTTGAATTTTTAAATTATAAATAATTGGATTATGATTATTATTAAATAGTAAATATCAAATAAGTCATGCGTTTCATCAAATCCACGGACTGCAATTTTTTTTATTACTTTTTATATCTTGAGACCACTTATTTATAATCGTTTACGAAAATTTCTTGATACTTATATAGTGGCACACCAATTTTTTTACACACTTATAATGTCACAGTAAATTTCTTGATACATATATAATGACACACCAAATTTTTTGACACATTTGTAATGACCATGGTCACACTAATTTCTTACTTATATATAGTGACACGCTAAATTTTAATAAATTTGTAGTGATACATAGCAAAATTTTAGTATATTTATAGTGACACATTATGTTTATCATACTATTTTTCTTAATATATATGTAGTGACATTAATTTTTTTAATGCATTTGTAGTGACCTACTAACTTTTATGACACATTTTTTATAAACACACTTAGTTTTATAACACATTTCTAGTGACACATAAAAGTTTTTGACACATTTTATGTAACACACTTAGTTTTATAATACATTTCTAGTAACACATAAAAGTTTTTGACACATTTTATGTAACACACTTAATCTTTTGATACATTTATAATGACACGCTAATTTCTTAACACATTGTATTGACAAACTAAATTTGTGAAACACTTACTTGCATACTTTTTTTTTTACCACATTTAAAAGTAAACACTTGGCTCTTTTTCATCATCTCCTTAACAAATTGTCTCTTTATAGTTCATGCGACAAAAACCATGAGCCATACTTATTACTTTCGAATTAGATAACAGTTCAAAAGCAATTAGGTACAAAACACACTGATGCATGCAATAAATACTGGAAAAAATAAATAAATAAATAGTTCAACCAAGTGTGCCAACATTTCAACCAACTGGTGCATAATGATACGTCAATATTTCAACCAAGTGTGACCACGAGGTCCACGACCCTTACCAATTTGAAAATATATATCCATAGAACCACCAAGGTATGAACCAGAAACCACCATCTGAACCATTGTGAACCACCAATCTAACACCGTACGAATAACCGAAAATTACCAATTGACCACCTAAAACCACCATTTGAACCAACGAGCGAAACCATCCGAACGACCAAGAACAGCCGACAACTGAACCAAAAAGAACTACCGCCTACTTATTTACAAAAAAAGGAAAAAAACAACCTAGCCTCAAGATGAAACCGCCATCTCGCGACCTGAACCACTCTTTGGACCAACTCTAGCCCTGAATCACACAGCCCCGCGGACCATGAAATACATCCTCGCCATCTTGAAATACATGTTGGCATAAGGCTGCCGAAAACACAACCACCACGACCACTTGACGGAGCACGTCACCTGACCACAAATCACAACCTCCACGAATTATAAAACAACCACCACTACCTGAAGCAAAACCACACATGATCTAAAGCTATTATAAAATTACCGGAGTATGAAACAATAATATAAAAGAAAAAATGGAGTAGGGACAAGAAAAAACGGCTGTTTATGTTTAGGTTTTTGGGAGGAGGAGAAACCCAGATCTTAGTTTTTTTTGTTGCATATAATTGTGTGAGATAATAGTGTTACGTTTAATTTAACATTGGGTGGAAATACCCATATTAACCTTTGTGGGTGCAAATTAATTTTTGATTTCTTTTAATTAAGAATGCCACTTGTCATAATTCTATTGGTGCTTATTATAACCTATTTTAAAATGTATACCACATGAACATATATATATATATATATATATATATATATATATATATATATATATATATATATATATATATATATATATATATATATATATAGTGAGACTTTCTTACGAGAACCATCTTATCTGCGAGAACTGAGAGAACTACCAAAAAATATATGCACGACTTCAATAATTGTAATTTTGCACATATGTTCTAAAAACAACATACATGTTTGAAAAAAAACATAGTTGTTCTAAAGAATTTGATAAGAAATTGGAAATACAAAATTTTTCTTTGAAGATGTGCATGTATGTTCTTATAAGGCGTGCAACAACAATATTGCGGTCGTGTGTAAGGTTTTTGTGAAAAAAGAGGATGAGTTCATGTTAATATTGAAGAACATTGGTAGATACTTACGATTATTAATGATTTGCATGTATTTTTATTTTATTTTAAAAGACGTGCATGTATGTTTTTTGTGGTTCTCTCAGTTCTCGCAGATAATATGGTTCTCGTAAGAAAGTTTCCCTATATATATATATATATATATAGTGAGGATCAGGTACGGATTTTTTTAATTCGTGCGGATGTGCAGACAGATCTTGGCCGCCCATTCCAGATCTAATCTTGACTTTTTGTAAAAAAAAGTCAAAATCCAACGCAACCTTCAATCAATCAATTGACCATGAAAACGATTTTTTTTTTCAGCGATCCCTAGTCTTGTAGTCTTTTTTGTTTTTTTTTTTTAGATTTTTCTGAGCACTTTTTTTGTTTTTGATTATGAGTTCTATCGTGGTATTAACGATATTATGAGTCCTACCGTGATATTAACGATATTTACTTAAAAAGTTACTTTGATATTAGTAAAAAAAACTTAATATTACTGTCTTTTTTATTATGATATTAAGAAAAGTTACGACGATATAAAAAAAATTAACTTTGATATTTAGAAAGCATGATGATTACGGTGATATTAAGTTTTTATACATATAAAACCAACAGTGATACAAAAAAAAAAAAAAGAAACGTTGATATTAGTAAAAACTTAATATCACCATTCATAAAAAAATGATATTATTAATTTAAAAAAAAAGTGATATTATGTGATATCAAGATCTGATTTTGGCTTTTTTACAAAAGTCAAGATCTGATTTTGACTTTGTCAAAGATCAGATATATCTGATCTTGACTTTGTCAAAGATCAGATATTGACTTTTGTAAAAAAGTCAAAATCAGACGATAAGATCACAATAACTTTAACAATGAAAACGATTTTTTTTTGAATTTTTTTCAGTGATTCTTAATTATTTGTAGTCCTCTTTATTTATTTTTTTTAATTTTTTCAAATTTTTTTGAATTTTTTTCAGAAAAACAACTAATATGATAGAAACGATTTTAAAAAAAGACAGGATATTTACGATATTGCTACTCCGCCTTTTTCAAATGATTGACTAGATGGAGGGCTGAGATTCGTCCGTACTATCCGCACTAAAAGACAAAAACGTACCTGATCCTCACCATATATATATATATATATATATATATATATATATATATATATATATATATATATATATATATATATATATATATATATATATATATATTACAATGATCATTTAACTATCTTCGTAAAGTGGTCTAGTAGGTTCAGAAGTTCCAACCATTATGACGATATTTTTGCTAAGAAAAGTTTAGCATACCCCCATATGACCCGTTAAGAGATAAAACATAACCCAAATCTCGACCCATAAATAAATAAATGGGTCGAAATTGACAACGGCTGAAATCCGCCAAATCATGACCTAAATTGGGGAAAAAAAAAACACAATAACATAAAATGGTAAAATACAAAGTAATAAGATGATCAGTAATACATATGGGTTGCCCTATAAGAACGGGGTCTATGGGTTTTCTGCAAACCCTCCCTATACATTAGGGAGGTACTTTTGCTGACTGCTGCAGCTTTTTGCAGGTTTTTATTTTATTATTATTATTATTATTATTTTAAATCTTTAAGGTTTTTTTTTTTTTTTTTTTTTTTTTTTTTTTTTTTTTTAATTTATTTTTTGAAGTCTTTTTTTTTTACAAGTGTTTTGTCCAAATGTGCAGATTCACACAAAAATAAGTCCAAATGTGCAGAATTCACACAAGTCCAACTAAAGTGCAGCAGATTCACACAAGTCCAACCAAAAGTGCAGATTCACACAAGTCAAACCAAAGTGCAGTTCACACAAACACCACAAAGTAAACAAAGCAACCCTCAAATCACAAAGTAAACACAAGAAATATTCGTCATTGCCTAATAGGCTCAAATTTTTAGTAAGGCTCGGATAATGAAGGTTGCAAAGTGATAAAAATATCACTTTGCCATGCCATTCGGTTTTAAAAATCATTCATCATCGCCTTAGTTACAAAGTAATAGTTTAGTAAAATATCACACAAGCCTGTAAACAGCATCACTAGCCTGTATCAGCATCACATGTTACACAACCTCAACTGCATCACAAGTACTAGCCTGTACCAGCATCACATGTTACACTATAAACAGCAAGATTCACACAAGTCCAACCAAAAGTGCAGATTCACACAAGTCCAACCAAAGTGCAGTTAAAAAGCAAGATTCTTGCTTTTGCAGCAGCTTTCCTCCACTATAAACAAAGAACAGTAGTATCACACAAACACAATTGCCCACAAGGGTTGTGTTATACAAGAACGGGGGCTATTTCGTTATTTACTTAAGGCTCGGATAATGAAGGCTGCAAAGTGATAAAATTATCACTTTGCCATGCCATTCGGTTTTAAAAACCATTCGTCATCGCCTATAAGATCATGTCCAAGTGCAGATAGCCCCCGTTAAGATAAAAATATAGCCCCCGTCTTTATAAAGCACATGTTACATAACCTCAACAGCAAGATTCTTGCTTTTGCAGCTTTCCTCAAGCAACCCTCAAATCACCAAGAAAAGTAGTATCAGAAGCATGTGAAAAACTCACAAGCTCAACAGTAACAATCAGCTTTGCTCCACTATAAACAAAGCAACTCTCAATCACAAAGCACAAAAGGCAACAAGTAACAATCAGCTACAAACCACAATCAGTTTCACTACTCTCAAAATATAGCTCGTGAGCTCGGTTTTGTAATTGTTAAAGATAGAACCAAATCAGAAGATGGTTATATGAACGAAATCAATTACAGGTGTACAAAGGGTGGGACGTATGTACCTCAAGGTAGTGGCAGACGAAAAACCAAAACATGTAAAACCGATTGTCCATTCAGATTAGTTGCGAAATATCATCGAACAAAAAATTATTGGGTATTGAGGGTGAAGGATGATACGCATAATCACTTTAAATGAATTCAGGATACCCCATTCCACTGGAACGAGTTGATATTTTTTGGAGAACCCTATCTGTTCCGTGGCCTGTTATCTATAGGCCCCCGAATAAAGATGGCTCTTCCAGCGAACATGGTGGTGATGATGATGATGATGATGATGATGATGATGATGATGATGATGATGATGATGATGATGATGATGATGACGACGATACTTCGTTTAACGATGGCATGCGACAATTCAAGAATATTTTTAGCAAATCAACATCGTTTGTCAAGAAGAATATGTTAACGAAGTTAAGAGATATATTCCAACCTGAATCTGCTGACACACGTGAACCAGCTATTCAAAAAAATACCCGTGGACGTCCAAGCGCAAAGGACAAAAAGGGCAAGGCTACACAAGTCCCGGACTTGAATGAAGTTCCGGACTTGAATGAAGTCCCGGACTTGAATGACTTGAATGATGTGCCAACCATGAATCACCGAAGAAGCACAAATTCAAGATCCACGAAAGTCCCGAAACGTACCAAAGAGCCTGCAAGACATAGTTCGTACACGGGTCAAAAAATAAGACACATATTTTACGTTGGAGATAAGGATAGCGAGGATTTTATTGATCGCATTCCAGAGATTTTCCATTCACAGGTAATAAGTATAAATAATGTGATAGGTGACGGAAATTGTGGGTTTCGGTGCATTGCCCATTTGATTGTGCAAGACCAAAATATGTGGGCCGATGCTAGATACATGTTAATGCAAGAGTTACAAAAACATAGTATAACTTACGTGAGTATGTGGGGGGAAGAAGACTTTTACCACCTTCGTGATACATTAAACTGGTTTAATGGACCAGCGCCTGACGATTACTGGATGACGATGCCACATAACGGTCTGGTCATCGCTTCAGCTATTCACCGACCTCTTGTATATATAGACCGTCATGGTTGGTTCACATGTTTACCCCTATTTTCTGCTCCAAACTTATCACATGGAATTGACCCCATTGTGATTGCGCGTGTGGGGGAGAACAGTGGTGCTCATTACATTTGTCTCAATATAGACAGAGATTCTCCACTACCACATTACCACCCACAATGGAGGTGGTTCAAACAGCCAGTTGCAAACGAATGGGATGCAATATATAACCATCGATGTATTTTGTAAATGTTGTAAATGATTATTCATTTATTTAAATGTAAATTGTTTGTAAATGTTGTAAATGATTATTCATTTATTTAAATGTAAATTGTTTGAAAATGTTGTAAATGATTATTCAACATCGTTTAAATGTTAATTGTTTGAAACTTAAAAGTCTTCTTTTTTGTAGAGTGTTAGTTCTGCACCAGTTATTATCACTTTGTTTAAATTAGTAATAACATTATTGATTGCTGACGTAAATTATTATGCAAATTCTTTGGTCAGATGAGCCAAAGAAATCCTTTCTGGTGCCGATGTAATAGAGGATTTATTGTAGAACGGAAATCCTGGCAAGATGGTAGTCGTGGGCGACTGTTTTATGCATGTCCTCTTTCAGTGGTAAATAATCATACGTTTGCTTAGTTATGTAAATAATTTGTTTGTTAAAAATACATTTCTTATTATTTTCTTAACATGTAACAGCCAGGTACAAAAGACTATGGGTGTCGATACTTCGCGTGGAAAGATGAATTTGAAGCAGAGCACTTTAACCAACCCTCTTCTTCAACGCATTGCTCCAACTGCGTTGCTACAAAAAATGAGAACAAGTTGTTGAAGGCAAGAATAAAGGCGCTGGAAATGGAGTTAGAAATGGCAAGGAATCCTGAGGATCACGCTTGTCAGTCAAGTGCCCGGCTCCATGATCTTTTAAATGAGATGAATAATCTTCATATGTCGTCGATGTTGTTGTTTTTAAATAATATGTATAACGTTGTCGTTTAATTTAATAATAACAGTTGTTGTTGCAGTTATTTAACGTGGTAATATTTAACGTGTCGTTTAATTTAATAATAACATTTGTTGTTGCAGTTATTTAATGGGGTAATATTTAACGTGCTATTATACAAAAAAAATAATTATACAAAACACAAATATACAAAACACACAAAACACAAATCATAAAACACAAAAAAAAAAAAAAAAAAAAAAAAAAAAAAAAAAAAAAACCCAAAAAGTACAAAAAAGGTACACCTAAAACTAGCCCCCGTTAAAATAAAAATCTAGTCCCAGTCCTTATATCTCATGCCATATATATAACATGTTCAACAACAAATAACTTACTTTGACTTTATGTCTACTTTGACTTTTTTGTGATGGTAAAATCCCTTTATCTCTACCATGAGATAAGTGCCATCAACATAAAAGGTTGAATCAATAGTTGTGGGAGGGTCATAGTTTCCTTTTGAAAGCTCGAATTGGTATGGAATATCTTTAATCTTGGTAAGAAAATAAGTAATCTTTTACGCAAATTGCACTCACCCGCACAGTGGTGTTGTTTTCAACCCAAACTTTCAAAGAATATTCAATTATATCTTTCATCCGGAAGCAAATCACAAACTCATCATGGGTGATATGCGCTGATGAGTGCTCAAACACTCATCATTTTTGGTCTTATCTGAACTGCAAAACATACAAAAACACTCAGTAATGCATCAAAATACTGAAAATATTTCAAAATTGTGTTTTATATGTTTTAGATGCAAAATGAGCAAAAACAGATAAAAAACGTACAAAGTTTGCAAAATTGGCAGTTTCAGTCCCCCAACTTTCATAAAATTACAAAATTAGTCCCTGGTCATTCAAAATACGGAAAATTATCACCAAAGGTCATTTTGAAATCATAAAATGTCATATTTAGTCCTTTGGTGAAAAATTGGAAAGTTTTGGAAATTTACAGTTTAAGTCCCTGGAGTTTCAGATTTTGGCAGATTCAGTCCCTGGTGGGATAATTTTGAAAGAAAAATCACTTTTGGTCCTTGGGAAGTTACAAAAATCATTTTTAGTCCTCGGGGTGAAGTTTGAGGAAATTACATATTTGGTCCTCATAGTTTGGAAATTTGCAAAAATGGTCCCCGAGAAATTTAAAATTTGGAAAATAACATGTAAGCCCTTGGATTTTAGAAAATGGCAAGTTATGTCCTCATTTGTACTTTGTGAAAGTTTCAAAATCAGTCCATGTATTTTCTGAATATTACATGTTTGGTCCTTATGGTTTTATTAGTAATACAAATCAAACATATAAACCAATACCAAACCAAACAACTTGCCCTGATCCAAAATAACAACCCATCCCTAATCTACCCAAAGCCCACCACCTAGCCCAATCCTAAACTAATAACCCGCCCAAGTCAACAAGTCAAAACGCAGGGTCAACAAACAGTCAAACCCCATCCCTAACCTCCCATTACCACTGTTCATCCTCCATTATCAACCCTAATTTCCAGCATCTTGTCTCCCCCCACCTCACCAACCCTCATTAATAACTTCACCTACATTCAACCCCCCTCCACCCCTCATTTATTACCACACCAAACCTCACCAGCTGTCATGTGGAGCTTTTCCCGCCAAATCCCTTTTGAACGGTTGAGATCACAAGAGGCTAATCCAAGGGTCCAACAGAAGTGGGAAGGGATGAGAGAGACTTCAAGGCTTATAAAAGATAAGAAAAAGAGAGATAGAAGATTTATTAGAGTAGCAGTAGAGTAGAATAGTATTAGTTTTAGTCGTTTTTATTAGAATTCCATCTTTAATTGTAATTTCTGGTTTATGTAAGTTGTAATCAACTTTTTTATTGTATTTGTACCTATCTTGAACTTAAATTTCATAACTTGTTAACTAAATTTCAAAGTTGCAGTTTTATTTAAAGATCCTCAAAATCTCAGTTTAAGTTAAATGTATGTTGTTGTTGATTGTTTGTTGTTTCAGCTCACATAAGTTATTTACAAGCTTTTACAAGCTTCTAAATTGTTAAAACCAGTTTTAGTTTCAAAAACTTAAAATTACCAAAAATAAAAGAGAAATAAAGAAAAACAAAAAAAATTTAGAGTTTGAAGAAGGAGGAAGCTGAGAGCTGAGGAGTTTTGGATGGAAATGGGATTAGATGCCTAGTGGTAGGCTTTAGGTTGCTCTTTGGCATCTTGATCACTGAATTCAGATTTCAAGTCATAGTAAGCACCTTTCATTTTTTTGCATTCAATATTAATGTACCTCATTTGTTGCTCAACTCAGTTCATCTAGGTTTAATTAATGTTAGTTTGAGTTAATTGTGCAAGTTCATGGTTTAGTTTGGTCATTTACTTTGATAATCTGTCATTTTCAGTTTCATAGGGGGTGTTTGGTTTATTACTTCCCTGGGTCATTTTGTTGTTGTCTTGTTACTTGTGTGCTTCTGGTGTATTGTAATAGATAATCATAGGTCAAATAAACCTTCAAAAACCAAGTGTCAATAGCAAGAAGTCAAATCAACCTCAATTCCACCCAACAGTCAACTGTTGGGTCAGTTGAGTCCAAAACCCACTCATTTTGATTAGAGAATTGTTTTTAAAGCTTAATCTACTCTTATTATAACTTAATACAACAATCTAAATCAGTTAGATCAAATCAAAGTTGAGCAAAGTCCACTTTCCTAGTTTCTTCAAAAGTCAAAATGCTCATGTTCTAATTTTTTCCAAATATTGAGAGATTTATATAGAATTGTGTGTTTGGATTGAAGTTGTGAAGTTTGTTCCAAACTGAAGTATCTCAGCTCATATTTAAGTCCCTACCATTTCTATAATTTTGTGATTTTTTTGCTGGTCCCTAGCTTGCCTTAAACACACCTGCAGGGGGAGTAGCCTCCCCTGCATCAGACCACCATCACTCAACCACCACCTTTGGTGGTGGCTGCTGCCCACCACAGTGGTCCCCACTTCCCTAACTTTGTTCCATTGCACCCTCCTCCTACCAGGCTTTGGATTTTGACTTTGGGTTTGACCTCAATCACCCTGGGTCCCACCTAATTTAGCTCATCTTTTCTGTCCCCATTTTCAGTCCTAAATTAGGTTTCCATGTGCTTATTGCAGCTTATTGGCTTATTCTGTGGATTCTTTGTGCTTTTTCTTGCTTAAATAAGTTTATCTAACTTATTTACATTAGATTCAACCATTGTGGGTCCCACTTTAAGCCATCTTAGCTCATTTCTACATTTGGTCAACAAAAGTCAACTGTTGACCTTATTAGCTTATATTTTGCTTATTTTTAAGTTTTAAAAAGTTTGTTTTTACAAAAGTTTTTCATTTTTAGATATAAAACAAGTTTTCAAAAAGAAAATCCAGAAAAGTCAAAGTAATTTCAAGTGATAGTTTCTATTTAATTTTATTAAAATTTTATTTTTCATTTTTATATTTTTATTAAGTACTTGGTGTTTTTATATTTTTATTAAATTCCTATTATATTAAATTAATTATAATAATTTTCTCAGATTTTTATTTTATCTTTTAGTATTTATTAGATTTAATCTTAGTTTTATTAGTAATTAATTAATAATTAAGTTTAAATAGCATAATTAGTTTTTATTAAGCAAAACCTAGTTTTTATATTTTTTATAGCTTTTATATGTTATAAAATATTTTTAGAAATTTTCTTAGAATTTTTTACTGTTCATTTAGTATTTTCCTTAATTTAAAATAGTTTAATTAGTTAATTAGTAATTAATTAATAGAAAATTCACAAAAAGACAAAAATACATATTTTTAGTTTTAAAACTTGTTTTTAGTTATTTTATAATTTTAGAAATTTTATTTTCATTTTTCTAGTATTTAATTAGTATTAAATTGTATTTAAGTATTTTAAATATTAATAATAAGTATTAATTAGTATTTAATTAATAATTAATAATTAATTAGTGTTAAAATTTATTTTCTTTTTCTAAAAATTTTCTTTTACCTTTTAGTTTGTAAAAAAATCATTTTCACCCCCTGGGTGTTTTCAGATTTCCGTTTTCACTTTTTATTTCGTACGTTTACGTTTTATTTAAACGTAACGTACGCGTTTTTAGGTTTAAATCGTTTCTGGTTTTTCCTAGTTTCCCGTCTTATTCACATAGCTTGTTTAAGCTATTTTATTGTATATTCCTTAGTTCAATCACACACAAACCCCTTTCTCATCCAAATTCACCCGATCACGAAACCGTTTGATTACAATTCACACCTCGTCGGGACATAACGACCCGGGGAAACCCTATACTTCCGCGGAGCATTGATCTAGGCTATTTGACTTTGTTGACCATTCCTTGGTCAATATAAGTTAGGTGGTTTAGCATCAATCAACTTTTGGCGCCGCTGCCAGGGAGGTTGTGTGCGTATCTAAACGGTTTTTCTGATTAGTGTCTTTGGAATTCGTTCCATTGTACATTTATCCATCCTTTGTTCATATTTTCTTATTATCAAAACAAAAACCGTTCACGAAAACTTTTTAAACTCAGTTTTCAACGAACACAAAAACACAAAAACATTTTCTTTCTCATTTGTACAAAATGTTTATCCAAAAACCCAAAAACATTCACCTTTACCCTCTCGCATCTTTGATTCTTCATCCCTACCCCTCTATGCACTTTTGATTCTTTCTATTCTCATCTACACTTTCTGGTTTGCCATTGGTGTGGTAATCCTTATAATGGTGGCAATTGCCCCAGTTGTGGCATGGTAGAGTCAGGAAACGGGTCTGTCTATAACCAGAATCCCTATTCCTACCATGACACAACTGATTCATTCCATCAGTTACCACACCATGAGACTCAACAGTTTTACTGTTGTGAGTACTGTGGTGGTTCACACTACAGTTCTGATTGTCAATCGGGAAACACGCTTGTCTATGAGCAGTTTCCCGATAACGATTATGACTCTAGCACATACGACTCACAGCCACATCAGTTTTACTGTTGTGATTACTGTGGAGGTCCACACTTTAGATCAGATTGTCAAACGGGTAATCCATATCCTTGTGACAATTTTGACACACCTTATTACGGCCAACCTCCACAGTACGATATGAATCAAGCACTTCTTCCAGAAATGCAAAATCTGATGAAAATCGTTGATGAGCTTAAGGGTTTAGTTAACGACTTTGCCCAAAGACATACTCATCAAAAATCCATGGAAGAATTGCTGGCTGAAGAGCAGGCTGCTAGAATAAATTCCCAAGATGCATACGAAAAATCTGTGAGGGAATCCATTGCAAAAGAAAAAGCAGCCAGAGCCAGCTCTCAGTTCCGTTTCATTCCTGATGACAGTGATGATGAGGATACACTTGATATCCTTGAATTTTATAAAACCTCATCAAGTTCATCAGTTGATATCCCAGCAGTTGAGATTCCATCTTAAACAACTGCTATCACACCCGAGGTTCCCACTCATTCTCTGAGCATGGGGGACGAGCATCTTGACACTGTTCCTGAAAGGGAATCGGACGAATTCATAAATTCTAGTGTTGAGAACCTTGTTCCAATCCCAAGAGAGTCACAGGGAACTCTTGAGCATTTGTGTGATATTCCTTCCCCTATTGAGTGTTCAAACGATCATTTTGAGACTTTCTCATATTTTAATGATGATTGTACAACTCATGGAGACATTGAGTATATTGAGGCACCACTGCCTCATTCTGATGTTGATCCTCTTCTTGAGGAGTTCGCTGATGAACTTACTCACATCGATCCACTTTCATTGGAAAGTGATGATGGTCTCCTCGATTTCCAAGCCGATCTGGGAGAAATTGAAAGTCTCCTTTATCATGATCCGTCACTCACTTCTGATCCCAACAGTCCAATAGAGAATGTTAATCTCTTTGTTCCCGAAATATTCAATACTACTCTCACCAATCATCTATTTGAATTCGATTCTGAATTCACTTTGATTTCTGATAATCCACTCTTTGGTACTCAGATTGAGGATTGTGATGAGTCTATTCCGGAACATGAGTTCCCAGATTCACATCTTGTGAAAGATTCTCTTCATGAGTTCTCCGGTGAACTCGCTCATCAGTTTGATTGCCCGGGGGGAGATGCTCTCAATCATGAGAATTTGCAAATCCCCACCCACCCTCCCGGGTTGTTTACGAGCTTAACCTTAGAAATCCAAACTCAGGCTATTGAGCCTCCTCTCGAGGAAGAAGATCAAATCATGCTTTTTATCATGATTTTCTTCCTTTTCTTCACCTACAGGGTGACTTCTTCTCTTCTTCACTCCTTCGGGAGTGAGGACACTATATTTGATCCCGGCATTTTCATGTATCATTATCTTGAGCCGGATACTTATCTCATCGGTGTGGAACTTTCACGTGCTTCATATGTTTGTCCAAACATTTTGAATGAAAGTCCGATTGAGATTGTCTTTTCCACATCATGCTTCCCCAATGACAAATGAATTAGGGGTCGAGTCAAGCTAGCGACTCGGTAAACAAAAATAGTAGCATGCTTATAGGGTTTTCACCCTAAGTGTGGGGGAGTCCCCCATGCTATGATTACAAATGAAGTGAAAATACAAAATGGTGTTTTCCACGCTTAGCTTGTAATGTTGCCCTTTTACGTTCAAAATGTCGGCATAATAGCCGGGATTTTGAATATTGAGGACAATATTCATGCTAAGTGTGTGTGTGTGTGTGGGGGGGGGGGGGTATTCGCTATTCTAGCGAATTTTATCACATTTTACTATATAATACCCCCGTTTTTAGCCAAAATTCAAAAATTTTTTCAAAATTTTTTCACTGGTGCTTCAAAATTTTTGTGGTAATCAGTTCGCCTTGTCTAACCGACAAAAGGGATTGGCTAGTCCAGGAGCAAAAGGCTCTTGGTAAAGACATATCAAATCCGTTTACGGCTTGCAATTTGCCCAAAATTGTATGGTTCATCAACTCCCCGAAAACAAATGAGTTGGCTAGCCCACAAGATTATGGCTTGTGGTAAAGGCCGTGGAAAATCCATAATTGGTAATCAGCTCACCAAGATGTTGACTATTCCATCAAGAGCTGGCTAGTCCAGAAGCAAACGGCTTTTGGTAAAGACTAATCAAATCCGTTGACAGCTGGTGGTTTGCTCAAAATCACACGGTTATCAGGTGTGCCACAGATCTTACACCTGGCTACTCCAGAAGTGATGGCTTTTGGTAAAGAGTTTTTCAAATCCATCAAGTTTTCAAAACAGTATTGCTAGGGACTAGCAATAGTTTAGTGTGGGGGATTGATGAGTGCTCAAACACTCATCATTTTTGGTCTTATCTGAACTACAAAACATACAAAAACACTCAGTAATGCATCAAAATACTGAAAATATTTCAAAATTGTGTTTTATATGTTTTAGATGCAAAATGAGCAAAAACAGATGAAAAACGTACAAAGTTTGCAAAATTGGCAGTTTCAGTCCCCCAACTTTTATAAAATTACAAAATTAGTCCCTGGTCATTCAAAATACGGAAAATTATCACCAAAGGTCATTTTGAAATCATAAAATGTCATATTTAGTCCTTTGGTGAAAAATTGGAAAGTTTTGGAAATTTATAGTTTAAGTCCCTGGAGTTTCAGATTTTGGCAGATTCAGTCCCTGGTGGGATAATTTTGAAAGAAAAATCACTTTTGGTCCTTGGGAAGTTACAAAAATCATTTTTAGTCCTCGGGGTGATGTTTGAGGAAATTACATATTTGGTCCTCATAGTTTGGAAATTTGCAAAAATGGTCCCCGGGAAATTTAAAATTTGGAAAATAACATGTAAGCCCTTGGATTTTGGAAAATGGCAAGTTATGTCCTCATTTGTACTTTGTGAAAGTTTCAAAATCAGTCCATGTATTTTCTGAATATTACATGTTTGGTCCTTATGGTTTTATTAGTAATACAAATCAAACATATAAACCAATACCAAACCAAACAACTTGGCCTGATCCAAAATAACAACCCATCCCTAATCTACCCAAAGCCCACCACCTAGCCCAATCCTAAACTAATAACCCGCCCAAGTCAACAAGTCAAAATGCAGGGTCAACAAACAGTCAAACCCCATCCCTAACCTCCCATTACCACTGTTCATCCTCCATTATCAACCCTAATTTCCAGCATCTTGTCTCCCCCCTCCTCACCAACCCTCATTAATAACTTCACCTACATTCAACCCCCCTCCTCCCCTCATTTATTACCACACCAAACCTCACCAGCTGCCATGTGGAGCTTTTCCCGCCAAATCCGTTTTGAACGGTTGAGATCACAAGAGGCTAATCCAAGGGTCCAACAGAAGTGGGAAAGGATGAGAGAGACTTCAAGGCTTATAAAAGATAAGAAAAAGAGAGATAGAAGATTTATTAGAGTAGCAGTAGAGTAGAATAGTATTAGTTTTAGTCGTTTTTATTAGAATTCCATCTTTAATTGTAATTTCTGGTTTATGTAAGTTGTAATCAACTTTTTTATTGTATTTGTACCTTTCTTGAACTTAAATTTCATAACTTGTTAACTAAATTTCAAAGTTGCAGTTTTATTTAAAGATCCTCAAAATCTCAGTTTAAGTTAAAGTGTATGTTGTTGTTGATTGTTTGTTGTTTCAGCTCACATAAGTTATTTACAAGCTTTTACAAGCTTCTAAATTGTTAAAACCAGTTTTAGTTTCAAAAACTTAAAATTACCAAAAATAAAAGAGAAATAAAGAAAAACAAAAAAAATTTAGAGTTTGAAGAAGGAGGAAGCTGAGAGCTGAGGAGTTTTGGATGGAAATGGGATTAGATGCCTAGTGGTAGGCTTTAGGTTGCTCTTTGGCATCTTGATCACTGAATTCAGATTTCAAGTCATAGTAAGCACCTTTCATTTTTTTGCATTCAATATTAATGTACCTCATTTGTTGCTCAACTCAGTTCATCTAGGTTTAATTAATGTTAGTTTGAGTTAATTGTGCAAGTTCATGGTTTAGTTTGGTCATTTACTTTGATAATCTGTCATTTTCAGTTTCATAGGGGGTGTTTGGTTTATTACTTCCCTGGGTCATTTTGTTGTTGTCTTGTTACTTGTGTGCTTCTGGTGTATTGTAATAGATAATCATAGGTCAAATAAACCTTCAAAAACCAAGTGTCAATAGCAAGAAGTCAAATCAACCTCAATTCCACCCAACAGTCAACTGTTGGGTCAGTTGAGTCCAAAACCCACTCATTTTGATTAGAGAATTGTTTTTAAAGCTTAATCTACTCTTATTATAACTTAATACAGCAATCTAAATCAGTTAGATCAAATCAAAGTTGAGCAAAGTCCACTTTCCTAGTTTCTTCAAAAGTCAAAATGTTCATGTTCTAATTTTTTCCAAATATTGAGAGATTTATATAGAATTGTGTGTTTGGATTGAAGTTGTGAAGTTTTTTCCTAACTGAAGTATCTCAGCTCATATTTAAGTCCCTACCATTTCTATAATTTTGTGATTTTTTTGCTGGTCCCTAGCTTGCCTTAAACACACCTGCAGGGGGAGTAGCCTCCCCTGCATCAGACCACCATCACTCAACCACCACCTTTGGTGGTGGCTGCTGCCCACCACAGTGGTCCCCACTTCCCTAACTTTGTTCCATTGCACCCTCCTCCTACCAGGCTTTGGATTTTGACTTTGGGTTTGACCTCAATCACCCTGGGTCCCACCTAATTTAGCTCATCTTTTCTGTCCCCATTTTCAGTCCTAAATTAGGTTTCCATGTGCTTATTGCAGCTTATTGACTTATTCTGTGGATTCTTTGTGCTTTTTCTTGCTTAAATAAGTTTATCTAACTTATTTACATTAGATTCAACCATTGTGGGTCCCACTTTAAGCCATCTTAGCTCATTTCCACATTTGGTCAACAAAAGTCAACTGTTGACCTTATTAGCTTATATTTTGCTTATTTTTAAGTTTTAAAAAGTTTGTTTTTACAAAAGTTTTTCATTTTTAGATATAAAACAAGTTTTCAAAAAGAAAATCCAGAAAAGTCAAAGTAATTTCAAGTGATAGTTTCTATTTAATTTTATTTAAATTTTATTTTTCATTTTTAGATTTTTATTAAGTACTTGGTGTTTTTATATTTTTATTAAATTCCTATTATATTAAATTAATTATAATAATTTTCTCAGATTTTTATTTTATCTTTTAGTATTTATTAGATTTAATCTTAGTTTTATTAGTAATTAATTAATAATTAAGTTTAAATAGCATAATTAGTTTTTATTAAGCAAAACCTAGTTTTTATATTTTTTTATAGCTTTTATATGTTATAAAATATTTTTAGAAATTTTCTTAGATTTTTTTACTGTTCATTTAGTATTTTCCTTAATTTAAAATAGTTTAATTAGTTAATTAGTAATTAATTAATAGAAAATTCACAAAAAGACAAAAATACATATTTTTAGTTTTAAAACTTGTTTTTAGTTATTTTATAATTTTAGAAATTTTATTTTCATTTTTCTAGTATTTAATTAGTATTAAATTGTATTTAAGTATTTTAAATATTAATAATAAGTATTAATTAGTATTTAATTAATAATTAATAATTAATTAGTGTTAAAATTTATTTTCTTTTTCTAAAAATTTTCTTTTACCTTTTAGTTTGTAAAAAAGTCATTTTCACCCCCTGGGTGTTTTCAGATTTCCGTTTTCACTTTTTATTTCGTACGTTTACGTTTTATTTAAACGTAACGTACGCGTTTTTAGGTTTAAATCGTTTCTGGTTTTTCCTAGTTTCCCGTCTTATTCACATAGCTTGTTTAAGCTATTTTATTGTATATTCCTTAGTTCAATCACACACAAACCCCTTTCTCATCCAAATTCACCCGATCACGAAACCGTTTGATTACAATTCACACCTCGTCGGGACATAACGACCCGGGGAAACCCTATACTTCCGCGGAGCATTGATCTAGGCTATTTGACTTTGTTGACCATTCCTTGGTCAATATAAGTTAGGTGGTTTAGCATCAATCATGCGCCTTAAGTATAATTCCCCTCTCTTTGTACAATTGATAAAGCTTCTTCAGTATCCTAAAACCAAACTTAAAGCGTGTTGAAAGTGCCAAAGAATGTCACTAGCACTGAAAACTGATATAATTACAGTCAAAGTTACAAAACTTAGACAATTCAAATCTTGAGCTACAAGTTAAATCAGTAACAATCATGAAGTAAAAACAACTCTGTAAAACACCAATCGCAAATGATCAACTAAGTGGTGAGGATCAAACTAGCAGATTGATTGATGGATGCTTGCTTGTTCCCAATGTTAAAAATCTTACACTTACTGTAACGTATCATCTGAATAAACAGACTCATATGAGTAACTAAATTCATACCGTTATACCTCAAGACCACCAATTAACCAATCTACGTAAATACTTATCAAGTTATTAATTTTGAAACCAAAAACATTCACACTTTACTTACGGCTTTTTTCGTTAAAAAAAATCCCAAATAGCAAAGTTAATATAATATTTCTATACAATACAATTAATCATAACCATGTGCAGTGATCATCCGTACGGGGCCTCTAGTATTTTAGGAGCCTTCAATTTTTGAAACTTCTTTATAGGTATAAACTCACTTTTTAAGGATAACACATGATTTAAGAAGAAGAATGTACTTTGATACGACAAGAATCAAAATTTTGAAGTTTTAATAAGAAAAAAGAGCTTAAGTTTGTACTTTAATTGTGGAAATTGAATATGGTGTGGAAGATAAACCCAAAGACGACGTAAGAAAGTTTGTGAAGCCATAAATTGAGTTATTTCTTTGAACATGTTTCTCATAAAAGTTTCACTTTAACCCCTTCTTATTTAATTTATATGATGTTCAAACTCTAAGCATGATTTGGTCTGAAAGTTTAAGCAAAAAGCAAATCTTATGACAAACTATATTTCTAGCTGAGAATATTATTTTATAGAAAGTAAACATTATAGATTGTTTTAAAAAAGTAAACGTTATCGGCTGATATAATTTTTAAGTAAATCATACATGACATCTTATCTTATAAAAAATGTTAGGAATTAAACTAACAGTACAAATTGCTAGAGTAAAAGTTGGAACTGCTGAAGATAACACTAGCAGTACTAACTGAATTAGTACTGCTAGTATAAGATGTTTGTACTGCGTATGAGATGAAGACAGATTTATGAAGATACACTTGAAGATAATTATAGAATAGATATTGTGTATACCTTATACATTTAGATTGATACGAATATTGTATCAAAGTAGTTTGCTTGTAAAGGACTTATTGCGCTATAAAAGAAGGTTCTAGGTTAGGTGTTTCATATACATCTTTGTGAAAACTTCAAGGTTGTAACCCTAGTGATAGTCTAAGATCAATCGTATTATATTAATAATATTGAAGCATTTGGTTTATAATCTTGTTCATACTTTACTGTTCTATCAATACAACTGTTTCATACATTCATACACAAAATCTTCTAAGTATTAGCTAGTAAATTCTGCGTGCTAGTTAATATATACTCAAAGTATCACCAACACAAGGAGTGTGTTTAAATTCTCTCAAAAAAATACCTTAGAACTTTAAAGATAATTATAAAATGCTTTAAAAACCCAAACAATTATACTTTTACTTAGAATAATAGAATATTTATTTAAACTTGAAGAATATTGGATGTATCATTTGATCGATATAAAAATAAAAGCATGATCTAATTACACTTTACAATTTTTACACATACTTCAATTCTGCTGTTCGAAAAAAAACATACTTCAATTCTATTGTTAGAACATCGGGTGTCATGGCTCAAGCCATGACCCATTTTGGGTGTCACGTCATGCTACCTCAACAAAACACCTTTTTTCACTGATACACCAAAACCCCCTCCCTTATGGCTCAAGCCAAAACACCCCTTTTCGAACCCACCATTTTATTTTCATTTTCTCAAACCAACTAATTTTTCATTTATTAAAATAGAAAAAATACAAATTACTTAAAAATACAAAAATAAAACATTTGATAACTTTCTAATAACTTTTACGAACAATTACATTAAAATATATTACAAATTATCTTTTAAAGGGGCTAAAACTTAAAGTTAATATTCTAAAATGTATAAAATAAAATAAAACAATAAACAAAGTAACCATATGCACTAATTGGTCTTCCTCCGCATTTCCACCACGACACACAACACACAGCCAACACACATATTTAAAAAAAAAAGAAAAAAAAACATTTTAAATGCAAAAACCCATTTAAAACGAAAAGAAAAGGGAAAAAAAGAAAAGAAAATGCAACTTCTATCGCATGCAAGTTCTTGGCTCAAGCTATGGCGCGAGTCAACTCCGTTACCATGGCTGCGCCATGGTGCCTGGCCACGTCGGATGGTGCCTCTCCAATGCCATGACACACAACACTCTTAAACAACCCATTTAAAAATTCTGACATAGGGTCATTAATTTCACCAGACGGCTATGTCGATTCACTAACACAAACATAAAATTTCATATATCACGAAGAGGAAGTCAGTTAAACTCACATTCCATTTTCTCAAATGGTAACTTTTAGCTCCCAACGAGTATAAGACATGCATCCTATAGATCTTACTGTCGAAATCTCAAGACTAAAATATGCACCATGCAAAAATACGATGCTAAATGGCGTAGATTAGACACCCTTGGGCCTTAGCAATAATACTTTACGTGAATACGTTCCATGGATAGAAAAGGAAAACCATAATGATGAGCAAGGAATGCTTTAAGTCATTTCTACTAATTGCTCCAATGCCCGCCATTCACCATCGCCAGCTCATTGGGTTGAAATTCAAGTTTTCCTAGAGCTTTAAGCAGACTTTTGAGAAAAAGAACTTAATATCATAGTGCACATTGCATTTTAGGTACATTAATGAACAATTATACATGTAGTAACATCAAAATTTCATAACAAGACTTTCTAGTTCACAAGCATGCATGAAAATGGATAAAGGAAGTAACAAATGTGGCAAAATGCTCATTAGTTAACTGCTAAAAAGACATATCTTTTTAGTATTCAAACGTACTTCAATTCATGTATTTATATGTGTATTTTGAAGGATGTGTCTCATCTCTCCTGGTATCCAACTCGTTCAAGACATGTTTAGTAGAAGCCAACGGTTACCGGGCGAGAAGGTTCATGGCCGGGCCGTCCGGTGAAATTTAATGGCCATGTGCTAGATTTTTAAAATAGGCTGTTTAACATTAGAATCGAAGTATGTGTAAAAACAGTGAACTATAATTAGATTATGCGCGCTTTTGTTATTATATCGATCAAATGACAAATTTTTTTCATGTTTAAATAAATCTTCTATCTTATAATTATAATTGTTTAGGTTTTAAAATATTTTTTGAGGATCCATGAAGTTCTAAATACTTTTTTTTTATAAGATAAGAATCATGCACATGGGTGGAGATAAAGGGGGTCACAAGAGTCACGTGCTCCCCTAGCGGAAAAAAATGTAGTGTAAATTTTCTAATATATATATATATATATATATATATATATATATATATATATATATATATATATATATATATATTTGTTCATGTGGTATACACTTTAAAGTAAGATACAATAGGCACCAATAAAAATGTGACATGTGGATTTTATGGATTTAATCTTTAAAGAAAAAATGAGAACACTAAAAGGGCATTTTAGGCATTCATCAAATCAATTATGTCTCATAAAACCTATCATAATAAACAAACTGCCGTCACATTCATCATCCCTAATTTCACTCATTCTCCCTCTTGTAAAATCTAGATATGATAAACAATCGGCTCATTCCTTTTCACCACCAAAATTAGATCTCATACCATCTCTCCCTAAATAACAATCGGTTCATTTCTTATCTCTAAAGAGTTTATGAAAGAGGAAGAAGAAAGCCATAACCATGAGTGTGTTTTTTGAAGGAGTTCACAAAGTCTTTATGTGTCGCACTTTATGCCACGTCCGTCGTTGTTGATGCTCTCCTTGGTGAACGGGTGAGTGACATCGTTCTTCTTATATCATTTACATTAGCTTACGGGATATTGGTTGAAGACGCCTACTACCGTTGCAACCTCGTTGGCCTCGTTTATCTCTCACTCTTTAAAATATTCTCCAGCAACCCTCACTCGGCCACAATTTCCCGCAAAATTCAGATTGGGTTTTAGATCATAACCCAAAATGTGTTGTTATGTGTCAAAAGATTTAGATTTTAAAATTTAAAATGTTTCACCATCCGAATTTTAGTGGTGTATCAATGCAATTTTTGGTTTTGTAACAGACCATTGTGCATCAATATATATATATATATATATATATATATATATATATATATATATATATATATATATATGGGGAAAGGATCATGTACGATTTTAGATTTTAGTGCGGATGTATGGACGAATCTCAGCCTTCCATCTGGTCAACCATCTGAAAAAGGCGGAGTGGCAAAATCGTAAGTATCCCGTCTTTTTTAAAAACGTTAATATCACAGTAGTTTTTTTTTTGAAAAATACTCAAAAAAATCTGGAAAAAATTAAAAAAAAAAAAGAAAAAAAGAAAAGAAAAAGGATAACAAATAATTAAGAATCGCTGAAAAAAATTTCAAAAAAAAAAAATCATTTTCAATGTTAAAAGTATTGTGATATTATCGTTTAATTTTGACTTTTTTACAAAAGTCAATATCAGATCTTGACAAAGTCAAGATCTGATCTTGACTTTTGTAAAGAAGTCAAAATCAGATTTTGATGTCACATAAACCTTTTTTTTTTAATAAAAATTTTAATATCACAATAGCTTTTTTGATATCATAGAATATTTTTTTAATATCACGGTTGGTTTTATAATATCACCGTTTTATAAATATCACCGTATCATAATATTGTTAATATCAACATAATTATCATGCTTTCATAATATCAAAGTTAAATTTTTTAAATTTCAACGTAATTTTTCTTAATATCGTAATAAAAAAAAAACAGTGATATTAAGTTTTTTACTAATATCAAAGTAACTTTTTAAGTAAATATCGTTAGTATCATAGTAGGACTCATAAATATCCTTAATATCACGGTACCACTCATAATCACAAAACAAAAAAGTTCTCAGAAAAATCTGAAAAAATAAAAAAAGTAAATAAGATAACAATAGTAAGGAGTGCTTAAAAGGAAAAAAATTAAAAAAATTATTTACATAGTCAATTGATTGATTGAATGTTGCGTTAGATTTTGACATTTTTACAAAAAGTCAAAATCAGATCTGGAATGAGCGGCCCAAATCTGTCCGCACATCCGCACTAAAAAAAAAGATCCGCACCTGATTCTTATTCTATATATATATATAGGGAGACTTTCTTGCGAGAACTGAGAGAATCACCAAAAACATGCATGCACGCCTTTTAAAATAAAATAAAAATACATGCAAAATTGCAAATCATCAATAATCGTAAGTATCCACCTATGTTCTTCAATATCATCATGAAATCATCCACTTTTTTCACAAAAACCTTACACATAGCCGCAACATTGTCGTTGCACGCCTTATAAGAACATACATGCACACCTTTAAAGAAAAATTTTGTATTTCCAATTTCTTATCAAATTCTTTAGAACAACTATGTTTTTTTAAAACATATATGTTGTTTTTAGAACATGTGTGCAAAAATACAATTATTGAAGGCGTTCATGTATGTTTTTGGTGGTTCTCTCAGTTCTCGCAGATAATATGATTCTCGCAAGAAAGTCTCACTATATATATATATATATATATATATAGAATTCGGATCGATTGAGAAGAGTTTGAGATTGAGAAGAATGAGAAGTAATCTTAACCCTTCATCTCATCAAAGTTACACAAGGGTAAGATCGATATTTTACAACACTCATTATTATCATTTATTGAGTTGAATGTAGGTTTTAATATTTGTTTTTTTTTTTTCTGTCGTATCATGCATGTCTCCTTAATCAAATCTTCATTGATGAATTTGATCTTATTAAAAAAGCAACATGTTTCTTTGTGTAACGTTTTTGTAAACAAACCCTGATTTTTCTTTTGAATATTTGCTATTTACTTCTTATAAAACGTCATGTGTAAAATTCTCTATTCTTAATATGAATCATGAGTAGTTTATTTTTTATTCAATTAATAATAAAGAATCATTGTTTCATCAATTTATATATATATATATATATATATATATATATATATATATATATATATATATATATATATATATATATATATAGCAATTAACAAAACTGTAACTTGATCCTTTCTTACTTTCGAAATGTGATGTTGATTCATTAATTAGAGCATGATTCACAATTAAACATTCAATCATCTTTTTTAATGATTCACTAGACATGATTTTTGTTCATGTTTTGGATGATTCACGAAACTCACTTTTTATTCAATTCACTAAACCACACATGATTCACAAAAGTGATACTGCCATTCTTTTTAATGATTCACATTGTATACAAAAAACGTATATACTGATTCAAACGTATATATGTGTGTGTGTGTGTGTATGTATGTATGTATGTTTAATTATAGATCTAATTCATAATTGTAAATCAGAGTGTCGGTGATAGTGTTTCAATTTGATACAGGCTTAACTTATTTTTACCAGTTGTGTATCTAAATTTATGTATTTGTACCAATTGGTTTCTTCATAAATTTTCTAGGAATAAAGAAGCCTATCGGTTTGTTTAAGTTAGGCTATCTAATTAAAAAAAAATTACATGCATAATAGGCTACTGAATCTATGTAAACTAAATAAAAAATTGCAAGGAATAAATGCATAGTAGTTGCGTAAATGTTGATGTCCATGATCACTTATTTATTGCTGTTTGTTAAAATTAGTTTATGAAAGTAACGACGGATCTCGATCGGTAAAAAAAAAAGGTTAATTTTTATAGGCTTTGGATTAAATGAAAAGTGTTTAAGATAGAAATGATAGAAAGTGTATGTGTCAATAATATTGTATTGATAATGTGTCAAATATGTGTCAATTATCATAAGTTATGTGTAAGTGTGTTAACCTATTTAGCTAAAAAAAATCGTGTTTGTGTCAATAATATGTTAATTAGGTGTCACGAAACTAAGTGTGTCACTAAAAATGTATTAAGAAACATAATACTTAAAAATGTGTCATTAAAAATGTATCAAGAAATATAGTGTTTCACTATAAATGTATCATACAAAAATGCGTCATAAAATATTAGTGTGTCAAAAAAATAAAATTTGTGTTAAAAAAAAGGTTTATAATTAAAAAATTCCACAATCTATGACTATATGGCTGTAAGTAAAATAAAATAAAAATAAAAAGTAATTAAAAAAATCCTCATCTATGACTATAGATTATATAGCTGTACGTTAAAAAAAAAAAAAAAAAAAAAAAAAAAAAAAAAAAAAAAAAAAAAGGAGGATTATAGAACCGATTTTGTAGTTACTCACATTTATTAGTGATGCTAAAAGCTAAGTCAACTGATTTTAATGATATAATATGCCACTAGTTTATAAATTTATTATAAGAATGCCATTGATTTTAATTTTTATCACATCATATCATTATTGGTACATCTAACGGTCCAGATTTGTGCATATTATTTTTTACTTTAAGGTGTTCACCACAATAACGCTACCATATATATATATATATATATATATATATATATATATATATATATATATATAGGGTAAAATTAAAATAAAAAAACAAATATCCCTAAAAAGAATAAATTTTAAAAAAAAAAAAAAAAATCTCGAAAAATTACAAAAAAATTCCACAAGATCGGGTATGTTGGTGAAAAAAACTTTTGTGAAAGAAGTTTTTCTAATTTTGAGTTTTTATACGTTTTTTTTAATGCACAAAAAACGAATTTTAATGCGCAAAAAAATTTTAATGCACAGAATTTTCAACTTGTTTTAGTTAGATGCACAATGTTATTTTGATAAAAAAAAAGTCAAAAGAAGTTCGGTCAAAAAATGAATTTTTGATGCACAAAAAAACGATTTAATGCATAAACGTATTTTTTTATAATTTTTTTTTCGGATAAAGCATCCACTTTTAGAAAAACTTCCTTTACAACTTTTTCATGCACCAACATACCCGATCTTGTGGAATATTTTTGGAATTTTTCAAGAACTTTAAAAAAAAAAATTCTTTTTACGAAAATCTGTCTTTTTATTTGATCTTTATCCTATATATATATATATATATATATATATATATATATATATATATATATATATATATATATATATATATATAACAGGATGTACATGACGTCATCAATGCCACATATGCAACCATAACACCACCTCAACGCCACTGGACGCCACCTAAGCAACATGCCATGTAATCATGCCACGTAAGCGACATTTTATCATTTATTTAAATTTTTTAAATTCCGGATTTTGCTTAATTAATTTGGCAATGATTTTGTAAATTTAATTTTTGTAAGCGACATTTTATCATTTATTTAAAATTTTAAATTCCGGATTTTGCTTAATTAATTTGGCAATGATTTGGTAAATTTAATTTTTCCAAAAAATTCATGCCATGGGATTCGAACCTGGGGTATGAATAACTTTCACATATTTCTTAACCACTACACCAACATAAGGTTTGTGCTTTATTTCGCAACTTATAAATGATAAAGACGTGTAATTATTTTCTAACCTATATGACATCTTATCATTTAATTACACGAATATTTTTTCATTAAAAAAAATCATAATATCAAAATTATCTTCATGAAATAACTATTTTAGAATTCTTCAACACGCAATATATATATATATATATATATATATATATATATATATATATATATATATATATATATATATATATATATATATATATATATATATATTCGTAAGAGGATTATTTGTTTAAAATATATATTTTAAAATTCTTCTAAATGCAATATATATATATATATATATATATATATATATATATTTTCCTAAGAGGATTATTTGTTTAAAATATATCAAATAGATACATTTCGTAAGAGATGCCCAAGTTATAATTATTTTTATATTATATAATTTAGGTAACAAATTATGTCTTTTAATTTATAATGTATATGGAATGATTTTTTAGGTGATAAGTTTAGAAACGATTTTGTGATATATTTTAAAACATTTAAAACACTTTTGGATGAGCATGATCCTCAATACTCTTAACCTAATTTTGCAGTATATATATTCAAATTCGATCATTCATCTTCAAACAAACCAACTATATTCAGAAGCAAAATAAAAGATGCAACGACAAAGGCATTCATTACGTATTTCTAATGCTAATAAAAGCAAAATTCCTGATAATTCTCTACAAGGTATTCTTCGGCATCACAACTTTGTGATGTAATATTTATTTATTATACTAATGTTCTTATTCGTGCTATTTTAAAAGCAAAATTTCTGTTAATTCTCTGCAAGGTATTCTTCGGCATCACAAATTTGTGATGTAATATTTATTTATTATATTGATGTTCTTATTCGTGTTATTTTTAAAATTTATAGGGTTTAAGCAGCCACAAGAAACTGCATCATAGGGGAAGAAAATCTTTAAAAAAAATACTTCTGGTATATGAATTGTTGATTATTTTATATATGTATTTTGAGATATTAGGTATTTGGTATATGTATGTGTTAATTTTTACAACTTTGAAAGGTTCCAAAAAGCAAAACACACAGATTGAGCCCGTCAATATTGATGGTGATATGCCAGCAATGCGTACACAAGGTATTAGTGTTTGCTTTTAATAGTAAATGTAGTAGGGTTCGATTTTATTACCAGTCAACAATTTAGTTTACATAAATTTAGTTTAAATATATTTGTAATTTTATAGTTGATAAAGGGTCCAACAATAAAACAAGATCAGTATTAACATCAACAAATGGAAGTGGTGCATATGCGACACAGTCTAAAGGTAAGATAGTTACTTATTGCGTCATTATAATTTTTGTTGGAAGCATTTTTGTATTGATATATTTTTTTATTTACATTTGTTAAAGATGATGAGAAGAAAAAAAAACGCGCAGCCAGTCCATGTATGAAGATGACACACCAACAACAGATGCACATTGTACTAATATTTTATTATATTATTTGTAGACATGTTTGTATGTGTTGGTATTAATTTTTATTTATGTTGTATTAATAAAAGATCATAAAAGCAAGACGAGCACGTCGCCCATTCCGCCCATGTTTGAAGGTGAAACACCAACACGACAGTCACAAGGTATTTGTGTTTGTTCATATTTGTTATTTATACTAACAATGTCTATTGTCTACCATCGCTATTAACTGCGCCTTTTAGTAGTTGCAGGAAAAAATAATAATTGAAAAATCGAGATTAACAATCCAGTTGATTTAAATATCAAACGTAGAGGGAGGCTATCAAAAAGAGTAATAGGTATGTTTTACAAACCTAAGTATACTTAATATTTTGTATTCTGTAATCATACAATTTAGTTAACATATTTTAATCACAGATGTTAACAATAAAAGTGATTCAAGTATTCCACATCCAGGAACACCATCAAATGTCAGAATTGGTAAACAACATTTACCGATCAAGTTTGTTATATAACTGTTGATATTAATTGATTACTTTGTTATGTATTTTATTTAGTCATAAATTTCTAAAAATTTCCGTTTGTAGCCTCTTCTAAAAAATAAATAGTTGCACCAAAGACAACTATCTTTGCAAGTGATACACCAGGTAACCATCAAGAGGGTATTAAGGGTAGTAAATATAAAACCTCTGCGATGTGTTCATCCAGGTTAACAAGTGATGCACCTTCAAGACAGTTTCAAGGTATCGTGTTTTGATTATCTTTGTTACACACATGTTATGTAAAACCCGACATTTCTGAACAATAATTTTTGCACCGTTTTAAAATTTATTCCAAAAAAAAAAAAAAAAAAAAAAAAAAAAAAATTGAATTATTATAAATAGGTCATCAAAACTATACATTAAAATTATAGAAATGAATATAGTTCATAATCGTAGTTTAATGTGCCAACAACTTATAAATACTACTTTCAAGAATTTACTTTACATTTTTTTTCCTTCTCTTATTTCTAAAAGTATATAACCGACTTCCATTTTTGTCTTTGGTCTCGTTAAGTATGGAAAGGATAATAACAGAAGCCTTCACAATTAAGAAAGTTGCATATATCTCTTTTTCCAAACCGCCTACATGATTACCTATATCACTTAACACACTTTCCCTTTCCTCACATAAAACCGTATATCGCTTTCTTGTTTCTCTCCTTGCACAACAACCAGAAAACTAAACACAAAAACTCATTCGTTTGCTGCCAAAAAGAAGTAAGGAACGAAGCCAGTTGGTGACCAGATTTTAGTTAAATCGTTGGAGTGTTGGTGATCGATCCGGACTTTGGTTACGTGTCATTCGGTTTCTTTCCTTCTAGACAACAACAGGTTCTATGGTCTCCTTTTGTTCGCTTTCAGTTTAACATTATACATATGAAATCAAGACCTAAAGATATTATTTAATTATTCCGAAATATATCTAAAATATATTAGTGTGCCTCGTTATATTTATCACTAAAATCACGAGTATATATACGCCTATGTAAGTAAACTGTTTTGTGTCGTGTGTAAGTGTGGGCTAACAGGCTGTTTTAAACATGTGAAATCTAGGATCTTAAGCGAGTGTTTTGATGAGGTTTGGCTCGTGAAACCTGGTTATATAAGGACTGAAATTGTGCGTCGATGTGTGTGTGCTAAACAAGAGTTAAACATGCATGTTGCTTAAGTCGGGTCTAAATGGAGTTTGGTTCGCGATTTGTTGCTGCTCATTTGGAACCCTTCGCACCTCTTTATATTGGCTCGTTAAGTCTTGGTCTAGCCCTAGTTTGCCTCGTAGAGTTTGCTTGATTTGTGGTGTCTCGAAATAATGATATCAAGAGTGTGTTTGGTTAGTTTTGATCTCGCGAGGGTTCGTGGTTTAAATCTAGTCTCACGAGGGTTCGCGAGGCCGGGTTCGTGTGAGTTCATGTGGTCTTCTTGTGCAAGTTTAGATTAAAGAGATTGGTGGTTATACGCATGCATGAAACACTGATATAATGAATTGTTTACGCATGGACACTTATGTTTTTATAGTAGGAAGTCCATGCAAATCAGTAGCAGGTTATCAAGATAATATTGACATATTACTAAAGACATTATATAATTAGTATTATTTTAAGGAAAACATTAATCATATTTTTATATACCTTATTATGTAGAGACTTGATAGTAACAGATACGTAATCACTTTTGTATATAAATGAGCCAAGTATAGTTCCCTTAAAATGAATGGTCTAAGTTAACAACTTTCAAGCAATAAAGTAAACAATACATAAATGTAAAGTATGATGGTATTCGATCAGTAAAAGCTTAATAATTCGTGTCTTAATACTTATAGATAAACCGAGGAAGGAATAAGTCATGTTTTCGTGTACGCGTTGAATTGATTTTAAGGTACAGATATTCTACCCTTTTTCAGTAAGGGTGTTCTCTATCTCTCTCTCATGACTTTTCGATCTTTGACATTAATTTGTTTTCTTTGATTATGATCCTTTGATATGATTCGTTTGATTATGATTCTTTGTTTGATGCGGTCCTTGTTAGGATCCTTTGATATTCTTTGTTGACATGATATATGATATGTTTCGTTTGGATATGATGCTTCGATATGATTCATTTGATATGCTAAGATTATGCTATGATATGGTATGTTTGTTCGTTCTTATGCCCGAGTTTTCTAACTACTCATGGAGGTACCATGGGCGCGTCATTGAGGCACCGATGGCGTGACACTATCTGGGGCGGTGTGATTAGTCCCCGACATCCTCCTTTGTTTTGATATGATATGAGAGCTCTTTTGATGTATGTGTAGCCCTGTCATGCGAGCAGGATGCATGTATGATTTTGTTTTGGAAGGGGCGTATGGATGCATCCTAGGCTTTGTTTCGTTTCGTTTCGTAGCGTGATGGTTGTACGTGCTCTGTACCCATACACCTTCGGGAGTGTGCGCGACTCCATGTGGTACCGAGAGTTGTCTTTCTCCGTATCCTTTGATATGTGATTATATGATTTCGAGACCTATTCGAGTGGCTCTGGTAGGTCGGCTCGTGGCTTTCCTAATTTCGCCTTGTCTATTCGAGTGACTCTGGTAGACACGCCTTTGTTGATACGTGCTCTTATTCCTTTCCATATGATTATGTTTATGCTGATATCACTATGATGCTTCATTCTATTATGACTTGTGATACACTATGCCATCTTTGATCTTTCTTCGTTTCATTTGCTTACTACTTTGCTTTGCATATATATCTGTTCACTGGGCTTTTTAAGCTCAGCCGCATTTCTTTTTCTGCGGCAGGTTTAGGTTGGAAGCTGGGTTTGTGTGAAGAGTGCATAAGAGCGTTAGTGGACTACCCCGTTGATTAGAAGCCCATTTACATCTGGATTAGACGTGGACCTGGATTCTATTAGATTTTGGTTTGGATTTGTATTTCATCTTGTATAGAGCTTCCATTTCTTTTGTACCCTTATAATACCTTCGTAACTTTATGTTTATAAGTCTTTCACTTGTGTTTTATGTTCTGATTTGGCACCATAATGTGATATTTTGACCCTTGTCGGGTTGGGGTGTTACAATTATGGTATCAGAGCTCAGGCTGCGACTTATAGTATATAAGTTATGGCCTGTGAACTTTTGGACCTTTAGGTTTGCACCTTAGAAGCTTATGGAATAACCTTAGAAGGATTTGCTTTAGGTTCTCCCTTTAAGAACCTTAGTTATGACTGGTGAGGATTGGGTAGATTATGATTAGTTATCTTTCTTCCGCATCACTCTGATTTTGCCTCTGCTTTTAATTAAGCTCTTATAAGATCATTCGTTCAGGAGATTTAGAAGATTTATCAGGAGACGCAACGTAATTTTAGAATGCCTTGAGACTTTGTAGAATGCCTTATAGGTTTCCTTTTCTGAAGTTACCACATTCTTGTGAACTTCAATTCTTGATTCATTTGTCATTCGTTAGACGCCTTTTCGTTCGTCCAGAGAATTCGCGTGCTTATGAATCCGATGTGTTCGATACATTCTGTGGCCTTTCTTACTTTGTTCTTTCTACACTATTGGTTTTTACCCTATCTATATATCTCTACGTTAATCTTGTGTTCTTCCATCATATATATCTGATTTGTTCGATGCGTCCTGGAGATATTTGAAGATGATTTTCATTTTGCTAATCTGTTTACGTTGGAGATGTTCGATTCGATATTATTCTGGATATTGATTTGTTCACTGAGCATTTTGATGCTAACAACGGTCATGTTATATTTGTCATCTTTGTCGATTTTTGAAACTCAAATTCTGTACCATGGTTCCCAACCTGGTAATCATTTATGATCACATCTGTGTTGAAAACTCGTGCGTTAATCCCTCATGGTTGTGAAGAAACTTCTTTTAATGAAACTCGCCTCAAGAGTTATCCGGATTGCTTGGAACGTTCGCCGTGTATCATTGATTGACTTATATTCTATTCACGGAGAAGGATGATGAATAGCTATGTGGGAAAATGGAAGGAGGCAGTTTGAAGTGCAGTACACAGTTCTGTCAACTCTATTCATCTTAGTTGTACTAATATGCATAGTCTTGGAGTAGGAGCTGGACTAGATGGTAAGGAGACGGTGGTGACTACATCGGTGATTTCCACGCCCAGGAGGAAGGACAACACAAGTAGAGTTGCAGTGGAGCGTTGACTAGGACGGCTTGGTTCACATTTTCAGAAGTGGTACAGAAGAGTTTGACGATTTGGCATTTGAGGAAGCTTTTGGTTCGCGACACGTCAGATTTTGATTTCATTTCTATTCGTACGATTATTCTACCTTTCGGTTATGCCTTTGATACATTTTGATACTCGGATTCGTGATTGGGAACGTCAGTATGAATTTGTTATCCATCTCTTTATGAGACTCTTGATGCGTTTGACGATTTGATTTGTGCTCTTTCAATTTTAGCAAGTTCCTTCGTTCGTTCAGAATTCTGTAAGAGTTGATGAAGAATTATCTTTTAGTGCTATTTTCATGCTTGTCCTGTAGGTATGTGTGGCTAGTGTATCTCTTTGTAGAATTCCAACTATCCTCTATCACTTGTCATTTGACACGCATTGTCTCGCATTCATTGGATTCGATTCGTTATGATTTTGGACCGTCAAGATCGAGTCATGAGAAAATTTTGGTTGTAAAGATTCTTTTGGAAGGACCTCCCTAAGCGTGAGGATATTTGTGACGACCTTTTGAGATTCGCTAAGACTCCGTTTAACTTTTGCGACTATAATTTCGCGGACGAAATTCTCTTTTTAGAGGGGAAGAGTTGTAAAACCCGACATTTCTGAACAATAATTTTTGCACCGTTTTAAAATTTATTCCAAAAAAAAAAAAAATTGAATTATTATAAATAGGTCATCAAAACTATACATTAAAATTATTGAAATGTATATAGTTCATAATCGTAGTCTAAATGTGCCAACAACTTATAAATACTACTTTCAAGAATTTACTTTACATTTTTTTTTCCTTCTCTTATTTCTAAAAGTATATAACCGACTTCCATTTTTGTCTTTGGTCTCGTTAAGTATGGAAAGGATAATAACAGAAGCCTTCACAATTAAGAAAGTTGCATATATGTCTTTTTCCAAACCGCCTACATGATTACCTATATCACTTAACACACTTTCCCTTTCCTCACATAAAACCGTATATCGCTTTCTTGTTTCTCTCCTTGCACAACAACCAGAAAACTAAACACAAAAACTCATTCGTTTGCTGCCAAAAAGAAGTAAGGAACGAAGCCAGTTGGTGACCAGATTTTAGTTAAATCGTTGGAGTGTTGGTGATCGATCCGGACTTTGGTTACGTGTCATTCGGTTTCTTTCCTTCTAGACAACAACAGGTTCTATGGTCTCCTTTTGTTCGCTTTCAGTTTAACATTATACATATGAAATCAAGACCTAAAGATATTATTTAATTATTCCGAAATATGTCTAAAATATATTAGTGTGCCTCGTTATATTTATCACTAAAATCACGAGTATATATACGCCTATGTAAGTAAACTGTTTTGTGTCGTGTGTAAGTGTGGGCTAACAGGCTGTTTTAAACATGTGAAATCTAGGATCTTAAGCGAGTGTTTTGATGAGGTTTGGCTCGTGAAACCTGGTAATATAAGGACTGAAATTGTGCGTCGATGTGTGTGTGCTAAACAAGAGTTAAACATGCATGTTGCTTAAGTCGGGTCTAAATGGAGTTTGGTTCGCGATTTGTTGCTGCTCATTTGGAACCCTTCGCACCTCTTTATATTGGCTCGTTAAGTCTTGGTCTAGCCCTAGTTTGCCTCGTAGAGTTTGCTTGATTTGTGGTGTCTCGAAATAATGATATCAAGAGTGTGTTTGGTTAGTTTTGATCTCGCGAGGGTTCGTGGTTTAAATCTAGTCTCACGAGGGTTCGCGAGGCCGGGTTCGTGTGAGTTCATGTGGTCTTCTTGTGCAAGTTTAGATTAAAGAGATTGGTGGTTATACGCATGCATGAAACACTGATATAATGAATTGTTTACGCATGGACACTTATGTTTTTATAGTAGGAAGTCCATGCAAATCAGTAGCAGGTTATCAAGATAATATTGACATATTACTAAAGAGTAAAGACATTATATAATTAGTATTATTTTAAGGAAAACATTAATCATATTTTTATATACCTTATTATGTAGAGACTTGATAGTAACAGATACGTCATCACTTTTGTATATAAATGAGCCAAGTATAGTTCCCTTAAAATGAATGGTCTAAGTTAACAACTTTCAAGCAATAAAGTAAACAATACATAAACGTAAAGTATGATGGTATTCGATCAGTAAAAGCTTAATAAATTCGTGTCTTAATACTTGTAGATAAACCGAGGAAGGAATAAGTCGTGTTTTCGTGTACGCGTTGAATTGATTTTAAGGTACAGATATTCTACCCTTTTTCAGTAAGGGTGTTCTCTATCTCTCTCTCATGACTTTTCGATCCTTGACATTAATTTGTTTTCTTTGATTATGATCCTTTGATATGATTCGTTTGATTATGATTCTTTGTTTGATGCGATCCTTGTTAGGATCCTTTGATATTCTTTGTTGACATGATATATGATATGTTTCGTTTGGATATGATGCTTCGATATGATTCATTTGATATGCTAAGATTATGCTATGATATGGTATGTTTGTTCGTTCTTATGCCCGACTTTTCTAACTACTCATGGAGGTACCATGGGCGCGTCATTGAGGCACCGATGGCGTGACACTATCTGGGGTGGTGTGATTAGTCCCCGGCGTCCTCCTTTGTTTTGATATGATATGAGAGCTCTTTTGATGTATGTGTAGCCCTGTCATGCGAGCAGGATGCATGTATGATTTAGTTTTGGAGGGGGCGTATGGATGCATCCTAGGCTTTGTTTCGTTTCGTTTCGTAGCGTGATGGTTGTACGTGCTCTGTACCCATACACCTTCGGGAGTGTGCGCGACTCCATGTGGTACCGAGAGTTGTCTTTCTCCGTATCCTTTGATATGTGATTATATGATTTCGAGACCTATTCGAGTGGCTCTGGTAGGTCGGCTCGTGGCTTTCCTAATTTCGCCTTGTCTATTCGAGTGACTCTGGTAGACACGCCTTTGTTGATACGTGCTCTTATTCCTTTCCATATGATTATGTTTATGCTGATATCACTATGATGCTTCATTCTATTATGACTTGTGATACACTATGCCATCTTTGATCTTTCTTCGTTTCATTTGCTTACTACTTTGCTTTGCATATATATCTGTTCACTGGGCTTTTTAAGCTCAGCCGCATTTCTTTTCCTGCGGCAGGTTTAGGTTGGAAGTTGGGTTTGTGTAAAGAGTGCATAGGAGCGTTAGTGGACTACCTCGTTGATTAGAAGCCCATTTACACCTGGATTAGACGTGGACCTGGATTCTATTAGATTTTGGTTTGGATTTGTATTTCATCTTGTATAGAGCTTCCATTTCTTTTGTACCCTTATAATACCTTCGTAACTTTATGTTTATAAGTCTTCCGCTTGTGTTTTATGTTCTGATTTGGCACCATAATGTGACATTTTGACCCTTGTCGGGTTGGGGTGTTACATGTTAATATTAATTTTTATGTTACTGATATCATGCAATGATTTAACAAATATGTTTTTTTTAATTTACGTCAGTTAATGTTGCCCAAAAAAATCGAGCACATCAGATAAAAATTTATTTACAAATGACACTCCAGGAAGTCAGCTAGAAGGTATTGCTCTTTTACATTTTGATTGTTGCCAGTATGATGACTGTCTATGTGTCATAATGTTGCGCAAGTAAATTGTTTATGCTTATTTAAATATCATAATTTAAAAGCACATGAATAATATAGTGTCTTGATAACAGCATCCAGAATACCCCAAAAAAAAATGTTCCAGGCAGTTTAACTATTGGAAACTATACAACAAGCAGCATGTCAAAGTATAAATATAATATGAGGGTTGAAAGTAAAAGCATTAGGAGCAATATGTCCAATTTTACAACTGCTTCACAAGGTATGGTTTTAATTGATTAACATGTATAAATTGTGTTTTTAATTCGGCTGTAAAGTATTACATGTTCTTAACTTGATAGGATTTAATCAACATCTGAATAAAGGTTATGGAAAGCAACCAGCATATATGGCAGAAGATGATGTTGATACTTTATATTATGGATCTGTCTCATCAGGTTTTATTTTTTTATTCATTAACATTATGTATTGTGTAATAATAATATTTGTAATATATTAAAGGCCCTGCAACGTTCGAATTCTTTATACATTTATAGGTAAAAAAGGATCTCAGAGCAAAAACCCATTGATGAATACATCTACCACCAGAGGTATTCCTACAGTTTATTTTGTCATTAACCCGTGTATTTGACTCACTGTAACTTGGCTAATGAATTATTACTATTTACTAAGTATATAATGATTTTTTACAGGGATGTATTTGCATCAAGAAAAAGACTCCATCATGAACGCGCCTGCATTTGGATATGCCCCTCGAGGTTTAGTATTTAATTATTTAATTAGTTTATATATTGATTTGAATAAATCTATTCTCTGAAGTATGTGTTCAATTTATCAGGAACAAGTGTGGTTGAACGAAGAATAACTTTAATTAAAGATGTCGATCCTATGATTATAAATATGCCGATTAGGGGAAGGTGCATATCAATCTGGCGTCCTCACAAAGAAAATGAACCTCACGATCCATACAGTTTAGAATGTGTTTTACAAGATGAAGAGGTATTGTCCGTATGGTTTAAAAAAATATTATTCATACATTGTTTGTAAACATTCTAATAGTTTCAAGTGTTTGAACAGGATGATCGAATTCAAGTTTACATTAAAAAAGAATTAATGTTTAAGTTTGAACCTCTATTGCAAGAAGGTCAATGCTACATTATATCGAATTTTGGAGTGGCAGAGAATGGTGGTAGGTTGCCTTTGTTACCACACAGATGGAAAATTAGCTTTTACAAGGGGACCGATGTTACACGTGTTGAACATATTAATGATAACTATATTGGTTTCATTAACGAGCCATTCACACGTATTTTGGATACAGATAATGAATATCACGAACAAGATTGTGTTGGTATGTGTTATTTTGAAACATATTTTGTATAGCTTTTAATAAGTTAATTAATCAATCACACTCATCTAACCATACTACTCAATTGATAGATGTAATTGGAACAATCGTGGCTATTGGAAATATTGTTGAAGTCAACAATCCTGGAGGTCGTAAAATACGAAGATCCGTTGTTATTGAAGACACTGAGTGAGTGAATTATCTTAAATTTTATTGTACTAAATATTAAATAATGTAAACATATAATCATGTGTTTTATTCAAATTATACAGGTCTTTCAGAGTTGATTGTACGTTTTGGGATAATTAGGCGTTGTTATGGAATGATTACGAGGCAAGGTTTGAGGAACATGGTCATGTTGATTTTATACTAATGCTTGGGAAAGTTAAATACTGGGATAGTAAGTTTTGCATACTATTTTTCTATTCAGATTCTTATACAAGTACATGAATATTATTTAATTAATCTTATACATGACGCAGATAAGCCAGCAATTCACAATGCTTTATTTGGTTCCAAGATTTTTATAAATAGGGATATACCACCGTTACTATCTTTCCGGGAAAGGTGATATTTTGATGTAACAGATAATAGCATTTTGAGATTTAAGTTACTGAAAAATTTATACATTGAAATAATACAGTTATGAACAACAAGATGGATATGATGCGTCCCGTTTCCAAATTGAGCCGGTTTTTCAGGGCGCGCATGTTGTTACACCTGCCGAGTTTATGCAAGGGTATGTAAAACGATTGGTAGGCATGATTCGTAACATTCAACCGGTAAGTGAACAAAATTGTTGTTTAATTTAGAATTTCGAATTACTTTCGATTAATCAAACTTATGCTTTAATAACACACCATTTATTGATAATATTTCCTTACAAATTTAGGATTCGTGTTGTGTCGTGTATGCAACGGTGCATAGCATACAATATGATAGTGGTTGGGCGTATACATCATGCAAATCGTGTAGCACCAGAGTGACACCAATTGCTTCAAAGGCAACAAGTTCAAAAAACAGGCAACAATTGTGGCACTGCAAGAAGCATGGAGAAACATATGCAGTTGCATCCAAGTAGAAAATATATTTTATTAAAATATATTACCAGATATCTTTGACCATTGATTATTAAATAATACAGTAGTAACTTACGCTTGTTTATATTTTAAGGTTCAAGATCATTGTCCGCATATTCGACGAAAGTGGTTATGCCCAAGTTATTATTTTTGATAACAACGTGCATAAGATGACTAATCTAACAGCCTGGGAGATCATGGAGGAACAGGGCATGGATATTGAGCAATACTTTCCAGACGAGCTAAATCAGATTATTGGAAGAAAGTATCTATTCAAAGTTAAATATACAGAGTTTAATCACAACAACAATAGTCATATTTATCGTGCTGATAAGGTCACAGAAGATGTTGATACGATAAACTATTTTAAAAATGGTTTCCTCGACGAGGAGGTTTGATATTTTGTATTTTTAAATTAATTACATCATATTTAATTTTTTAAAAATATTACATGCAAATTATTTTTCCTTTATGTTGCATTAATATACCGTAGGGTTCTGACTTTGAGGATCAGGGGGATGATATACAATACTTTGAGCATGATCAACCTTATGTGACAAGCAATCTACATGATTCTGACTATGATGAAGAAAATGTTGCAGACGATGATATAGAGGGTTCTGATTATGAATATCATCCTCATGGAGACGACAAACATGATGTATCAGATGCAATGGATTTTTCAGAAAATGAAGAACAAAATGCCGAATGTGACAATAACGATTACGAGAAAGGGTCGCAAGTTGATGAAGATGAAAAACAGTTAAACGAAGAAGAAGACCAATATTTTTCGGATGATCAACATCCTGCCAATGAAAAACATGGTGAAGAAAAATCGTCTGAGGAATATCAACATGCTAGGATCGATAAAAATAGAACGACGTTCAATAATGATCGTGAGGTATCATGCATTTTACACATTCATTATTTAATTTAATGAATTGTATAACTTAAACTTGCTCTACTAATGTAGGTTGTTGAGACTGACATTCCAAATGCTGAACAAGTGAACATCGAGGTATTAAACATCATATTCATGAATTTGTTTAGCGAATATGCATGTTTTAAAATAAATCAACTTTAATGGAAGTAAAGTTTGGTAAACAATGCAGGAAGGAAACAACCCCGTAACTAATGAAAATGGCATATCATGTGGACAACCGTCCGGTAAAATTAAAAAAAGATCCCTCTCAGCTGTAAACTTATCAGATTATGAAACCGAGGATGACCGTGCAGATCAAAACCATGCAAAGAGAATTTTCTCGGTGAAAATGGATAAAGACGATTGATTTTAATTAATAATGGATTCGCATTATTTTATGTTATTCCCTCTGAAACAATTTAATTGCAAACAATAATGTCTTTGTTCTTCTATATTTTTAAGTCTATTCATCTTATTTCATATACTTATACTTTATGTTATTGTTATTATTAGAAAAATATATTATGCTTTATGTTGTTAGCGTTAATGTTTTTTTTACAGATTTTTAAATTATACGTTTGAACAAACATTCATCTGCAGATTTTAAAATTTAAAATCAGATTTTCTATTTAAACTTGGTTACTTTAAATTGTTTAGTTTGACTGCGATATGTTAAGAAATATTAAACCAATAGATAAAGTTTAAAAATCTTTTAAATTGTTAATTTATAAACAAATTACAAAGAATATGAAGGTTTTATTCTTTATCAAAACCCTAATGATCTCATGTTTATTGTATATTTCATCATAAAATATAATGAATAAGGAACATATATGTTATCTTGAATAATTAAAATACATTTTAAAATTTAATGTTCACTGCAACACAATACGATACCTAACTATAAACTTAAATAATACCTCATTATCAGTATCATGTAAGTCAATATCATCATCAGATATGTCGTATACATATTGTTCGTTTTTTTTGGCTTTAGTGGTTTCATATAAAGCTTTTTAGATATAATAGATTTATACATAAGTTAGAGATAGAATAATTTCAGAGACACTAAATTTATACTAATAGTATAATGTATAACATATCGAAATTTAAAATTATGTTTATAACATGTGGATCTAAAAAATGTTAAACGGAAGGTTTGTAATTATAAAGGTGTATTCAAAATAATTATAATAACAAATATAGAATCTCAAAAATTTATATTAAAAATAGAATATACAACATATCTTCCAGAAAAATATGTTTAAAAGATATAATATTCTTGAATGATATTTAAAGTTTGAATGGGGAAACATATCGGTATATTATGTGAGGTAATCTACAAAGTCTATAAATAAAGTTATACATATTTACGATATAAACTAATTCGTCCATAATTGATATCTAAAAATCAAAGGAATGTCGGGAAAACGATCAAAGAAGGTACATACTTTGTTTCGATTACTCATGCTCAGTTTATTGCCCTAAATGTTGACATAACTTTGGTGCAATTAATTTAGACAGGAGACTATGAATCTAACGCCAAATATATGGTGAACAAAGATATATCATTGATTGTTATATCTGATGATGAAGAGGTACAATAAATATTTATACCTTTTATTAATAATTGTCTCTGAAACATATTATCTTTAAAAGTTTATCCTAATTGCAGCCCAAACCTAATGATTTGATGAAAAAAGAAACACCCGTTGTTAATGAAGACAGACTAGAGGTAATATTATTGTCATACATTTGTTTTTAGAAGAGCTACAAAAAACAATTGTCTAAATAATTAAACGTCCTGTCAGTTTGAAGAGTTCACAAAAAAACGTCGAAGATTGATCAATAAACCCAGCAATGAAAGTACTGAAGTCATAGATATTAGTTCCTCTGATGATGAGAAAACAAGTAAAGGTGCTGAAGTAAAATCAACAGATAACAAGGTACAGTGTAATGATGCATGGGTATGAATTTAAACACATGCATAACATTTTTTATACGATAAACATATATATTATCCCATGTAACATGTTGGTAACTTTTGTATTTTGTTTCTCAGATATCTGATGATGAACTGCCAATTCAATTTAAACGTTCAAAAACATCTCAAAACTCTACTTTATATTATCAACACAAATTTATGCTATTGGATGAAGACATGGATGATGATATTCACAACAACACATCAACAACTAAAGACAATGAAGATGGTATTTGGGTAAATATCAATGATTTGGAAGAACCGTGGTATCCGTTATAAGAATATAAACCCAAGTATACTATACCTGATGACATTATCATTGAAGACTCCTCAACAGGTTGTTAGTTAAACAAAAATTAAAAATAATTAAAAAATATATATATATACACATCTGTATTTATATATGATTTATGTATGGTGTTAATTGGAAATTATATGCATTGTTTTTTCTATTGGATTTACACAGGGGATTCCAAATACACGCATAGAGCCGAGAATGATGAACGTGATAAAGAATTGATACACAGACATAACATGAGTCACGATGACATGTGGGACCATATGGTTGATATTGATGGTAAACTTAACGGAGAAGATGCTTTTGATAGCTATATCGATGAAGAAACTTGGGAAGTGGATTTTGATGTTTATAGTAACAATGATACGGATAGTGGTGAAGACCTTTGATAAACAATACGAAAATTATGAAAGATTTATGTTTCACTAGTTTTTTAATGACTTTATTATATAAAATCATTTATCTTTATTGATGAGTGATTAATTGAATAATTTCCCTTATGTTTTTCTTTTGTGTATTTACATTCTTTATTCACTACTACATTACATAAATTGAAATATCAATCAAATCATATATTGTTTAAAAGTGACCAGATTGATTTTCATATTTTGTTTAAACCGTGTCTATCAAAATTTTTTAAACAACCAATACATATCTAAATCAAATCATATATTGTTTAAATATATATAATTTTATTTGTGTATAAAATTGAGATATGATTTGTTTATGAAATTTGAGGATACTCATATTTTGCCATATCTAAAAAAATATATATCGTTTTAAAAAAAAATTTATCGTTTTAAATCAAATCGTATATTGTTTAAAAGTAGCCACAATGATTTTCCATTTACTTAAGATATGATTTGTGTATGAAATTAAAGGATATTCATATTTTGCCATGTGTAAAAACAATATATATCGTTTAAATTATTAACAATATATGATATCTTTTAAATTATTAACAATACATATCTAAAATCAAATCATATATACAAAACGTATGAAAGCATCTATACCATCTATACTATCGAAATAATATGTTTATCTAAATTTATATAATTTATTTATTAAGAAAATGGCTAACAAGAGAGAGCAATAAGGAGAATCCGAAATCAACAATGGAGTATGACATAAATGATTTACGTATCCGACGTATAGGTAGGCCACCAAGGAAAAACAATGGTACATTCAATACTCTGTATACTGTACAAATGAGATTTGTTTAGCTAAATTTTAAATGCAGGAATGCATTATAATGGAACAACAAATGCTAACAACACAATTGATTTAAGTATTCGACGTACAGGCAGACCACCGAATAAAATTAAAGGTATGTTGTACAAATGATTCACCTATTTTTATTCACAACATTTAGTTTACCTATTATTAAATAGAATTAAGTGTGATACATACAATAGAGTATCGTTTAACATTATAAATTAAGCGTATTGTTTATTACAAATCTCTACTTGGTTTGATACAAATATATTCAGATTCTAAAAGTGTTGAACAATTGCAAAAATGTAAATCAAGTCAACCAAAGACGACCAATACGATAAACACACCTGCTGAACAAAGAGTTTTACCTCTAATACAAGACCCCTCAATTGCACGACGACCAAGAGGACGCCCTATAAAGGACGCGAATGAACCACGTAAGAATATTGCATTAACATTCACACACAAACTATAATTAATATTGATGTACGTAATTTTTCATGACATTCATTGTTGCAATAATAGGGAAACAACCAATCTATGATGGCGACATACAATCCGATATACACTCTTCTAAATGCAAATCAGACATGCTTAAAGAAAAAATAAGAATGAAAAGGCAAAAGATTTTCGACCAAGGTTTTTTAGATCACAAATGTGCGACAAATGGAAATGATACACGTACAAGATCATTTTTTGGAATATCTAAGGGTACATATACTAAAACAATTGTTATAACAACATATGTTGATTTTATTTATAAAATATATGTGATTTACTACTTCATTGTTATTCAGATTATAAGGATCATGGAGATCCAATTTACAAATTTCAAGACTGTAATGCACTATTATGGCATGCGGAGAGTGTTGTGGGGAGTACACATTCAGATTCTGGGTCATTCTCGCTATGTTGTAGCAGAGGAAAGGTTATGCTAACAAATGAAGTGCAAAATCCACCACAATTTTTATTGGAACTTATCACCGGAAAGAATCCAAAAAGCGAGTCATTCATTGATAATATCCGACGATATAATTCAATGTTTGCTTTTACCTCAATAGGTGCAAAGCAAGACACGTCAGTTAATCAGGGATATGGGCCATATTGTTACAGAATACAGGGTGAAAATTACCACTTAATGGGTACTCTATTACCACAACAAGGCAAGCAACCAACATTTGCCCAGTTATATATTTACGACAAAGCCACCGAAATCCAAAATAGGATAAACGGGGTCAGGTACAACAAAACATCTAATTATTACATTATATTAGACAAGTAATCTTATGATGTGCAGTTTAAATACTTATATTTTGAATCTACAGTGGTGACCCAACAACGACATCAGGAACCAGCGCATTGGATCATCAACTAACAGTTGACCTACGAGACATGCTTGATTCAATCAATCCATTAGTTGCTCAATTTTGTATGGCCAGTGAACAGTTTGTCGCCTCAAACAAACAAAACAAATTCAAGATTCGACTCATTGGTACAAGAGAACGGGATGGACGAGAATATAACCTACCGACAGCTGATGAGGTTGCAGCTCTAATTGTTGGAGATTTTGATACATCAACAAACAAGAGAGATATTATCTTGCACATGCACGAAGGAGGTGTTAGGAGAATTAGTGAACTCCATCCTTCGTACCTGGCACTACAATATCCATTGTTGTTCCCATATGCTGAAGATGGATATAGAACAGACATATATCACAGAGGTATTACTGACTATACTGCAACAAATAAAAAAACAAGACTCACAATGAAGGAGTATTTCGCATATCAATTGCAAGAAAGACCAGGTGTTTTTTCAATGTGTCTCAATGCAAGAAGATTGACTCAGCAATTCATAGTCGACGCATACACTATGGTTGAATCCGAAAGAATGTCGTTTATCAAAAATCAGAATAATGAGTTGAGAAGCGAAAATTACTCAAAATTAGCTAAACTGGTCGAAGAAGGAGATACTGGAATAAAACTGCGAGGCAAACGAGTGATATTGCCATCATCTTTCACTGGAAGCCCAAGGTATATGATGCAAATTTACTTGGATGCTATGACGATTTGCAAGTATTATGGTTATCCAGACCTGTTTAATACATTTACATGCAACCCAAATTGGCCGGAGATAGCGCATTTTGTTAACGAGAGAGGATTGAAATCGGAAGACAGACCAAATGCAATAACACGAGTTTTTAAACAAAAACTTGACAACATCATGTACGATTTTAAGGAACGGAGTTACTTTGGAAAGTTAAAAGCAGGTATTACAGCTCGAAAAGTTATTATAAGAAAAACATTATTCAATAATCTTATATATCATAATTGACATAATCTTATTTATGCAGCGGTCTACACAATTGATTCCAAAAAAGAGGTCTTCCACACGCGCATATATTATTATTTCTCGATAAAGAAGACAAAATTACCACCACGGCAGACATAGACCGGTTTATATCAGCTGAGATTCCTGACAAGGAATGTGATCCGGAACTTTATCAAATTGTGACCGACCACATGATGCATGGTCCGTGTGGCGTTCTGCGACCAATTTCCCCATGTACAGTCAAAGATAAATGCACAAAAAAGTTCCCGAAACAATTCAACGAAAAGACGTTTATTGATGATAGCGGGTATGCAATTTATAAACGAAGGAACGATGGTTGTACAGTAACAAAGTGTGGATCACAAGTGCATAATGGATACGTCATACCCTACAACCCCGGTTTGCTACGACGTTATCAGTCACATATTAATGTTGAATGGTGCAACCAGTCTGGATCTATAAAATATCTTTTCAAGTACATCAATAAGGGACCATACAGAGTCACAGCTGCTCTTGAGGAAGAAGACGTTGATGAGATTAAAGATTACTACAATTGTAGGTATCTTTCAGCGTGTGAAGCATCATGGAGGATTTATGGTTTCGATATACACTACAGGTTTCCGCCTGTTGAGAGATTACCATTTCATGAGCAAGGACAGCAATCAGTTCTATTTGATGCATCTGAAAGTATTGATTTCACATTGGATAAGGCATCGGTGAATGAAACCAAATTTATAGCGTGGATGGAAAAAAATAAGACAGATGAAAAGGCCAAAAAACTGTTGTACCACGAATTTCCAGAACACTATGTATGGAAACAAGAAGAGAGAATATGGGTGGAGAGATAAAGAAGAACGTGCCTTGGACGTGTACATCATGTACCTCCTTCATTTGGAGAGTGGTTCTATTTAAGAGTGTTGCTCAACAAAGTTAGAGGTGCACAAGATTGGGTTGACTTTAAAAAGTTCGAAGGTGTTACATATCCTACATATAAAGATGCTTGTCAAGCTCGCAGCCTATTGGAGGATGACAAAGAATACATAGATGGTTTGCTGGAAGCCAGTCTTTGGGGATCAGGAAACTATTTGCGTTCTTTTTATGTTATGCTGATAATGACGGATAGCATGTCCCGACTGTAGCACCCCCAACTCAAATACGGCCGCTGACATGCTGGGGGCGCTACGCAAATAGAAACCAGGCACATTTATAGCTAACGACCACAACACGGGACGTTTATAAATGTTGCAAAACATATCATTCGAATTATAAACCATTTAGAGTACAAGGACTCTTAAGTCAAAGTAGCAGCGGAAAAAGTAAATAGAGTTTGCAGCGGAAACTTAAACAAAGTTTAGCAGCGGAAAATATTTAAGACACACCAAAGTTTTATGAATGATATGAAAGTAAAGATAGTAAAGATGATAAAGTTGCCTTGACAGAAAGACTCCTTCGTCCAAGCCACTCCACCACGCCCATGTCATAAATCTCCAAGACTAATTAGTAGTAGTACCTGAGAAACACATGCTTAAAAGTCAACACAAAGGTTGAGTGCAATCCATAGGTTTAAAATAATAAAGTTGAGCACAAGGTTTTAAGCATACGATATAAGAAACAAATACAAATACCAGGGTAATCAAGGTAACACCCAATATGTAGAGGAAACACGTGCATACATACGGTTGATGATGCTAAGCTCATGACACGCAAAACGTTAACCAAACCAATCATCAGTAACTCCGTACTGGAATAAACAATAACCACGGAATGTCATAATATAAAGTGCCCCCAAGGCCGGGTACTTGCCATTTACCCAGCAAAATCGAATATAGTACACCATAATTTGCTTATATGGCAAAAGGAGTGGGAGGGTCAATTCCTATAGGCCTATAACCCTATATTCGCGCTCAATCGCAAGTGATTAATGGCTCATGATCTGAGGGTCTTGTCAGGCAAGATAAGCTACTTAGCATATCGTCAGGAAAGTACATCATTCAGGAAAAGCATACCAAAAATACTTGTGCTCAGAAAACATTTAAAGCATGTATCTCACCCCATGGGTTTATAAACGTTTAAAATATAAAAAGCGGGGCTATGAATCACACCTTAACAATAGCAGTAGCAGGAAACGAGATATAGCAACCAATCAATAATGCGTCACAGCAAATGAACCTCAGCACAACCTAAGCAATATAAATGGCATAACTCAGAACTATACTCGAATATCTCAATAAACAATGCTTGAATAAAAGTTTTTATAAATACAATGGCATTTGAAAGAAATAGATTTTGAAAAGTCTCGTGTGGAAGAAAGATAGAAAGGAATAAGTCGGCGAAATGACCAAATACGCAAGAAAGACGAAAGAATATCTCGAAGAAAGTCGTCGAAAAGAAATGGAAAGAAAAGAAATGAAAATGGAAGACACACTCAAATAAATAAGAACACGCTAATAACAAGTCTCGGATTTACCCATTTCCCAAAGTAACGTTGAAATAAAAAGGGTTTTGAAATAATAACGTTTGGTAAAATAATTTAAAGTTTATAAAGAATTTTATAAAATTTCGGCATGACCTGCCCGTTTATATAATGTTTTCCCGAGTCAATGACTCTTTTATGTAAACAACGTTAATATATTATTAATATGATTGGATATATCATTCGCGTAGTCTATTAGTTGTTTAGGTTTTATCGACCATTTTGTATTGTTCGGGTTCCAGGTACGTTAAGATCTTTACGGGCCTAACGTACCCTACCGTCTCATGTACCAAAGGGTCCATAATATCCAAATAACCAAGGCCGTAAATCCAATACATCCAATTCAAGCTCACAATACAATAATACAGAAACATGTCCGATATCAAATCCGCTTAACTATATCAAATAGATTTTAGGTTTCATATTTATTATTATCCGTTTTATTATTATTTTTTACCGTTCCTAAACTATAATCATAAAATCCCGAGACTAGTTAACCGATACTCAAAATAATCACAACAACAATAATAAGGACTCAAAATCAATCCCAAGTCAAAACTAAATAAACCTGAAACTTAATCAAATCCCAACCGAGCCTCACCCTTCTCGATTCAACCAAAACCATCCAAATTCGAACCAAACACAACAACAACAATAATAACATCATCCCCACCACCACCCAAGTCTCGGTGGTGGTGGCTGCCGGCTGTCGAGGCACACCCAAAACCAAACGGACCCTCAAAAATTTCATACAACCCAAAAATATATACTCCCTTCGTCACTAACCATCAACAACAATAATAATATCAAAACCCTCACCGAGTCACGAGTTGACTCGGTGAGTCCAATTCGAGTCGCGGCCAAAACGAGAACAAGATGGAATCCCACACAAGTTTTAGCTTGAAAACATTTTTAAAACAATTTTTATAAAAGAAAAGTAAATCAAAATCGGATTTAAATAAAAATCAAAACTAGGGTTTCCAAAATATTTTCAAAAATAACAAAAAGGTGGCGGGGGTGGTGGTTTACCGTTAGTAGAAAGGTGGTGGAGGGTCGTGGTGGCTCTCGGTGGTGGCGGTGGTGTTCGATGATGATGGTGGTGGCGCGTAGAGGCGCATACGGGTGATTGGTGTCGCGGGGGTGGTACGGTGGTGTCGGGGGAGTCCTGATCTACAAGTTGGTGTAAGAAAAGTGGTGGTCGGAAAATATTCCGGCGACGGCGGCTGGAATCTGCTGCTGCTCCGGCGAGGGTGGCGGCCGGATAATCCAAGAGAGAGAGAGAGAGAGAGAGAGAGAGAGAGAGAGAATTTGGGTGTGGAGTGTGTGTGTTTTTATATTAAAAATGAAGAAAAATGGGGTATTGGTGGGTATATATGTGAAATAAAAGTATAGGGTAATTTTTGAACATAATGGAAGTGTAGGCTGAAATAAAAAGATAAGTCAAGGGACCAAAACTGTCAACGAATTAAACTTCTCACGATAAACGCTTCGGGGTCAAAACGACATAGCAAACGGACTCGAAAAATTACGAAACTTGCGCCATTGTTCACGAAATAATTTTTCTAATAAAATCAAGCATAAACATCAAAGTTTTTCTCAAATTCAAAACAATTCAAATAATTTGGCAAGTGCAATACAATTCGAGTTTTCTAGGTTGTGCTGGGTCAATCAAGGAATAAAGTTCTCGTTTCCAATATATCTCACGTTTCTCAAGCCCAAATAATCATGCAATAAAAGTTTTAATGTGTCTCATGTACGAAAATAAATATTTGGCTAGTAATAGGTTTTAGAAAGAGTACCAGGGGTTACACCGACCAGAGGTTGTGTATGAGAAAACGTGGCATGTACTGGCGGAAGATGTTGAGCGTCTAGAGCGTGTTAAAAGGAATGATCCAGGTATGTAGTTTTTCAATTATAAATAAAATAAAAAAACATCAAAAATTAAAAAAATAATAATAAAGCAAGATGAATGCTCATTATTATAGGTAACTTCTAACTGTAGCATTTTTTTACAGACTTGGTTCTGACCGATAATGAAAAGAAGAACATATGCCTTACATATATCGAACACATGCTCCTTTGCAACAACAAAAGTTTAAAAAGTATACCAAACATGATTCTACCGAACGAGATGTACACAATGTCAAATTACAACAGGTTGATATCATCTGAACTGGACTACAACGTCGAAGAATTGCGTCGACAACATGACACCATGTACAGATCGTTGACAAACGAGCAAAAGGATATATACCATACGTTAATAAACGCTGTTAACGCACAAGAAGGAGGCATGTTCTTTGTTTACGGGTACGATGGTACGGGTAAAACATATCTTTACAAGACGTTATCTGCTGCAATAAGATCACAAAAAGGGATAGTGTTAAATGTCACATCAAGTGGAATTGCAGCTTTATTACTTGAAGGTGGTAGAACAGCTCATTATCTATTTGCAATTCCAATCAATGTAGTAGATGACTCTATGTACCACATAACAGCTGATAGCAAACCTGCAGACTTGTTAAGGGAGGCTACAGTAATCATATGGGATGAAGCTCTGATGACACACATGCATTGCTATGAGGCGTTTAATAGAACCTTAAGGGACATATGTAGACTGGATATAAACGCACCTTCCGAGCAAGTGTTTAGTGGGAAAGTAGTGTTATTTGGAGGGGACTTCCGGCAAATACTATCGGTAATTACAACGGAACCAGGCACGATGTTGTACACGCAGCAATCAATTCTTCGTATTTGTGGCAACATTGCACCGTCCTTACACTAACAGTTAACATGCGACTGAAAACAGGCAAAACTTCTGCAGAAAAAAAAAGAAATACAGGATTTTGCTGACTGGATCTTAACAATTGGCAATGGTACAATTGGAGACAAGAACAATGGTGAAGATATGGTCAAATTTCCTGATAATATGTTAATCCCTGATTCAGACGACCACGTTGGTACAATAATTCAACAAATCTACCCAAATTTAAATGATAGCCTTTACAAATCAGGATACTTCCAAGAAAGAGCCATTCTTGCTCCTACACACGAATTGGTTGATATGATTAACGATTGAATGCTCGATCTAATTTTAGGTGATGAGCATACATATGATAGTTCAGACACAGTTGGAGTTGCTGATCAAGACACAAATTTCAATGAAGATCTATACACAAGTGATTTTTTGAACAGTCTTCGAATAGCCGGTCTTCCTCAACATTCTTTAAGATTGAAAGTAGGAGCACCGGTAATGTGCATGAAAAACATTGACCAAATGGCTGGGTTATGCAATGGAACCAGGCTTCAGGTGCTGCGACTGGGTACAAACATAGTTGAAGCCAGGATTATATCAGGTGGTTGTTTTGGCACAATTTGTGCAATACCCCGTATGATTCTCAGCCCATCAGACACTAAAATGCCATTTAAATTTAACCGCAGATAGTTCCCACTCGCTGTGTGTTTTACAATGACTATTAACAAAAGCCAAGGCCAGACTCTAACCCAAGTTGGATTGTTTCTTCAACGACCAATATTTTCACATGGTCAGCTATACGTCGCGGTATCTAGAGTCACAAACAGAAAAGGATTGAAAATTCTTTGTTGTGATGAAGAAGGCAACTACACAAACTCAACAGCAAATGTTGTATATAAAGAAGCTTTATTCCAAATTTAAATAAACGTTATTATCAGATATGCAAATTGCAACAACTTATATATTCTATTTAGGCATCAGCACACAATCATTTGATTATACCATGTACATTAAAACATAAGAATAAGTTTACATAATTATTGGGGAGGAAATTGACCGCACATTAAACATTGATATATTTGTTGATGTTAGTTTTAAAACAAATGGATGTTATGTAATGTTTAACATTAGATGTTTTTTCTCTTGAGATGATTCAAAAAATTATTTACAGGCATTTCATATTGGTTTACCAAATACTTTGTCAGCATAGTAGACAAAATACTTACATAACAGACCAGCTACTTAAATAATCCAAAAGACAAAGAGTATATTACAAGTATACAGAAGTACATAAGTAATTCAAAAGATAAACTCCATTCTACGCTCAAAAGAAAAAGCGTGCCTAATTCAATGGATTTTTTAGATACTGTTCATCAATTAACCAAATCAATTTAAACCATTGTCATACACCTAACACACATCAAACACTGGGATTTGACATTCTTCCCCATCAACAACTTCAACAACTTTGCTTACCAATTTGAAACGCATCATTTTACCCAACTTGAATCCACAGTCGGCTCCAAACTTCTTGAAATTACCAGTCATTTTCACTTGATGATTCCCATTTGGTCTGCTTGAGTCCTTTACACGAGTCACTTTCACTGGAAACCTCACATCAACGTGCATCAGATATGCATGCCTGTATGAATCCACTGGGTGATTTCGACAAAAATCCCTTGGTATAGTCTGGTGTCAACATAAACGCACATCAGAAACTATCTAAATTTTAAAAATGATGTTACTACCTATTTACCAAATACTTACAACATGGTAAAATTCACAGGCAATGCCATCCAATGGAACATGAAACGCATCGTTTTCATTGGTGTGCTGATTGTGTCCTTTCCATGTGCATATATGTAGAGCTCTTTGATCTAAAATAACGTTTAAAATATCACAAACATTAGTAGAATTAATATGATAAACTTAAAAGGCGAAATCAAATGCGACATAAAACATACCGTGCAAGGCATACGACGGTATATCACGAGGTGGGATCTTCAACATTGTCGGTAACACGAACTCGGTATGTAGACACATACCATTACGATAGAATACCGACATTTTCAATTCATAATTTCCCAAATTTGTGAAAACAAGGAGTTGCCCTACAGCAATATCCAAATGATCAACAAGTTTTTGCCACCTCTTACCAAACAACCTGCTTGACGTTACACCAACATTATCATTCAGTAGCACACTCTCATGTTTAACAACAACACTTTTACCATATGCATGAATCCTCAACATATTTCCCTTTATGTCTTGCATAAAACCACATGGCAGAGACTAAAGTACAACATAAAAACATTTTAATTATTTGTAATTAATGTTCAGATAATTCATGTTCAATTTAAGTTTTATTAATATGTGAAAATTAACTGAATGTAAAATGTACAAGCATTGCGACGGTACCTGTCGTCCGTTCTTGCGTCTTACCAAACATTTAACAAATCTCCTTCCAACATCGTATCCAGAACCTTCACTGCCATTCTCATTATAACCAGTAACATAAAACGTGTCTTCACCCTCTTTAATGAAATGTAAAATTTTAACTGATGCAGGCACATTATCTTCAACAAATTTGATTCATTAATCTCTATACAACTGAACTTCACTGCCAACAATCCTTATCAAACATACGTACCTCAACATGTTGTTGCCAATTAGGAAAATATATTCTTGGCTGTCATAGAACATTTCATTGAAGGCACTTGGCAGTTTCTGCGCAATTCAAACTAAAACTATATTAAACTATTATAAGGAAGTATTACTCTAAAATGTATGTGGAAAAAAATAATAATGTTTATAAAAAAATATAAATAAATAAAGAAAACCTGATAATCTTGGTTGTTTCGCATCCCAAATCGGCACAGAAATTGCTGGTCCATTATTAGTGTATGAAAATCCTGCAGTACTAATGCCTTAAGCATAGTACATAACAAGAAAACGAAAAAGGATGCCTAATCTTAACTAAAAATAATCTCATAATATAACAAAAAAAAAAAAAAAAATCCAAAAGCAACTTACCTAGACATTCTACAGAGGAATTGTCATCTTAACTAACAATGTGTATGACCGTTTTGGATTTGTTCCAAATCTCACTTATTATCTTTAAACTAACAAAATGCTCCAGTATATTGAGGGTTATGTTTTGAAGGTATGTGAAATTTTTATATTGATATTTAATGGTTTGATATACGCGGGTCTACTCGATTGAATTTTAACTTAGCCAGGTTGTATGCTTATGTTAAAAGCTTAATGTTTTGTTACAACTATAATTTGCAAACACTTTCTTTGTTACCATGTGTGATCAGCACAACCGATTGCTTGAACAAGGGTGGAAATGTTTGAATTCCGTATATTCAAACAACAAATAACCTTGGACCAACCATCCAAATGCAACTTAACTAAACATTCATATGATATATTAAACTCGAACTGATCAAACAAAGCTTCATACATCATAAACCATCATAGCCCTTAAATACAATAATCACTATTAACTAAAACAATGACCAAATAAATTACCCTGATAATTCAAAATGTCGGAAAACAGACTTCATTACTCTGTATTTACTTTCTTCTCAATCCCTCGATTATTCTTCACATGAACATGCGCATTTTGTGTACTTATTAGATGAAAAATGCTAAAATGCTTCATGTTCATATGAATAGGTAATATATATTTGTAAACTAAATCAGTAATATTTCAACTTAAATCTAACATATAATCTAAGCAAACTTAAAATTATATTAATCGTGATAACAAACAAGCTTAAACCAGTAATATTTCAACTTAAATCTAACATATAATCTAAGAAAACTTATATATAAGCTGATATATGTAACATATATATGTTTTTTTTCTACATATATCTTGCAACAGCATGTAACTCAATCCTGCAGTACTAATGCCTTAAGCATAGTACATAACAAGAAAACGTAAAAGGATGCCTAATCTTAACTAAAAATAATCTCATAATATAACAAAAAAAAAAAAAAAAAAAAAAAAAATCCAAAAGCAACTTACCTTGACATTCTACAGAGGGATTGTCATCTTAACTAACAATGTGTTTGACCGTTTTGGATTTGTTTCAAATCTCACTTATTATATTTAAACCAACAAAATGCTCCAGTATATTGAGGGTTATGTTTTGAAGGTATGTGAAATTTTTATATTAATCTTTAATGGTTTGATATACGCGGGTCTACTCGATTGAATTTTAACTTAGCCAGGTTGTATGCTTATGTTAAAAGCTTAATGTTTTGTTACAACTATAATTTGCAAACACTTTCTTTGTTACCATGGGTGATCAGCACAGCTGATTGCTTGAACAAGGGTGGAAATGCTTGAATTCCGTATATTCAAACAACAAATAACCTTGGACCAACCATCCAAATGCAACTTAACTAAACATTCATATGATATATTAAACTCGAACTGATCAAACAAAGCTTCATACATCATAATCCATCATAGCCCTTAAATACAATAATCACTATTAACTAAAACAATGATCAAAGAAATTACCCTGATAATTCAAAATGTATAAGAAAACAGACTTCATTACTCTGTATTTACTTTCTTCTCACTCCCTCGATTATTCTTCACATGAACATGCGCATTTTGTGTACTTATTAGATGAAAAATGCTAAAATGCTTCATGTTCATATGAATAGGTAATATATATTTGTAAACTAAATCAGTAATATTTCAACTTAAATCTAACATATAATCTAAGCAAACTTAAAATTATATTAATCGTGATAAGAAACAAGCTTAAACCAGTAATATTTCAACTTAAATCTAACATATAATATAAGCAAACTTATATATAAGCTGATATATGTAACATATATATGTTTTTTCTACATATATCTTGCAACAGCATGTAACTCATCGGTTTATCATTGTTAAAAATAATACTTTTTATATAGACCTAATGATCCGATTATTTTATTTGGGGCTTTTTGAACCAATCAACAAACAATACATTCAATCTAAGAATGATGCAATTAAACTAATATTGTATTCATAAACAAATCCTGATCAACGTAAAACACTTATTTTAACAACCAATCATTCTTTTATCAGATAACAAGAAAATATTCACGGGAAAAACAAACCAACCACATGCCACTAACCAAACATAATATTTTAACTTGATTAAACATGGTTGAATGTATCAAGAAAAAATAAAAAAATTTTGAAAAATAAGGACCTGGATGATCGCAGAAACAATGGCAGAAGTGTTTAGTTAGTTTATAAAAATGCACTTAATGGCTTGAACTTTATATATATTAAATATAATAAATATAGTGTAAGTAGATGTAATCATTATCAATGTTGATAATGCATAATAAACACAAATATTTAGCATGTATTTGAAATGTATATCATGTATAACATGCAGCAGCATACACTAAGTGTTGCCTCAGCAATTACGTTTAAGAAGAAAAATGCAAAATGGGTATTTGCGATTCGTAAATTTTTTAAAGGTATGTCATGTTTAATAAAAACAAGTAAAATTTCACTACCACAAAACTATTTTACCATCCTTCTTTTGATATAGTTAAATAAGCCATAGATAAATATGAGTCATACATCAAGCCCAACGGGCTTAATAACCATATTAATCATATAAAAAATATGATAAAAATTAATTTTAAAAATAGTATATTTCAATTTGAAAATATTACAACTGCAAATACAACTAAAATCACATGGTTAGTGCGAATCACAAAACATGCCCGCCCATTGGGCGGGCCATGACAACTAGTATATATATATATATATATATATATATATATATATATATATATATATATATATATATATATATATATATATAGGGGAATGTTATTGTGAGAACTTTCTTAAAGTTGAAAAAATGAGAACTATTCTAAAATACAATTAAAACATTGATACATAACCATTTTAGCAAAGATGCACCAAAATATTATATATTAATACAAGTTAACATTAAATCGAATAATAACCAACTCATACATGATAAACGGATTACTGATACACAATTAAAATTTTGATACATATACATTAAGATCTCAAAAAAACTAATTTCTTATACATAAATTGATACACCTAATACACAACAACCACTAAAAACTTGATACACAATACTAAACCTTGATACACATTACACGTTGAATCAAAGTGTATCACTTAGTTTACGTCAATTTTTATAAGAAAACCCGTCAAATCTTTAACAATTTTAGTTGTAATTAATTATGTTTTTATTATCTTTTAAGTTGAATGTCATTTGTGAGATTTTGGTTGGTTCTCATTTTTACAAACTTTAAAAAAGTTCTCATTTGATCTTAATTATATATATATATATATATATATATATATATATATATATATATATATATATATATATATATATATATATATATATATATATATAGAGAGAGAGAGAGAGAGAGAGAGAGAGATATGGGATATAATGAGAAGGAGTATTAAAATAAAAAGGCTAAGAAGGACTCACATGCTGCCACGTGTCCCCTCCCCACCCATTTTTTTCTTTTAACTGACAGGGGTATTATCGTCATTTACACCTAAGGCTATATATAGGTTTTTTCTTCTTTTCTTACACTTTTTCCTCCTGCACATTCTCTCACCACCAATCTATTGATTTATCCTAGCTTCTTCTCACCAACCTAGTGATCGACGATCTCAACTATCTCACCACCGTCTCCACTGTCATATCCACCGCGTTATCCACCATATTCTCCACCATTCTACATCGTCATCTCCACCGATTCAATCAATACTGTTGATCGATTTTGATATGTCGGTTGACTGTTCAGCATCAACAAATAATGATTATTCATCATCAACTAATAGTGATTGTTCATCATCGACAAATAAAGATAGTAAGATTTTAATATCTTTGTTGATACAAAAGTTGGGCGTTCCTAGCTTGGGCTCTTGCTCTCGTATCCATTCGCTCTTAATGCTTGAAACCTGCGCACTAAGAAAGTAAACAAACACCGTTAGGCTTATCGTGGGATTGTCTCCCACGATTATCCTCCGGCGTGAGAGTAAGTAATCGGTTTTAGGGTTCTCGTAAAGAGTTTAGGGTTTGTGAATCGTACCTTTAATGAGAGTTATGTCATTCCTTATATAGGTGCAGAATCCTCGTAGGTTTTGTGCTCCTTACGTTTCACACACGTGGTGCTTATCCGGGTTAAGGATATCTATTCCGTAATTAGAAGATCCTTATCTATGCCCGGGTAGTTTGGTTGGGCTTGGGTCTACGTGAGCCCAATCCCATTATCAATGCGGCCCAAGTTATAATAGCCCACTAATGGTGGTTTTGGGCCTTAGTGATGTTTATCATTTGGGCTCGTGGCCCAAATATATACTATACGTCATCATGTCCCCCCAGTCTAGTGTGCGCGGCTCGTAGCCGCGAATGCTAGACTAGTGAGAACAGCGGTAAGCGTGGCGGGACAAATTTAGAAATTTGCCGCCCAATATGAACAAATATATATCTAGTCCAAGATATTTCAAAAAAGTGCCTTGGAAAACGGGGGATGTGTCCACGTATCCCTTGGAAAACGGGAAAAAGTGTACGTACCTTTCGTATTCCAGCCACACGTTTTATGAGTGGGATCCACGTGGCACACATCTAGGGTTTTTTGATGTCCTATATAAGAGTCACCGCCTCCCTTTTACCAAAAACACATAGTAAAAAACACACATTCACCATTTTACATTTCTTCAAAGCGTTTTTCAAAGAAATCAACTGTTTCATTAGGTAATTGCGTGTGCGCATCCTAATAGATCTTGTTAGACTGTAAAAATGGTTGCTCAGTTAGATGAGTTTCGCTCTGCGATGGATGAGGATGACGTGCGTCAGTTCTCATCTGATTACTTTATTCCTCTGGATGTGCATCCAGAGGCCCCGGATGTCGATGCGTGTATTGCCGATTTCCCCGAAGGGAAGATAGGGTTATACACGCGCTTTTTTGAGTACGCTAACTATCGCGTACCAATATCTGTATTCTTGAGCAACGTGCTCAATTTCTATCACCTTCATATCTCTCAGCTGCACTGTATAGGTGCGGCGAAGATATCAAACTTTGAAGTAAATTGTCGTTTACTTGCAATAAACCCGACCGTCGACCTATTCCGTGCATTTTACCACACAACGTGGTCGCATGGATGGGTTTCCTTTGCGAAGCACGCGGGGAGCCTTCAGTGTTATACCGATAAGGTAGACTCATTGAGGCATTGGAGGGAGTATTTTTTCTGGGTGGATGATGTGGTGTTTCCTTCACCGTTTGAGTTTTATACTCAAGAGACACTGCCGAGGGATGGGCGCCCCGCACCTGGTTCGTATAGCTTGGCCGATGTGCAGACTATTGATGCCAACCGCATCCCCATTAACCCTTACCTGAGGAGTTTTTGGTGCACATGGGGTTGAGTCGCAACTATTTCCATGGTGCTGACGAGGTGCCAACCTTCATTGATGAGGAAGGCCGGGGTGGGTGTTGATCCCTTTTTATTGTTCACTTCAAATAATGTAAGTTTTCTGTATGCGCACATTTTAATAACTAACCTGTGTTTTGCTATTTGTTTATGTGCTGCGCAGAGATGGATTTGTTTGCTGTAGTGAAGCTTGAGAAGCCAAAACAGGTGACTGTTGGCGTGCGCCCTCTGAGGGAGGGTGAGCAACCACTCTTGGATGCGACTGCTGGGCATCTGACTGTGTTGGGGCCAGCTGGTCATGAAGATTCGCCCCCTCTTCTTGTGACGCCAGTGTAGAGCGTGGCTCCTACTGTGGAGTCTGTAGATGTGGAGAAGTTGCAAGCTGAATCTTCTGACAGCGTGGAGGTAGTAGAGCCTCAGGTGGTAGCGCAGAATCTGAAGCGCAAGGGAAAGGATGATGCCCCTGGTACTTCCAAGAGGAGGCGTCATCTGATTGCGGATGAAGAGTCGTCTACGGAGGATGATACATCCGCTACTGGCGTGGAGAAGGAGACTGCAAAGGCTTCTCCGCTGCTGTAAGTGATATTCCCATGGTTGTCAGGATCCCGATCCTGATCTTACGATCTTACGATTTTACGATACTGCAAAGCAAAAATGATCCGAATCTTACATAGGATCTTTGAAAGCTTAAGATCTTATAGGATCCCGATCCTGACCATATGATCTTAGGATCTAATCCGATCCGATCTTACTTTTCTCGAAATAACAAACTAAAAAACTACAAATTTATGAATGGTGTTTTGTAAAATTGAAAAAACAACATGTTAATCTTCTTATACATTTCATAACCATAATTTAGGACAACATTTTTATGAAACATTTATACAATTTTGTGTTTATGTATATAATAATGTATAAATTTGTATAATATTACAAATGATACTTAAAAAAAGACATTATGGTAGGATCTTAAGATCCCGATCCGATCTTACGATCTCGATCTTGCAAAAACAAAATCGATCCTAAGTAGGATCCCGATCTTGAAAACCTTGGATATTCCACATTCCTCTTTATTCTTTATATATGTATTATTACTTGTTGTAATATGCGCTGACTTTCTTCCTTATTCATTGTAGTGACCATGCTACGAAGGATGATGCGGCATTTGTGAAGAGTGTGGTCCCTCCTCAGAATGAAAACAAGGAGGAGGGAGTGAAGGTGGGTGAGGACGTAACTACGCAGCAGCTATTGGTGGAGTTGGCTGCTACTGCTGAGCGTCAAACTGAGCTAGTTGCACAGTTGAAGACGCGATACGTCCGGGAGAGTAGCACTCTTGCCCAGAAAGATGAGGAGATAGCTATTCTCCGTGCGCGGCTGGCTGAAGCGCAAGCGGAGGTGGGGTCCTTCAAGGCGCATGCAGACAAGGTCACTAACGAGAGGTTGACTGCGATGGCTGAGCTGCAGTAAGCGCGCGGGGACCTGCATCAGTTTAGGGCCAACCTTACCTGGGCGGTAAGGTATCTTGAGGAGAAGAAGGAGGAACATTTTTCGAACATTAATGAGTTTCGCTTGCGCATGGAGAGTATTGTTAAGGTGCAGGAGGAGAAACTGCGTGGCCTGAGCATAGACTATGATGAGGAATTATACCCTCACCTGATGTCTACCATAGTTGAGCGCAGGTACGTCCTTACATATTTTCCTGCAATGTTACCTTACTATTTTTGTTGGCTAGTCTCTTCTAATGCAAGTTGTTCCTGTTGATGTAGGTGGTTGATCAGTCATGGACTGCGCTTGGCTGCTATGGGTACCTTAGAGTCTCCAGAGGTGTTGGAGACCTTTGGAAAGGTGGTGCAGTGCGCCGTGGAGCGTGGGAGGGTGCAAGCAATGGAGGAGCTTCATGAGGCTAAGTTGCTGAAGGTGGCGCTTGCTGAGGTGCCTTCTTACAATGCCAATGCGTATGATGAGCTGATGAAGGCGATGGAGGGAATGAAGCTGCTTGGGCTTCCACATATTGCGCAGCTGGAGCGCGACCAGGATAACCCTATAAAGGTAATTATGGAGGGGTTGACCCTGGGGCGCCATATCTTGGAGGATGCAGAGGCGCAGCCAGACTACTTTCTCAAGCCTGACGAGTCGCAGCTGCAGGTTCCTGTTTTTGCCCAGCCGCGCCATATGTTGAATCCTTTTGCTCTTGAAAAGGAGATTCCTCTTAAGGAGGTTTGGAGCTGCACGCAGAGAGAGCTGCCAAGAAAAAGGGGATTAAGGGCAAGGCCGTCTTATGCGGTGTGGGCGCTGCGCATATTCCCAAGTCAGATGGGATTCCTGTTAGTGTAGCGACCGTGTCGCCTAAGGATGCGTTGCTCTTGAGAAAGCTTCAAGAGGCAGGAAGCTCTGCTGCCCCAGAAGATAGTCCTGAGCATTGTCATAGCATATAGGCTTTTTTTTTTTTTTTTTTTTTTTTTTTTTTTTTTTTTTTTTTTTTACTTGTATATTTATTATATAAATAACAAAGTATACCTTTTGCGTGTTATAGTATCTGTTCGTAGATTGTCATCCTTTATGTAAAAAGATCAATTAAGATATTCATTTTGTTTGAACTCATGTTTAAATTAAGTGTGTAGCTTAAGATAAATTATAAGTATGAAAATAAACTTGCATTATTTTTGCAAAGTTTTATTATTTGACCAAGAGTCTTGGCTCGTTATTTGCTAAGCTTTGTACAGTGTACTTGATATTTGCGCATCCTTCGTGGGACGCGCAAGGGAAACTTACCTCAACATCTCAAAAGTAAGGCGCTTAGCAAGGATGCGTGATCCAATGTTGATGGGTTTGCAACCCTCTTACTCAACGAGTGAATTAGTAGGTTTACTCATCCTTTATGCCTTCGTGGGTCTTAATTAGTGCATGCACGCCATGTAGGCAAAAATATAATATAACAATATTGACACATATAAGAATGTACGCAATAAAGTGAAATGTGTTATGGAGTTAGCTAGAAACCATAACGTTTTATTGATACTTGCAAGTTTTTGAAAAAGTAAAAGACAATTCCTAACAAAGAAAAGAAAAAACAAACAATTATTGGGCACATACTAAAGTGCAAAGTTGTCTGTTTGTGGGCCGTAGCCTTTCCTAAAGATAACATCTTTTGAGGTTGCAAATATTCCAAGTGCGCGCCAGGTCGTGACCTTCCATATTGCACAACCTGTATGCACCATTGCCTAATGCATCAGTGACCTCGTAAGGTCCTTCCCATTTGGGTCCAAGCTTGCCTGTGTCTTCTGTGTGGCTTGCGTTGTTAGCGCGGTATACGAAGTCTCCTGGCCTGAAGGAAGTATGTTTGACTTTTTTGTCATAATACTTCTTCATTTCTGCTTTTGCCTTTGCTTCGCGTATAGCTGCGCGTTCACGCCTTTCTTCCAGCAAGTCCAAGTCTATGCGCCGCTCCTCGTCATTTATTGTGACGTTAACTTCTGCTGTTCGTATAGTTGGCATCCCTATTTCAGTTGGTATGACGACTTCTGTCCCATTGACAAGAGAAAATGGTGTGTCTCCGGTACTGGTTTTTATTGTGGTGCGGTGCGCCCATAAAACGTGTGACAATTCGTCCACCCATTTTCCTTTATGTCTGTCGAGGCGTGCTTTTATCCCTTCGCCTAAGCTGCGATTCACGCGCTCAACTAAGCCATCGGTTTGTGGGTATTTTACTGAAGCAAAATGTTGTGTGATGTTCAATTGCGAGCACCAATCTTTGAATGGGTTGTCACAGAATTGCTTCCCATTGTCTGATATGATTTCTCCAGGTAGTCCGAAGCGACACACAATATTATCCCATACAAAACGTTTTACCTGGTTGCCTGTGATACTCACCACTACCTTTGCCTCAATCCACTTCATAAAGTAGTCTATGGCTACGATGAGGAATTTTAGCCCTCCTGCTGCAACTGGAAAAGGGCCTGCGATGTCAATGCCCCATTTGTAGAATGGCCATGGTGAGGTGATGGGAGTTAGCTCTTGTTGTGGTTGGCGTGGGATTGGCCTGTGTACTTGGCAATTGCTGCATTTTTTTATCATCTCTCGCGCGTCGTGGTGCATAGTAGGCCAATAATATCCTGACTGTAGAGCGCGCGCTACAACGGGTCGTGGTCCCGAGTGCATGCTACATGATCCAGCGTGGATTTCTCGGAGTACATAGTCTGCTTGAAGAGGTCCAACACATCGGAGCCAAGGTTGCAAGAAAGAACGTCGATAGAGGATGTTGTCTCGTAGTTCAAATCGCTGCGCTGTGCGCCGCACTCTTCGAGCGTCCTTATGATCTTGTGGTAGGACTCCTTTGCTAATGAATTCAATGATAGGTGTCATCCACGTAGGATCTTGTTCTTCTATCACTGTGGATACTTCCATCTCCAAGATTGACTTGTTTTGTAGGGTTTCTACCACTACCTGTTTTTATAAGTGCGCAAAGCTTGTAGATGCAATCTTGCTAAGCGCATCAGCTTTCCTGTTGTCCCCTCTAGGTACTTGTTTTATTGTAAACCTATCAAAGTTCTGAATTAAGGACTTGGTCTTTTCCAGGTATTGGATCATGTGTTCATCCTTGGCTTCATACTCACCTAGCACATGGTTAGCTACTAGCCTGGAATCCACGTTTGCCTCCAGGTTGCGTACACCCATTTGGATTGCAATACGCAGTCCAGCGAGTAGGGCTTCGTATTCTGCCTCATTGTTTGTGGCTGTGAATTCGAAGCGCAGCGCATAGGTGAATTCCATTCCTTCTGGATTAGTAAGAATAAGGCCTGCGCCTGATCCATCCACGCATGAGGATCCATCCGTGAACAGAATCCAGGGTTCCTGTAGGTCTGTTTGGCTTGTTGAAGTTGGACTATCAGTATCTGGCTTTTCAACAATAAAGTCGGCTAATATATGTCCCTTGATTGCAGTGCGTGGTCTATACGAGATGTTATACTCACCTAACAACACACTCCACTTTTGTAGCCACCCTGATGCGTCAGGTTTAGAGATAACTTGTTTGATTGGCTGGTCTGTGATTACAGCTATTGGGTGCGCTTGAAAGTATCTGCGCAGTCTTTTAGCTGCGAATACTAGAGCTAAGACCAGCTTTTCCATGGCGCTATAGTTAGTCTATGTCTTCTTCAATGCTTTGCTTACAAAGTATATGGGTGTCTGGACGGAGTTTCTATCTGTTAATAGTACTGCGCTAACTGCTCCGTGGGTTGCAGATAAGTACATGATTAACTCTTCCCCTGGTCGCGGTGCGACAAGTTTGGGGAGTGATGCCAGATGCTGTTTTAGCTGTTGGAAAGCTTCTTCTGCTTCCTCAGTCCAACAAAAGTCTCCCTTTTTGGTGCACTTCGTGAGTGTTTTAAAGAGAGGGAGTGATTTGTCTGCTGACTTAGATAAGAAACGGTTTAGCCCAGCTAGCTTTCCGTTTAATGACTGGACTTCTTTGAGTGTGCGCGGTGAGGGAAGATCAATAACAGCTTTTGTTTTTTCTGGGCAAGGCTTGATTCCATTAGGTTCTATTAAGTATCTGAGGAACATGCCTTCTGTCGCGCCAAAGGTGCACTTCTTGGGATTTAACTTCATGTTTATTTTTCCCAATGTTTTGAACGTTTCCTCGATGTCGCGCACCAATTCATCCTCTGTGTGGATCTTGATGACAAGGTCGTCAACGTAGACTTCCAAGTTTTGACCTACTTGTTTTTTGAAAGCCGTTTCCACCAATCGCTGGTATGTTGCGCCTGCGTTTTTTAGGCCAAAAGGCATTTTCGTGTAGCAATAGACCCCTTGACTGGTGTGGAAAGCTGTTTTTTCTTCATCCTCTACTGCCATATGGATTTGATGGTACCCTTTGTATGCGTCTAGGAAGCACTTAAAAGGATATCCGCACAGGGATTCTACCTTCAAGTCTATCTCTGTCAGTGGATAGCAGTCCTGTGGACATGCTTTGTTAAGGTCTGTGAAGTCCACGGACATCCTCCAACTGCCATCGCTCTACTTTACCATCACTGGATTAAAGAGCCAGTCGTGATAGTATACTTCGCGCATGATGCCTGCGTCGACAAGTTTATGTACTTCTTCCAGAATAGCTTTTGCGCGATCTGGAGCCTGGCCGCGCTTCTTCTGTCGTATTGGGGGATATCCTTGTCGGATTTGTAGCTTGTGCTCCGTTATAGGGCGTGGCACTCCGGTCATGTGCTTTGGTTCCCACGCAAAGATATTCAAGTTCTTTTGCAAGAGTGCGCACACGGCTTCTTTATCTTTATCAGATAAAGATCCTCCAATCGAAATTTGTTGATCTGGGTAATCAGGGTGAATAGCGACCTTTAAGTTTGGTGTTTTTTCTGCGCGCTGTTCTGGAATATTCTCCACCTTACTGGTTACTGCGTTGCATTCTTTGGGAGGTACTGTGGTGTTGTAGAGGGTGACAATTCCTCCTTCCACCGGAAATTTGAGCATCCCATGTGCGGTGGATGGTACAGCGCGCATGGATGATATTCCAGGTCTCCCAATGATGCCATTGTATGGTGAGGGAGACCTGATTACCGTGAAATTTATCCATGTTGCTGTTGAGTGTTCTTCATCGCCTACAACTACGAGCAAGCGCAATTGCCCCATAGGCCAAATCTTTTCTCCTGTGAATCCAGTCAGCGAAGTTGTGGCTGGTATCAATTGACTTTGTATCTCAGGTCGTAGCCTTTTGAAACAATGATCGTATAGGATGTCTGCGGATGCCCCCCCCCCCCCCCCCCCCATCGATATACATGCGGCGGATATCGTGTCCCCCAGTATGTATCTCAATAGTTAGTGGCTCTACTACTGCGTTGTCCGCAGCTAGAGTGGGGAAGGATATTTCCTTTTCTGAAGAGAACCTTTGACTGACTTTTTGTTTTGTCTTGCGTTGCCATGACTGTATCATGTAGATGATGTCCGCTTTGTCTTTGGGAGGTTCTTTCTTGCCTCCGTTCCTTTGTTTGTCCTTCCCTTCTTTAATATTTTTTACGAGGTGATCCATTCTACCTTCCCTTACTAATTTTTCAATTAGTTGTCGTAGCTGGACACACTCGTTGGTTGTATGGCCTTTTTGGCCATGATATTCGCAGTACCCATTCCCTATGCGCTTGTCCTCTGCGGTACGCATTGGCGGAGGCTTTGGGAAGTTTGCTCCTTCTGTTACAAATATTTCCCTCGGAGTTTTTGTGAGAGGGGTATACTTGTCATTATCTCGTCCACTGCGATAATTCTTGCTGCGGTTGCTATTCTGATCATTGGATTGTCTCCTAGGCTGTTCTTGTTGCCTATAATTCGAGTAGCCTTTTTTGCTGTCCGCAACGGCTGCTTCTCCTTATATGAAGGATCTTGTGTGCTTCGTTAGCTCATCGAAAGTTTGGGGAACCTTGTCGTTTAGCTTCCGAATGAGTTCTGGGTCGTTAATCTCATTCATGAACCCTGAAATTTTTAGGACTTCGGGACACGCTTTGACCTGTATGCACTCATCTTTAAAGCGTTCCATATAAGCACTGGTTGATTCCTCTTGGCGCTGTTTTACTCTGGCTAGTTCAACAGGGTTTTTAGCGCACTTCTTTCTTTGGGTGAAGTTTAAACGGAAAGCTTTCCGTAATTCTTCAAACCCGCCGATGGTAGAGTAAGAGTGTATGCACAAAAAAAAAAAAAAAAAAAAAAAATCGAAAAAAGAAGAAACAGAAAACAAAAAAAAAAAAAGAAAAAGAGAGAAAAAAAAAATAGAAAAAGAAAAGAGAAAAACATACGGGCTACCATCCGTTTCTTTTATTTATGTTTAAGTCAAATAGTGTCTTGAAAAATCTAAAAAGAGTTGTGGTTAGTTTAAGTTGGGTCGAGTCTTGGCTTAGCAACGCCTCATTGTACATGTAGTTAACTAAGACAATTGACTTGCCACCAGTAAAATATCCGTTTATCCAACAAAACCGTCTTTTCATATCCCCTACACCTAACGTTATAACCCTTTAAAAGACCTCTTTGATAGTCTATCCTAGGTGCTTACGCCAAGTGGTGGAAGTTTGATCCTTTCCCAAGCCTATGGTAATCTATTTGCTATGACAGGTAGAGAGTGATATTTCTCCATTTCCAATTATGACATATAAATTTACAACACCCGAGAGATGAGAGTATCCAAATACTTAATGTGAGGTGCTAGTGTATAATTTCCGTGCTTGTTTTGACTATGGTGGAACGATCATTTGTTGTAATTACTTTTATATTAGTGTTAAATGACCCCTAACTTATATTTTGATTGGTGGAAAAGCTCATTTGCTTGAGGACAAGCAAATCCCAAGTGTAGGGATATATGATGAGGCGAAAAATGATCCGTTTTTAGGGGGTCATTTAAGCCTGAATCTGACTTTATTTGATCAAATATTGCCCTAAATCGTTCCTTTTGTGATTTTAGGTACTTGGAGAGTGAATTCTGGAAAAGAAGCCATTTCGGACGTTTTTGGAGCATAAAAGTGAAGAAAACGGCAAAGTCTCAAATTTCTATGCTGGGAACAGTGCATGAAGGCATCAAGAATTGCTCTTGACGGCGTCAGAGTCCCAAGAATAAAAATCCGTAGTTGGTGACGGCGTCACCAAGGCCGTCACCAGGCCGTCACGTGTAAACTTGTCAAAACTTGCGCGCGGAGTAGCTGATATTGTTTTGGTCATAACTTTTGCATACGAACTCGGATTTAGGTGATTCAAAAGCCCACGCGAAGAGGACGAAGAGATCTACAATTTGGTGAAAAAGTGGTCTTGACGGCGTCAAGAGTACGGGCTGACGCCGTCACGAAGGGCCGACAGAAAACATGCCTATAAATATAACTTCATAACTCACTTTTTGTAAGCCCAAAACCCTAAGGTCGATTCCTGGGTTTAGGTGGGTGTTTTTCCAGCAACTTAGAGGGTTTCAATCACTCCATAAACATCATGTATTGGTTTGATGATTCTATCTCAACTATGTCTTTCATTATTCTTGTTGATTGTCCTTCTTTGATCATGATTTGCTAATTCACCTTGTGTCTACTTATGATTGTGTGAAACTTGTATATAATTGATTAGATCTTATTGATTCCTTGTTGATGTTTGTGTCTATCTTCATCAATTAGGGCGTGACACTTCGATAGATCTAGTTGGTTTAGTTTATAATCCTTGTTTCCTATTGATTCTTGTTTTGATTGAATGATTTGTATGTTAGGCTTAAGAAAACTGGCAGATCTCCAAATGGTAACATGCTTGAACGTCTTAAGAAACATGAACCGAGGCATACTAGGTCTTTATTGGTTGTATTTAATGCATGAGCCACTGTTTACAATCCCTATAGTTGTGCTGGGCATGGTGTAGGAGGAGATAAGAGCTCATAGAATTGGGGAGTTATGTATGCCACCCCATGAATGGTATTAAGGAATACAACCCGTCAATTAAAACAAGGTTACAATTCAATAGGTAGGATTGGATAGCTAGCAAGGAGTAACATATCATGGGTAGACATGCTTCACTTATTTTGTAGAACCTTAGCTTAGTTTTCTTGTTAAGTAGTTTAATTAGTAGCTTTTGGGTTAGTTGATTAGCAACTAATTCCGCCCACTCTCCCAATACCCGAGACTTTTACTTGCTTTTCATAAAATATAAAAATACAAAAAGAATTATCCTTCACCTTTAGACCTAGTTAGATTAATTTCAATCCTAACGACACTATTCCTAGCTGAACGATCAATCCCCCGGTACTTGTCACTATACTATACTACAACGATCAGGTACACTGCCTGGTGGGGGTTGTAAGCTTCTCGGGATCCCTCGAGAGGTAAAGCAAGGTGCGATTCTCACGCATCAAGTTTTTGGCGCCGTTGCCGGGGAATAGTTATTGTTTAGGTTGAATTTGATTTTTATTAGGTCTACTCATTAGATTCCTTTTTAGTGAGATTTTTATTTTCTTTTTATTAGCTTTCTTGTAGTCTATCTTTTCTTTGTGCATTTGTTCGTAGAAACCCTTCCATTGACTCTTCCGTTCACCACTATGGAGAACGCGAATCCACCATACTACTGACCACGAAACCCATTCACTCCTAATGACATCTTGATGTTCAAACAATATCGAGATGAACCTATTTATGATGCATGGACTCGTTTTAAAAATTTACTACGAATAGTCCCTCATCATAGTTTCAATCTATGGTACCTAACTCAAATATTTTACTATAGTGTCCACCCGTATGACCAAAGGTGCATTGACGATTTTGCCAACGGGGACCTTAGGGAATTAAATGCTGAAGAAGCATGGGATGCCATTGAAGATTGTGCCCAATATTATTATAGAGTAGACAACCCGACAAACAACATCACAAATCAATCAATAACGAGTTTGAAAGAGCAAACAGGAAGTTTGTCTGGGGATGATTACTTAGGGATACCTGCGTGGATGTCACCTAAAATCATAGTACAAAACAAACACATAGGTAATCTAGGTACAATGGAGGATGAGGTGGATAATCCAAGCCCACAAAGTACCCCACAAGTCCTACCATCATTTGAGGCACATACAACGCCCGTGACTTACCCGGAAGAAGTAGAAGAGACTATAGGAACCCCAATTGAGGTAGAACCCTTGGACCAAGCACCATTAGAGGATATAGGTTTGAATACTTGTAGTGATAACCTTACTCCTAGTTCTAGGGAATTTCCTAATGTTGATGAACCGGAACCTCAACCTTTACACAACTTCCCATCCTTAGATTTATTTCTAGGAGACAAAAGAGGAACCGACCCACCCATCAACCCATATTATCCGGGTAGTTTTAGGATGAAGGAAGCCATTCACTCACCCCCTTCACCTCACGTGGCATATTTCCACCCTAAGGGTGTGTATCGCTACTTCCACCCACACTTAATCCTAAGTGTAGGGAAAACCTCCCCTATTTCCATTAAATAAGGGTAGAGTCAGGCTCGTGACTCGAACAAAAATAAGCGCTTCTTGGGAGGCAACCCATGTTTTTAATTGCTTGATGTTTTATTTTATTTGTTTGTTTGTGTCATATATGCTTAATCATAGTTGTTTAATTTTCATGTTTCGAATAATTTGTGAAAATGCTTTATTTTGTTTTTAACCTCGTCTTAATTGCATATAAAGGTATTTTACAAAAAGATAAGTGTAGGGAAATTTATATCTTGTTAAAAAGAACTAAATTCGAACATGAAAACTTCACAATTCATGATTAACATATATTTTATCTTGTTTGTATGTCAATAATTGTGGATATGTTTTATGAGTTCCTATTTGTAATTCATTCCACAAGTATCCTATCCTTTTGTTGCTTTGTCTTGTTTCTATTTTAAGTCTGGAATTACATCTAGTTGTGATTTTTGTTCGGTTTGATGCTTGGGTTTTTGTGTTTGTTGATTACAGGACAAGAAGATGATTTATATTTCTGGAGGGAAGCTTTCAACGCTCATCTTCTTGGAGGTAGATTTAACCATGTTGTCACATTATCCACGGTGAACGAATCAGGGGAGTATTAGTTTCTTTCATTCTTATTTATTTACTTTTACATCTTTTATCTAGAACATTGGGGACAATGTTCGGTTTAAGTGTAGGGAGGGTATATTAGAAACTATTACTCCACTTGGTTTTTGTTTTGTTTAATAGTGAATGTGTAATAAAACTGAGAGAAATATTTGTTAGGGCAATTTTAGCACCAAATTTAAAATTTTTTGCAACATGTAGGAGTGAAACTTTAGTCTTAATAAGCGTCTCATGGATAGGAGTTGTATGACTAGCACAAAAACCATACCACTCAAAAATTTCCACCCAAAATATGTGAGGTTCGCCCTTAGATCTTTAGGAAAAAGCATTCATTGTTGGTGCTTATGAGTGTACCGGTAGTATTTAGATTCTAGAACTTGTGATAGCGATGCATCCCGAGACCGCTAGTGAGACTACATTCGTGTAGTTAGGATTTACTACATGATAAGAGGCATTAGGATAACCCTTGTTCTACACCTGTAATATAATTACATTGACTTCATAGGTCAAGTAATTCTCCCACACCTTTGCGTTGTACTCATTTTTAGTGCACGATACCCCTAGTACACCCCTCCGAGCCTATCTTTTCGTTTCTAACTTTAAGCATTTTACTTAAAGGAAGAATTTGTTTACAATCCACCCCAAATGTGCAACCAAATCGCCTTAGCCTTCCTTGTATGCACTCATCTTTAGTGCATTATTGTTAATTTTTTAAACCCTTTGTTAGTTGTCTAATTGATTACATGGTTGCTAAGTCGAGTCATATCTTGTACATATTGTTTTGGGACGATTGGGACTCATGGGTAAAGTACTATTGTAATGGAGTAATGGGGATGATGTCAATTATTACCCCCATATGTGCATTAATATTTAAAAGTACTCCAAGTGTTTTGATTATCTTGATTCGAGTCATTAGAATAGTTGATTGTAAAGTATGTAAAAGCTCAAGTGTAGGGAGGAAACGAGCTCCCTTTGATGTATTGTTTTGGATGGTAGAGTAAGAGTGTATGCACAAAAAAAAAAAAAAAAAAAAAAAAAAAAAAAAGAAAAAAAAAGAGAGAAAAAAAATAGAAAAAGAAAAGAGAAAAACATACGGGCTACCATCCGTTTCTTTTATTTATGTTTAAGTCATATAGTGTCTTGAAAAATCCAAAAAGAGTTGTGGTTAGTTTAAGTTGAGTCGAGTCTTGGCTTAGCAACGCCTCATTGTACATGTAGTTAACTAAGACAATTGACTTGCCACCAGTAAAATATCCGTTTATCCAACAAAACCGTCTTTTCATATCCCCTACACCTAACGTTATAACCCTTTAAAAGACCTCTTTGATAGTCTATCCTAGGTGCTTACGCCAAGTGGTGGAAGTTTGATCCTTTCCCAAGCCTATGGTAATCTATTTGCTATGACAGGTAGAGAGTGATATTTCTCCATTTCCAATTATGACATATAAATTTACAACACCCGAGAGATGAGAGTATCCAAATACTTAATGTGAGGTGCTAGTGTATAATTTCCGTGCTTGTTTTGACTATGGTGGAACGATCATTTGTTGTAATTACTTTTATATTAGTGTTAAATGACCCCTAACTTATATTTTGATTGGTGGAAAAGCTCATTTGCTTGAGGACAAGCAAATCCCAAGTGTAGGGATATATGATGAGGCGAAAAATGATCCATTTTTAGGGGGTCATTTAAGCCCGAATCCGACTTTATTTGATCAAATATTGCCCTAAATCGTTCCTTTTGTGATTTTAGGTACTTGGAGAGTGAATTCTGGAAAAGAAGCCATTTCGGACGTTTTTGGAGCATAAAAGTGAAGAAAACGGCAAAGTCTCAAATTTCTATGCTGGGAACAGTGCATGAAGGCGTCAAGAATTGCTCTTGACGGCGTCAGAGTCCCAAGAATAAAAATCCGTAGTTGGTGACGGCGTCACCAAGGCCGTCACCAGGCCGTCACGTGTAAACTTGTCAAAACTTGCGCGCGGAGTAGCTGATATTGTTTTGGTCATAACTTTTGCATACGAACTCGGATTTAGGTGATTCAAAAGCCCACGCGAAGAGGACGAAGAGATCTACAATTTGGTGAAAAAGTGGTCTTGACGGCGTCAAGAGTACGGGCTGACGCCGTCACGAAGGGCCGACAGAAAACATGCCTATAAATATAACTTCATAACTCACTTTTTGTAAGCCCAAAACCCTAAGGTCGATTCCTGGGTTTAGGTGGGTGTTTTTCCAGCAACTTAGAGGGTTTCAATCACTCCATAAACATCATGTATTGGTTTGATGATTCTATCTCAACTATGTCTTTCATTATTCTTGTTGATTGTCCTTCTTTGATCATGATTTGCTAATTCACCTTGTGTCTACTTATGATTGTGTGAAACTTGTATATAATTGATTAGATCTTATTGATTCCTTGTTGATGTTTGTGTCTATCTTCATCAATTAGGGCGTGACACTTCGATAGATCTAGTTGGTTTAGTTTATAATCCTTGTTTCCTATTGATTCTTGTTTTGATTGAATGATTTATATGTTAGGCTTAAGAAAACTGGCAGATCTCCAAATGGTAACATGCTTGAACGTCTTAAGAAACATGAACCGAGGCGTACTAGGTCTTTATTGGTTGTATTTAATGCATGAGCCACTGTTTACAATCCCTATAGTTGTGCTGGGCATGGTGTAGGAGGAGATAAGAGCTCATAGAATTGGGGAGTTATGTATGCCACCCCATGAATGGTATTAAGGAATACAACCCGTCAATTAAAACAAGGTTACAATTCAATAGGTAGGATTGGATAGCTAGCAAGGAGTAACATATCATGGGTAGACATGCTTCACTTATCTTGTAGAACCTTAGCTTAGTTTTCTTGTTAAGTAGTTTAATTAGTAGCTTTTGGGTTAGTTGATTAGCAACTAATTCCGCCCACTCTCCCAATACCCGAGACTTTTACTTGCTTTTCATAAAATATAAAAATACAAAAAGAATTATCCTTCACCTTTAGACCTAGTTAGATTAATTTCAATCCTAACGACACTATTCCTAGCTGAACGATCAATCCCCCGGTACTTGTCACTATACTATACTACAACGATCAGGTACACTTCCTGGTGGGGGTTGTAAGCTTCTCGGGATCCCTCGAGAGGTAAAGCAAGGTGCGATTCCCACGCATCAGTGGGCATGCGCCTCCTTTTACGGTCAGAGTAATCGCTGATGCGTCGTGTAAATGCATCAACTTTCTGGCGACGCAATGGAAGAGACTTGTCTTCGTCTTCTTCTTCACGACGTCTTCCTCTTGACTTCCAGTGTCCTGTTTCCTTATCCTCGTTATCCGAGGAGTCGTTGGAGGAGGAGTAATCTCTTTTGCGGCGCTTGCGCCGGCTTCCTTCAGAGGAAGAGCTTGAGGGGCTTTCACTTGGGGATATTCTCCTCCCTAATCTGTCGTGAATTCTTTTGCTCCCAGACCTGGAGGAACCTTCGCTGGGTGAATGTTGAGGTCCTAATCTGTCTTGTATCCCTCGACTACCAAGTATGGAACGAACATTAGTGCGCCTCTCGCCGTCTTCGTATTCCTCTGAATATTGTGAATCAGATGTCGTACCCAGCCTATCATGGATAGTGGTACGTCTTTCATTGTTTTCGCGTCTTCCTCGTGGGTGGCGCGGTGGTGATGCTTCGCGTTCAGGACCAAAGTTGAGCCGGGCTTGCAGGCTCGTACTCGACCTTCTCCTCGCTTCTTCTTGCATGAGGGCAGTTAGGATTTCGTAATTTTGGGATACAAAATTACCCAACGTTAGGTCAGGCGCGTCCTCATTCGCAGCAAGAATATCTGCCTCAGTATTGGGCACCCTATCTCGGTTAGGTGCGCCCGGCGGTACAGTGTTGTCCACTGTAGGTACCGTTTGGTGAGGATTATTGAAAAGGGTGCGCTGGAGTTCCTCAACGCTTGGGACCACTGTGGTGGCTTGGGTAGTCCTTATAGGTAACTCTACCGCTGGAAGAGGTAGGGTTGTTCCCGTCTCTTGGTGACCAGGCGCGCTGGTTGTCCCAGAAGCCTGCCTAGAGGTCAAATCTTGCTGGTTCTTCCTCTAGGGGTCACGTGTTTTTTCCAACTGCGGAGTCCGCTGGCTTGAATTTTTATTCTTCGTCATTCTAGTTCCTTAGTTCTTAGTGTTGGTCCCACGGATGGCGCCACTTGTTGATACAAAAGTTGGGCGTTCCTAGCTTGGGCTCTTGCTCTCGTATCAATTCGCTCTTAATGCTTGAAACCTGCGCACTAAGAAAGTAAACAAACACCGTTAGGCTTATCGTGGGATTGTCTCCCACGATTATCCTCCGGCGTGAGAGTAAGTAATCGGTTTTAGGGTTCTCGTAAAGAGTTTAGGGTTTGTGAATCGTACCTTTAATGAGAGTTATGTCATTCCTTATATAGGTGCAGAATCCTCGTAGGTTTCGTGCTCCTTACGTTTCGCACACGTGGTGCTTATCCGGGTTAAGGATATCTATTCCGTAATTAGAAGATCCTTATCTATGCCCGGGTATTTTGGTTGGGCTTGGGTCTACGTGAGCCCAATCCCATTATCAATGCGGCCCAAGTTATAATAGCGCACTCATGGTGGTTTTGGGCCTTAGTGATGTTTATCATTTGGGCTCGTGGCCCAAATATAGATTATACGTCATCAATCTTGTTTTTATTATTTTTTTGTTTATTTACTTTATTTTAATTAAGTTGAATACTTTTTTGTTTATTGTCAGTTGATTTAAAATAATCATTCAGAATGATTTTGAAAAAAAAAAAAAAAACTACATGATAAATGTGTATATGGAACCTGCACACCATGTGTTTGATAAAATGTCTACATGATATTTTATAACTGTGATGCAGTAGTTTCGTACTGTGATGCCGTAGTTTCGTATTGTGATGTTAAAAGTAATGTAGTAGGTTTTATATTTTGAAAAGTGCTTGTGTGATTATTTGTAATGATAATGCAATAATTTCAATAAACTAATGCAGTAAATGTTAAAAGTGATGTAGTAGGTTTTAGATTTTGAAAAGTGCTTGTGTGAATATTTGTAATGATGATGCAGTAATTTTAATGAACTGATGTAGTAAATGTTAAAACTGATGTAGTAGGTTTTAGATTTTGAAAAGTGCTTGTGTGAATATTTGTAATGATGATGCAGTAATTTTAATGAACTGATGCAGTAAATGTTAAAAGTGATGTAGTAGGTTTTAGATTTTGAAAAGTGCTTGTGTGATTATTTGCAATGATGATGCAGTAATTTTAATCGACTGATGCAGTAAATGTTAAAAGTGATGTAGTAGGTTTTAGATTTTAAAAAGTGCTTATGTGATTATTTGTAATGATGATGCAGTAATTTTAATGAACTGATGCAGTAAATGTTAAAAGTGATGTAGTAGGTTTTAGATTTTGAAAAGTGCTTGTGTGATTATTTGTAATGATGATGCAGTAATTTTAATGAACTAATGCAGTTAAAGTTAAAAGTGATGTAGTACGTTTTAGATTTTGAAAAGTGTTTGTGTGATTATTTGTAATGATGATGCAGTAATTTTCCTGTCATTCATTTATAAACTGGCTAAAATCAATTACAAAACAAACATTGAGACTATTTTTAGAAGAACTAGACTCCAATACTTTTAAAATGAGTGGTGGCACCCTAAAGTGTACTATGACCCCTAAAGTGCACTATTTTCTTAAAATGATCAATAACACTTTTTTTTACATAAAAGCAACACTTTAAACCTATATTTAAATGCATGTAATCCACATTTAATGAAAATATATATTATACAGTAGAAACTCGATAAATTAATACTCGATTATTTAATAAACTCTCTAAGATAATATTTTTTGTCGGTCCCGACTCGGGGATAGGGTGATAAATTAATAATTCGCTAAAATTACAAGATAATACATTTTTGATAATTTCTTTAGACCCCATATAAAATATAAATTAATAATTCCTTATATATAGCATATTACATGAATGATTTATGAAAGTTTCTTGAAAAATGACTCAATTGTCTTTTGTTTTTTGTTGAAATCAATTTCCCCTTGAATCTCGTCTCTAATTTTCCTTAGCATGGTAAGAACTTCTGATGTTGTTTTCTCATAGAGAGATTTTTCTAGGTCAGGAAATTTTGCCGGTTTGTGTCGCTTAACATCGCCTCTTTCGGGAGCAAGTGAGAGATACTCTAAAGAACGCTTAACTGTATTCGATATTGTCGCTTGACTCACCTGCAAACCATAGTTACTATGAACCCATTCTTGCAATTGCTTTTGAGTGAGACTTGGATTATCCTTGTTGTGCTTGCATAATGCTCTTCGAATCTCGTCTGTCATTGTTGTTTTTTTCACACCTTTAAGATGGGAAGCCATGTTGTGTGTATGATTTGTTTGTGTTAACCTATTTTGATCTTGTATTTATATAGAAAATATTTTTAATGTCCATAAAGTGATACATTGAACACAAGAAGCATAATAAGGTGGGAGATTGAAGGTTTCTTTCAAATTGCGCCGTTCATTTGATATACATGCATTGTATACAATAATTAAGTGGAAGCTTGAAAGGTGTTTGTAAACTAAGTATTCTACTATAAATTAATAAAATATTAATTATTATATAAATTAATAATTATTAATTTATCGATTAATTAATAACTCTTTTAATTAATAAATTTTGGTGGTCTCAAGTGTATTATATTATAGAGTTTCTACTGTACCTTGTTTTCCAAAGTTTTTGACCCGTTTGACCCAAAACGGGTTAAAATGGACCTTGTCCCAAACACCCCTTTTTCTGCATGACTGATTGGTTCTGAACAGTCAGACAATATTGACCAAAGTGAATGGTAAACAAGGTCAAACGGCTTAGACCAACTAACCAAGGAGTACATTGTTTCCCCGGGTCATTATGTCCCAGCGAGATGTGCAATGGTATTTGAAACGGATTTGTGATCGGATGATTCTGAACAGGAAAGGGGTAATAGTGATTTAACTAAGGAGAATATAAGTGAAAATGACTAAAACGAACAATATCCATAAATACATCAAACCAAATAACCTAAAAACTTGAAATTGCAAATAACGTACGGAAAAGAAAATAAACAGAACTAAAACATAAATCTTAACAAGGAATGCTAAATAAAACTTATAAACTACTTAAAATACTACGGGGGAGATAATCGGGAGCTAAGGGAATCCTAAAACGCAATCTAAATTAAAAACGTAAAAGTTGATAAAAAAAACGTAAGTGCGTAAAATAAAATGTGATTTTTAAGCTACACTAGTCCTACGGGTGTAAAAATGATTTTTCTAAGTTTCTAAAGATAAAAGAAAATTTTGGAAAAAAGAAAAATATTTTTTTGCTAATTAATTTTTTTTATATGAATTAAATAATAAAATAAATTCTAGAAAAATAGTAAAATAATTTGGAAAATTATGATCTTTTTTTGGAAATCCTATTATTCTAAAAAGAAGCTAGGAAAAATACTAGGATGAAATAAACAGTTTAAATAAGCAGGAAATAAGCAATCTAAAAGCTAACTAGAAATAAGCAAAAAAAACAGGACTATATTAAATATTAAACAAAGCAAATTATGACAAGAAACTCATAATGGAGCAGATGGGAGATGCGTTTTCTGTGTGTGCTAAAGGTCAGATGTTCGATCTTGGTGCACTTCCCTTTTTATTTTTATTTTTATTTTTCAAAAACTTTTTAACAAACTTAAAGAACACAATGAAATAAGCACTTTTTGTAACTAAAGCTTTTTATGAAATAAAAAAATAAGCAGAATAAAAGTGGTGATAAGCAACAGTTGGGTAAAAAGCTAAAAAGGAGATTTTGAAACTTAAAAAAAAACTACATATAAGCTAATATAAGTTGACCAAGTGGAATAAAAGCTAAGGCTAACTAATGGGGAGATGCAAAAAGGCAATTAGGGAAAACCTACATAAGCTAAAAGGGGAAAATAAAAGCACTACAGAAGCTTAAATAAGCACTTAATAAGCAAATCAAACAACCAATCCCAAACAGTCCCTATTTACGGCACCTCATAAGCCCACCAAAAAAAATTCTAAAAAATACGATAAAAATATCACTAATTGAACAAGCTTCCAAATCAATGAATTCCAGAATTTTATGAGATTTGGACTAAAATTGAGATCATGAAAATTCAAAAACTAAAAAATTTCTGCACTTTTTTGAAAACTTGATTTTTGCAGCCCCAAAAAGGGCTTTCAGCCCTGTAAACAAATTCTAAAAATTAAAATAAAAATACTAGCAAGTAGATAAGCAACAAAATAAGCTACAAACCAAATTTCAGATAAAACGGACTTATAACGAAGAAATGAAAAATAAAAAACTAAATGGCTGTTTGGGCGGTTTTTTCGATTAGTGCAGAATTTTTGTCAAATGGGTCAAAAATGAACTTTTGACCACAAAACTAAGGTACCGGATGTTAACTAAGTGCACTATGCTATATGTAACTGAAGGGAAGCAAAACTAACGGCTAAAAAGACCTTAATCTAAATCTGCGCCTAACTGCTAAGCTATAACATTTATGAACTAACAAAACTAGAAACTAGCTAAACTTCTATTAAACTACTTGGAACTAATAGATTTAATTTGAAAATAGCTATTAACAATAAACTAAAGCTAGTCTAAACAGGAAAAGTGGACGAAAACAGTTTGAGGCTAAAAGACAAGCCTGTGCCAAACACCCCTTTATGGGGCAGTCTGATTTGATTTTGCAACTAAAAAAGAAATTTGTATGCTAAATCTTGAAAAGTAACCTGAGACTAAACAAATTAGGTATTAAACATGAATGAACTGGAAAACAAGCAGTTGCAATAAGAAAAATTAAATAAGCAGTTTGCAAGATACTAAATGAAAATCTTAAATTGCATTAATTTCAAATAAAGGAGTACATTAGTGAAAGTAAAACTAAAAATAAATATTACACTAATTAAAACTAAATTACACTAAAATCTATTTTAACCTAAAATCTACTGCCTTTCAAGGCTACAAGTCTTTATCTATTTATACTAGAAAAAAAATTGAACATCTAGGGTTTTTTTTTTTTTTTTTTTTTTTTTTTTTTTTTTTTTTTTTTCTGTTTTCTTGTCCTCTTCCTGGCTTGTGCTTTCTTTGAGCAATTCTCAGCCCTGGGATTTCCTTGGTATCATCTCAGCCTTTGATTCTCGATTTGGCACCAAACTGTTATCTTGTGAAGGGAGGAAAGCAATTAATTATCTTTGTCCTTTGTGTTTAGAGGTGAGAATAAGGGTGGTGGTGAGCAGAGGTGCAGAGTGTGGGTGTGATGATGGGATGGCAGTGGTATTGTAGGAGGAGGGAGATGGTATTGGAGGGAGTTGGATGGTTTTGACTAGGGTTGACCCTGGTGGAGAGGGATAAATAAAATGGGGAGGGGGTATTATTATTTTGTTTAGTGGGCTTGGAAGGGAATTGGGCTTGTTATTGGGGTGAAATAATAGTAAAGGGTCCATTTGGTTTTAGTAGTTTAAAGCATAAGGACCAATTTGCAATTTCTGAAAATTGAGGGGTGGGTTTTGCAACTTCTCCAAAGTTATCCAAGGGTGATTCCTGCCAATTATTAATAACACAAGGACCATAATGTAAATTTTCCAAAAATGAAATTTCCGGGGACTTGTTTTGCCAATTTTCAAAGTTGAGGGGCCGTTTTTGCCAATTTGTGAAAACTTTACTCCAAGGACCGTTTGTGATAAATTGTGATTTCCCAAGGACTTGAAATGTAAATTTTCCATTTAAAAATGCCCAGGGACTAAAACTGCCAAAACTCAAACTTGAGGGGCCAAAATTGTAAATTTTCCATACTTTTCACCCAAGGACTATTTTTGATAACTTTTGACATTTAAAGGACTTGGGTTGATTTTTCTTTCAAAACAAATGCTCAAGGACTGATTTTGACAAGTTTTGAAAGTTGGGGGACTGAAACTGCCAATTATGCAAACTTTGTTCGTTTTTCATCTGTTTTTAATCATTTTGCATCTTAAACATATAAAACACAATCCTGGGACATTTTCTGTATTTTGATGCATTTCTGAGTGTTTTTAAATATTTTTGCAGTTCAGATTGACCAAAAATGATGAGTATTTACACACTCATCAATGACCCGTTGGTGCACTATTGACCTATTTTCCAGAAAAACAACTTCTATAACATGACATAACACTAAAACTTCTAGAAATCATTAGACCATTATAAACATCAAATATATACATAAACTTGGTCATAATGATCCACAGAAATGTGCTTTACAAAGTGACGGGTGGAAACACCCGTTTTGACCCATTTGCATAATACACTTAACCATATCACCTTTAACTATAAAATTAACACTTTAACCATAAACCAAACGTTATTGAAGATGAAATCCAAAGTAGTGCAACTGCACTTGATCCTGAAGATGAAGATCTTGTCATGATGGTTATCATGACTTTCTATCTTTTCTTCACGTATCCCGTCACTTCCCCTCTTTTCAACTCATGTGGGAGTTGGGATACCATCTTTGACCCCGGCATCTTCAGTTATCATTTTTTCAAGCCAGGTATATCTCATCGGTGTGGAACTTTCACGTACTTCAATGTTTATCCAAACATCTTGAATGAAAGTCCGATGGAGATTGTCTTTTCCACTTGCTTCCCCAAGAACTAATGAATTCGGGGATCGAGTCAAGCTAGTGACTCGGTGAACAAAAACATTAGCATGCACATGGGTTTTCACCCATGTTTCTGACTTCTCTCTTCTTTTTAATAAAGTAACAGGAAGAGGGCAACCTCTTCCGTATCTTTTGTCTTGTGGTTGTTGTGTTTGTATAGGTAATTGTTCCCAATGCATGAAGGCTCTCGTGCTCGTATTTTTGTCCTTACTTCATAAAAAGCTTCATCGTTCAAGAAATCTGATATCCTTTACTAACGTTATCTTTTGGCATAATTAATAAATGGCCTTAGATACAACGTAGGATGACCCTCGCCTTTGAAACATTGAGTACAATGTTTAACTTTAGTCTGGAGGGTATCTTCGATTTGACTTGCACCTTTCATGTGCCGTTTACTCATGCAACTCCGTTTTTCTCAAAAATCCAAAAAAATTGAAAAATTTTCATCAAAAAGCACCAAAAAATTGAAAAAAATTTTGAAAATTTCCTGCAAAAATATAATAAGTTTTAACACTTTGTTCTAACTTTCCGCTGGGTAGAGTAGGAATAGAAATTTTGACTTGACCGACACATTGAGCCCTAGCTGTTCCCTTAACTCTGTGAGGCTAAGCGTCCGCGAATCTCATTTCTTGAGGTAGTGACCATCCGATTACTAGATTAATTGACTAATCGCGCCAGCGAGCTAGTGTATGACTTGGTGACCATCCGTTATGCAAATAACACGCCAGCGAGCCAAGAAGTGCACTAGTGACCATCCGTTAGTTGAAGCGTCGAAATATTCATGCCAGCGAGCTACTAATATAGAGTTTGGTTAGAAGTTAGATGCTAAACATGGAGTAGTTGGTTCTCTTTAGAGCTCATCGTAGGTACTTGTAGCTTTTTGCTCCCACAAAATTGTCTCACCTTATATTTGTAAAAATAATAATTAAAGACATTATGTTCTGAGAAAACTTAGTTCTTTATCTTCTTAAGAGAATCTTTGTTTTAAAAGTTGGGTACACATCAAGGTCATTCTATGAGCTTCAATTCTAAAAAACGGGACTTTTTGAACCTCTTTTCGGAAATATGTGAGGTCTTCACCTAAAACCTTTGGGTCCTCATTTCAGGAACGTCTAGAGCAGAAATACCCCATATTATGTGAGTCAACATAAAAAAAATGAATAAGAGTGATTAGTGCTTAAGTGTTAGACAAAGTTGAGGGCGCGTGAGGTGCATGTGCAGGATCCTAGACCAGATACATGAGGTGCACGAGTATTTCTCCTCAACTAATGTCTACGAGTCGGTATGAATCCCAATTCCTTGATGTGGACCACATTTTTAAAGCAACGATTCTCAAGAAAATATAGAAAACTACATAGCGTCTTAATATGGTATCTTTATCAGAATAAAAATTATCAAAACAAGAAAATATGAAGAAATTCATCTCTCACCAAAAATAAAAAAAATAGAGGAAAATATGAAAATGGGAGCCAGAAGTTATTACACAAGTAACTTCCATGAGTAGTGTTAGCATCTAACTTGTAATTCAAGCTATGACTTCGTTTTTACGTTTAGCATGGGAACTCGTGAAAAATCAGGAATGATGAATTCTATCTGTATGGACACTTCTCTCTGAGCCGTGTTTCCTACTCTGTGACCCTAAACGTTAGTGAAGAATGATGAAAGTCAAAACATCCCATCACCCAACAAGTGTAAAAAGTACGTAAATATTAGTGTAGGAAATAAAGTTGAAAAACGGAGCGTTCTCAAGAATAAATGATTTTGTACTCTCTTTTGAACAGTTTGCTACTTCTTCAATGTTAGTAGAAAGAGTTATGAAAGTTATTTATCTCGGAGTGCGTGAATTGATCCCATTGCGTGAGGACACGCTAATACCTTAGTCTGGGGGGATTTGGTGTGTGCTTATTCACACACCTTTTTCTGTCCATATTAAGACAAAAACAGACACAAACTAACCAAAAATGCCAAAGATATTATGTTTTTGTGTTTGTAATCGTGCAGGAACGGATATTTCAGAAATTGGCATAAAATAGGCCAAAAAGGACAAAAACGAGCACGAGTTTGGAAATCGTATCAAAAGCCAAAGTCGGGGAAGCAAATTACCACTTTTGAGCTCAGATTGTCAAAACACACCCTGGGGAATCACTAAATGCCAAATATAGTCCTTGGAGCAAAATTTTGCAAAATTGGCAGAAATGGTCCCTCAAGTTTAGAATTTGACTAAAATGACCCCTGAGCATTGGACTTTGGAAGAAAAAGTCAACACTGGTCCTTGGACTTCACAATTTATCAACTTTGGTCCTTGGGTGAAAGATTTGAGGATTTTACAAGTTTGGTCCCTACAGTTTCAGTTTTGGCATAATTAGTCCTTGGGGATTAATATTTGGAAAATCATCATTCATGGTCCTTATACTATTAAAGTTTGACAAATTACACCCTTGTGACAACTTTGGAAGAATGGCAGATCAAGCCCTTGTATTTTCAGGAAATTACAAAAGTGGTCCATGAAGTTTCAGATTTGGCAAAAATGGTCCCTGGAATTTAAAAAATGGAAAATATCAACTGAGGTCCTTATATTATTCAAGATTGGCAAAAATGGACCCTTATTTAACTTTGGACATTTGGCAAACTCAGCCCTTGGATTTTTAGATTTTTCAAAGTTGGTCCTTGTGATAATCCTTAAAACCAAACGGACCCAAGTTATTATCTTAAACCAAAATCCAATCCATAAACACAACCAAACCAAACACCCTTACTAGCCTACACCCTCACTAAGTCCAAATACCCAAAGCCCACTCCCGTTTTTAAATAAAAAAACCACCCCGGTCAAACCTTTGGCCCTGCCTTTTCCCTCTCAATACCACCTCCACCACCCCTGCAAAAACCACCCCACCATCACCACCACCTCCCTTGTCCCTTCCAATTACACATCCCAACCTCCACATTTAATGCACCCCCTATTGCAAGTTATCAGACCCCAAGTTGCAAAACCCATTTTCCCGCCAAATTGAATCAAACGGCTAGGATCAATTGCAGCTCATCCAAGGGTCCAACAAGAAGTGGGAAAGATAGAGAAACTCCCCAAGGTCTATAAAAGTCAAGAAAGAAGCAGTATGAAGCAAGTAGTTAGTGTAGATTAGTTCAAATAGCTTAGTTAATGTCACATTAGCTTAATTATCCAATTTTATTGTAATTTTTAGCTTAAAAACCTTGTACTGAGTATTTCTAGTGTATTTGAAACTCATTTCAATCATTAATTTCAAGATTTCAGTTATAAATTCTAAGTTTGTATTTTTCAAGTAGAAATTTCAAAATTGTTTGTGAAGTGTTAAAAATTGTTATTTGTTGTTTGTTTAAGCTTATTTCAGTTCAATTATAAGTTTTTTAAAGCTTTCAAAGAGTTTGAAACAGTTTAAGTTAAGAAACAGAAAAATCTCAAAAATTACCAAGAAAAATAGTTAAAAAAAAATCATTGGAGAAGAAGGATGAACAGTGGAGCAGGGCTAATATGGATGGTTTTATGGTTTAGAACTAATGGGGAGTGAATAGGATATGTTGTGAGTCCCTGGTCTCTTGTTCTCAGCAGAAAGCATTTGTAAGCCTTATTTCTCAGTTTCTTGTAAAGTAGTGTATCTTTGCTCATACTAGCTTATCTTTGAGTTTTTTTATGCTTATTAAGTGTAACTGAGTCACATTATAGCTTAAGATTGGTGGTTTGTTCAGTAAATCTCATTGTGCTCTTAAATCCTTAGTTGACTGTCCAATTAGCATAATTTAGATTCCTATGTAATTGTTGTTATTGTTGATGTTTGTATGTTCACTTCAGCTTAGTATACCATTATAAGTGCTTATGATTCAGCTTTATGGCCTAAATCACCCTTAAGCTCTGAGAATCACACAATCAGTTTAATTAAGGGGTCTTTGGATTAGTACTATACTTGGTGGTCTTGTTGTTGTTTCGTTGTTATTTTGGTATTAGTAGACTGCAATAGGTCATATTAGGTCAAGTAAAGGTTTAAAACCAAGTCTCATTTGAAAGAAAGTCAAAATCCAAGTTTCATTCCACTTAATTGTTCACTGTTAGGATTTCTTGTTCCATAACTCATCATATTGTTGCATAAGTACATCTCATATCTTAATTTAGTCATTTAGCAGCATACTACACCATATTTAGTCATCTAGGGTAGATTAAAAGTCACAAAAGTCAAATCAAGAGTTCTAATTCAAAAGTCAAATTAGCATAGTTTGGCAGAATTCCAAATGTTCTAAGATTTTTCCTGATTTTTTTGTTCAAGATTAGGCCTTGATCTTTTTGCAAGTTAAAATAGGCCAACTAAACTTTAGAAATCCATTAACAGCTTATTTTTAGGATTTTTCTTTCTTGCTTAATCAGCTGCTTATTTGGCCTGCAGGGCAAGTTCATGCCCTGCACCAGGGCATCTGTTCAAACAACCCAACTTCCCATGGCTCTCAAGTGCTTATTTGTGGGTCCCAAGCCTTGAACCCTGGCTTATTAGAAAGCCCTTCTGGCCAGATTTTTGGATCAAGTCTTACTTTGGATCCTTGTTTACCCCTGTGGGCCCCACAAGGCCTGCAAGTTTGCCATTTTGGCCTGTTTTGTATTCAGATTTTAGCCAATTGCTTATCAGCTTCTTGTAGCTTATTTCATGTGCTTATTTCTTTCCTTTTTGCTTATTCCTAGTTACTATAACCTGTTGTAGCTTATTTACCTTTGTGGGATCATATTATGGCCTTTTGAGTAGCTTTTTCATAGATCAAAATCCTAATAAGCTATAAGATACAATCTGTTAAGCACTTCTGCTTTCAATCTGCTTATTATTAAGTTCCAATTAAGTTTCTTTTGTAAAAGTTTATTATTTTCAGTATTTAAATAGTATTGTAAAAGAAAAATGTAGAAAAACCAAATTTAAAAATAGTGATAGCTTCTATTTAAGCCATTTGGCTTATTGCTCAGCTTTTTCAAAAAGTAATTTTCATTTTTATAATTTTATTAAGTTCCTTATATATTAAAATAGTTTAATAAAAAATTTCATAATTTTCTGAGTCAATTTAGTATTTATAATAATTAAATTAAGTTTAATTAGTTTTAATTAAAAAAAGCCAAAAATTAATTTTCCTTCTGCTTATTTATAAGCAATAGTAGCTTTTTATATTTTTCCTAGGTCTTATAATTAGTAAAGTATTTTTAGAAAAAATTTCATAATTTTCCCTATTCATTTAGTATTTTTCATAATTCAATTAGTTTAAATAGGATTTAATTATTAAATAAGTAAATAATTAGTAAATTAGTTTAAAAAATAATTTTTATAAACTTTTTATAATTTTTTTAGGATTCCTGTGATGGTTAAATAGTTTTATAAAAAATTTCATATTTTTCTAAGTCACTTTAGTATTTTTCTTAAATTTAAATTAGATTTAAATTAGTTTTAATTAATTATTAATTAGTTTAAAATAGTTTTTAATTAATAATAAATAATAAAATAATCAAAAAAATAATTTTCTTTTTAATTAAATTTTCTTTTAATATTAAGATTGTAAGAGTTTCATTTTCACCCCTCTAGTTTAAATTTGTTCAAAACTCACCTTTTTCTAGTCTGTAATCGTATCTGATTTTTATTTGATTTACGTTTGTTTATATCTGTAATCTTGTGATTGTTAATACTGTTTCATTATCTTAATCTCAATCAATCAGTAGTATAATAAAATCCAAATCATTATCTGTTACTCTATTCCGAAATCACTGATTCCCGTAAACGTTTTCCAAACACAATTTCAATGTCGTTGGGACTTAACGACCCGGGGATTTCCATGTACTTCCACAGATTTTATATATTGCACTCCTCTCCCTCAGGTTTGACCTGTTGACCAACCTTGGTTAATTTAGACTGACGGTAAGGGAGGAGTCAGTATATATATATATATATATATATATATATATATATATATATATATATATATATATATATATATATATATATATATATATATATATATATATATATATATATATATATTGTAATTTGCCTCCCATAAAAACAAATTTATAGTGTAGTTTCTAAAAATTATTAAAATGTGACCCTTTGAGTAAAATTTTCTAGCTCCGCCCCTGGTCATGCAATACTTTCTTAAAAATTTATTATCCGAAAACATTTACTTTTCTAAAACAATCTATTTCTCTAAAAACAATATTCCCAACTAAAAATATACATGTCATGAGATGCGTTTTGTTTAAACTTTGACACAATAAATCTACGCTTCATATAAGGACTAGGTTTTAAATCATAAATATTAAAGACAAAGGCGGTTGATCACTCCATACATACTTAAGAAGGTTTCAAAAATTGAAAGCCCTTAAAAAACGAAGGCGGTTGATCACTCCATACATACTTAAATTAGGCCTTGGGTGGGCGACAAGCCGACAAGCCGACAACTTAAGGCATCAAAATTATGAGTATGTTTAAGAAGAAATGTTATGTTATCTGATAGTTTTTTTGTTTTTTTTTTTGTTTTTTTTTTGCTTTTTTTTTGGTTTTTTTTTTTTTTTTTTTTTTTTTTTTTTTTTTTTTTTTTTGCCAACTTTATTTAAATGGGCTTTTATATTATTTTGAGTGGCCAATTTGTTTTAACATAATTTTTGGGATCAAAAATTTTTTTTTTGAACGGCGAATTTTATTAAACAACTAGCAAGGAGCTAGAAATTACAAAGAAACAAGATGAGAATTTTTGATCCAATCAGTGCAACTAAAAGACGCTTTACATCTATATCGACACCAATAAAACGACCTTGACACCACATCTTCAAAGATATTCGCCTTATGAGAATTCTTCACTCCAAAAATCTTCTTATTACGATAAGACCAAATGTGCCACCACAAAACATAAAAAACTCCTTCAAAAACACTTTTAAGCTTACTTGAAAGCTGTAGAGTAGAAAACCAAGATATCCATACGTCATATGAGGAGATATCCACATAGCTAATGTCCCACCAACGGACAATCTTACGAACAATATTTCTAATAAATTGGCAAGAAAAGAAGAGATGACTAGTCGACTCCACTTCATTATCGCACAAAGAACACGCTAAAGAATTAGTATCCATCCCTCAACGCGAAATATTAAGTCTAGATGGAAGATAATCATGCCTCACTTTCCACGCAAAAACATTAACCTTAATAGGAATTGCTTTAACCCATCGAGTCTTGGAAGATACCTCCGACAACGTTTTTTTCGTCTATAAGTCTTCTAACCGAAGCAACCGAGAACTCGCCCGAACTTTCCAACGACCAAACCCACCTGTCGTTACAAGGGGTAAGAGACACTCCTTGGACCTGATTAACCAACGCAAGAAATTGTGCTTGTTCCACTCCACTTCTTGGCGTATGACGAAAATTATGATCTAAACCTGCATGCGAAAGCTTAGCAGCCACCACAATGTCTTTACTGCATTCCAAAGCAAATAACCACGGGTACAAATCTTTAAACTTAACATCTCCACACCAAATTTCGTTCCAGAAAGAAATCCGAGTCCCATCACCAAGTTTTCGTTTCATGTAGCTCATAATATTGATATCATTATTTTTTAAAGCCTCCATTTCGTTTACTATATCCAGCCAGATAGAAGGGTATGTTGATTTTAATATCCTTCCCACTTTCCCATCGACACCGTGGATAGCTTTAATACATTTGCCCACAAAGAATCATTTTGAGAAAAGAACCGCCACACCCATTTACACAAAAGACCTCTATTCAATGTGTACAAACTTGAGACCCCAAGGCCTCCTTTATCTTTAGACGCCAAAACATTTTTCCAACTCATCCATGACGCTCTTTTACCATAACCATCATGCCTGTTAAAAAATCTCCCGCGAATGGACTGTAATCTTTTAAGCACACACATAGGAACATTAAAAATTGGCATATGATATATAGGCATTGAACCTAAAACCGACTTGATGAGAATTAACCTTCCACCAATTGAAAGCATCATCATTTTCCATTTTGAAAGCCTAGAGGAACACGATCTACAACTTCAATCCAGGATTGGATACGAGACATCAAACCTCCCATCTTGGTGCCTAAATACGAGAACGGCGGTTTAAGAATTAGACATCCAAACTTGGCAGCTGCTAACTCAACTTTCTCATCCTCCACCGCAATCCCCATTAGCTTACTTTTGCTCCTATTTATACGCATACTAGACGCATAAAAGAAGCATTCCAACACATAAATAATAGTGTCGATATTTCTTTCATTCCATTGACCCATAAAAACCGCATCATCTGCATAAAACAAATGAGAAATATGCATCGTAGTACTTAACAAAACTCCTTTAAACATACCAGCTTCTACCACCCTTTGAAACAAGATATGCAAAGTCTCCATAACGAGAAGAAACAAAAACGGCGATAAAGGATATCCTTGTTTGAGGCCCTTATGAGAATAGAACCTCTAGAAGTACTAAGACAATTCTGAATCCAATGACACCATTTTTCTCCAAAACCGAACTTTCTCATCACATCAACCAAAAAATCCCATCGAACCGAATCATAAGCCTTTTCAAAATCAACTTTGAAAATTAACGATTGCTTTTTCTTCTTTTTACACCATTGAAATAACTCATTTAAAATAAAAGGACCATCTAGGATTTGTCTCTCCGCAACAAAAGCCGATTGCACCTCATTTACAATATCACCCAAAACTATCGCTAGCCGATTAGCTAAAATTTTAGCAATAATCTTATATAAACTCCCAATTAAGCTAATAGGTCTAAAGTCCTTAATGATATTTGCATCAGAAGTTTTCGGAATCAAAGCAATAAAAGACGAGTTACTACCTTTAGGAAAAGATCCATGCGTGAAGAAATACATAACAACCTCCACCACGTCTTTTTCAACAATTTTCCAATATCGACGATAAAAACCAAATGTAAATCCATCCGGCCCATGAGATTTATATGTTCCACAATCCTAAACCGCCCTTTTAATCTCCTCTTTAGACACTTCCATTTCCAAATCCGCTTGCTGATCCACTGATAAAGGTTTCGGAAAATTCATGTCGAGGTGAATATGTTGTGCTACAGGTTTATCAAATCTTTTTTTAAAGTGTTGTAAAAATTCATGTTTCACCAAACTCGGATCATCTGTCCAAATACCATTCACCAAAATACCTCTAATATTAAGCTGACTCCTCTTTTTGTTTAAAATGCCGTGATAAAACTTAAAATTCTCATCTCTTTCAATATCCCAAGTAACCTTAGCTTTTTGAGCCGTTTCCAAAGATTGTTGGTTTTCCGGTTCTTGAAGAGAATTAAAAACCTCCACTCTTTTTTTAGCAATCTCGGCATTTCCTTCATCTTTATCAATGATCTCGTCAAGACCAACAAGATCTTCCTTAATTCTAATATTACTATATTTGGCATTCTTCTTTTGATCTTTATTCCATTCACGAATCCTTGCTTTCAAAGTCTTCAACTTCATCATCAGAAACGTAATGGCATTTGTCACACCCTCAAAATCGGGTCCAGCGGAAGCATACATGTAGCTGAGGTGTAACTCAATTGGTATCTCAACACAAGTACAAAAATAGTTTTCACTTCAATCATTTAGAATAAAATAGTTTAATCAAAGATGTTGAATTTACATTGTTAAAAGTAGTGCGGAAGTAGGCCCTTAAAATAGTTTAAAACGGTCCCCATATGAATAATCAGAGTCTTCTATGACCATGCCATGCCCTGCCAAAACCTCCTGTAGCATGCCATTGCTTAATCCTGAAAATACATGCTAAAGTGTCAACACGAGGTTGGTGAGTTCATAGAGTCTGTTTAACAAATAAAGCCTATAGAAAATGATCACACAGCAAAGGCATCGTAAATCCACTCAGTTCCAAGTCCCGCCATAAGAGACTTGTAACCTGTGTGTTCACAACCCACTGCTAATATATATTATGATTAAGACATATGAGTATACGATATGTGTACAGGCCAATGCTCAACGATTAAAGACTACTGGGTGCCATTTCCCAAAGTTATGAGATTACTGGGTGCCATTTCCCAAAGTATAAAAGATTACTGGGTGCCATTTCCCAAAGATATTAAACTACTGGGTGCCATTTCTCAAATTATAAAAGATTACTGGGTGCCATTTCCCAAAGTATACGTTGCTCAAGAATACACAATCAATATTTACACATTAAGGCACATATAGTAGTTCTGCTAAAAGTATTAAAAACTCAGCGTAGTATAAAAGTATAAACATTTCAAGTATCAAACAAGTATTTTTCCATGTATCTCCCCCAAATAGTTTAAAACGAGTAGTAAAAGAGTAAAAACGGGGCTATGACTCACCTGGTGCGATGACTACGATGACAAAAGTGGATACACTGAAATGAGGCACGATCTCTAACCGCAACCTAATATGAGTGAATATGATCTACTTTAGAATATGATGTGATGTCGTGAATGTACAAGCACATGATGTCTATACCACTCGTAATGTGAAAATAATAGTTATCGTCAAAATATAATGTTTTCCGTAACTTGGTAAAATAATGTCTAACTAGCCTCGCAAAACTAGTCATGAAATATTGTACATAAAATGTTAGTGTTTGAACTCGGCGTTTTGAAAAACTTGAAATGACATCTAATAGTCGTGTAAATAAACTTTGGGTCATATGTGCCTCAATGGGTAAGAAGTACGGCTTTCCAATGTCGTTACTTGAAAATATAGTTTTTAGTACGTAGTTTATATTTCATATAGAGGGCTGTCAAAAATAATAGAAGTTATCGTGTTTAAACGTGAATATCTTGGGCGTTACAAGCTCATTTTTGACGTTCTTTATATCCCCGGAATCGTGGGACAACATACTAACATATTGTTAGTAGTTCGGATCCTCTAAGTAACGTTAAACGACTCATTTTGCCCAATAAAAGTTTCCATACAGCAAGCTATTTTTCTGAAAAGAAGTTTTCGTCGTTAAACTTCGGAAAACCATATCTCCTTAGTTATAAACTCGTTTTTATCCAAACTTTCGGCCATAGTTTCGTCTCGGAAAGTATTTTCTAAATCTTTGGTCCAAAATTACCCAAAACCCACTGATTTTACCACGTTCTGAAATTAAGGACAGTAGGTATATATGTTATGACAAAATGGGTTTTCCTAGTTTGTAACTTGTCCAAAACCATTCAATCAACAACCAAACATCCCATAACCTACCATACACCTTCTTAGGGTGCCATGGGTTCCTAAACATCATCCACCAAGTTAATCTACCAAGGGATTATCTATTATCCATATCAAAGGCTCAAAAGATAAATAAATGTAAATAGAGTGGTATAAACTAACAAATGCATGTAACTCTTGTATGAAAATCATAGGAACATGGTAATAACTAGGTAAAATCATGAAAATGAGTTTGACATACTTACTTGGAAGATTAGTGAGTGATTAGTGATTAAAAACAACCCCAAATATTAAACGTATATAAACCAAACTATACTAATAATAACCCAATATATTTCTTGAACCCAAATCTTCACAAGATAAAAAAAATATTTATGAAATGGAGGGTGTTTGTTGGTTCGGCAGCTAAGAGAGAAAAAAGAGGAGTAATAAGTTGGTTTTAGGGTGATTTTTGGTGAAAGAAGCTAAGGTTAGCAACCAAGGAACCAAGATTATCAACTAAGGAAGGAAATAGCTAATAACAATTAAAAGATGGATGGTTTTGGATGGTGTTGGTGGTACGGTGCAGCCACAAGGGAGAGCAAATGAATTTGCTATTGTTAAATGTTAGAAATGTTATGAAAGAAATGAAAGAAGAAAGAAAAAAAATTATAAAAGAAAGATGTATAACTAGTTGGTAAAATATCTACACAACATGATCCCACAAATCAAGGGAATACCAAATGGGGGCGTGGGTGATTGTCAAAAATGTATGGGAGGTGGTTGATTTGTGTTTATTTTGTATGTTATAAATGATACAGGATACCGAGTTTGTTAGAAATAAAGTTTAACGGTACCAAATAAAATGTGACGACGTTGTAAAAATTATAAAATTACATTCCTGATGAGAATCGGGTGTTAAAGTAATTGTCGTGTTGAGTATCGTGATTCGACGTGATTATCAGCGTATACCGGAAAATATAGCAACAGGTCTAAAAATACCGGGTAAATTAATAATATAAATTTTATATTATTATAATGAGTATGAAAATATATTAGGATCGTAGATGGAAGTATCAGGTATATGTTAGTAGCAAAAACTGAGTGATAACGTTAATTATAACTTAATCATACCTAAATGGAAATATTGCATATCCGTGCATGATCTAAAGTGCTGATGGTGTTACTGATGATATGTAGACTACTCCAGTCTATATAACGTGTCCCTACTGATGATGCATAAATTCGCAGCTAAACCTAACTGGTTACGCGAATTTGAATGCCCGTAAACTAGATTAGTGAAATGATGAATAGTGATTGGTGAATAGTAATGGATGAATAGTAACTTTCCGAAATGAATAATGAAATTTTTACGTTTGAAAAAAAGACCTGAAATTATGAGTTGTGACAGCATTCGTCTCAACCAAAGAAGAATTATTCCATGAATCTTCAACTAATTTATCAAAGCCATCTATTTGAAACCAATAATGAAAAAATCGAAAAGGACAAGGACCATAATCCAAATTAACCTCTCGCATCAATATAGGACGACGGTCAGAAATGTAGCGATCCAAGGTAATAGCAGAAATAAAAGGACACGAAGTCAATAAGCTTTTAGAAACCTAGAATCAATCAAGTTTGCTCATCTTAGAAGCTGATTTGTGACACCAAGTAAACGAGCTACCACCTAAAGGAACCTCTTCTAAACTCGATTTTGCAATAAAAGTATTGAACAAGTTAGCACCTTGAACATTAAACATCAAACCAAACCTCTCTGTCTTTTTACGAACCTTATTAAAATCTCCCATAACGACCACCTCACCTTTCCAATTGTTAATCACATATTCCAAATATTCCCAAAGCATCATTTTCTCGTTTAACTCTTGCGGGGTGTAAACCAAAACAATAAGCATATCCTTCCCATTCTTCAACCAAATACCTCGAATTATAACAAAATAATCTGACACCGTAGCATTAATTTTATTAAAAGAGTTGGAATCCCAAACACAGGGAATGCTACCCGAATTACCAACCTAAGCACTATGAACATAATCAAAAGCAAAGTTTCCCCAACACATTTTAACACTAAAAAGCTCAATCTCCTCCATTTTAGTTTCTTGTAAAGTTAAAAAATTCACCTTGTTACGAATACATAAATCCTTGACCCAATCTTTTTTAGCCTTTTGGGCGAGGCCTTGAATATTCAACGACATAAAATTCATCGATAACCATCTTTCACTCCTTGTAATACAATTATCACTTCCATATTATTCATACACACTTCCATATTATAACCCATAACTTGACCTACTTTCATCAATTCCTCCATTAGAATCAGTATAGAACCTCCTGTCCGTGGGATTTTAGATTTTTTAAAATGACCTGAACATGCCGACTCCGCTACATCTTCTATTGCCTTCTTACACGAACCTTCCTGTTTATTAACCAAATTAACTTCTTCCTCCTCATTCCTTTTATTATAATCGGCACTGTCTTTATTGGATACCTCATCTTTCTTTACATTCACATCATTCTCGTTCACTGGCGTGAAATCGGGAGGGTATTTGAGGCTACTGGCAGACTTGTTACCTTTTTCTCCAATCGGATTGTTCTTTTCAAGCAATTTGTATAAGCTAAAAGGGTCCTTAGAATATTTAGCATTTAATCCCCCCTCAAAGATAGTCTCAGGCACCTCTTCAACTTCACTTGCAACTCCACCATTTAACACATCTTCCTGTAGTGAGCCTTCTATATTGCTATCTCTGTCAGAATCATACTCCTCTTCATTATCATCCATAAAATCAGGAACCCATCCCGGAACTTCTTTTGCGCGGATCTAATAAACCTTTCCTTGAAAGATAACTTTGAATGATTCGACAATACTCTTACCAGCCTTCGTGTTTATACATAGATGTTTCCTATGAAAACACTCTTCTTCTTGACCATCTACATGAATTAAATTACCCCACTGTGATCAAATTGGTTTGACGTGTTCCCAAGTGTTAAAAATAGGGTATCTGTTACTTTCTTATTATACATTTATTTAATTCTCGTACTAAACGGCACCATTTTTCCCTGCCTGTCCACTGTAGCTTACTGTAGCGCTTTCCCGCCAAAAAACACGGGCCATATTGGGCAACTTCTCGGCCCTATTTTGCTCCAATCAAGCTGCAGTATGACCCAATAACAATCATACATATTTGCTATATGATCCAGATCAAGAAACCTAAAAGCATCTCATCGCCTCAATTATTATATGGGGCTGAAAGCTATCTCTTTGATATGCACCAATATCTTTTGGATCGATGTGTGCAACTTTGGGGCTTTTGATTTATACAGGGTTTAGTGGCCGATTGGCTGCTGATGCATGATTCCGGTGGTAAGAATTGTTGTTAATTAAATGATTTATTGAAAACCCTAATTTTTGGGGCTTTTGATTTATACATGGTTTAATGGCCGATTGGCTGCTGATTTATACAGGGTTTATTGAAAACCCTAATTTTTGGGTTCATGAATGCAAGTTTGGGGCTTTTCATTTATATAGGGTTTTGTGGTCGTTTCGATTTAGGGCTTTTGATTTATATGGGGTTTAGTTGCCGATTACCTGCTGATTGATAATTTAAAATGATTCGTTGAAAACCGTAATTTTTGGGTTTTCGTTATTCCCTGTGGTTGGTTATTGGTTCGTTGTAGATGTATTGGTGACCATTTATTTCTTACTATGTGTGCCTTGCCAAAATTCATATCTTGGCTAGGCAGTCACACCAACAATGTGATTGCAGCCAAGTCAGGTTTGCCTTCAGTTATGCTAAAGTTGTTCTAATTAGCCTTATGCGGCCCTTATCATGGCAGGGCATCACGGTAACGTATTTGCACCCGGGGGGGGGGGGGGGGTAGACAAATCTTGGCATGGTAACTCAGTTGCTTTGCAGCCATGCCGTGCGTGGTGTGGAATCGGTTATTCATGGATTGTATAAGTAAAATTGTTTTTTAACAAAGTTTTTCGGGCTGTGACGATTGTTGAAATTTTGGAAAGATGTTCCAATCCTAACTTGGTAAGGTAATGACCGGATGGCATAGCATATATCCCTGCTATGCAACCGGATTTCTTTGCAACCATGAAGGAATTCAGATACTTCTATGATCTAATCACCATGTACATATTTGAGCCCAATCTTTTATTGCACCACATTTGTGAAAAATAGTTAGAGCGATAATAGCTTTAGGCTATCTTACAACTGATTGAGGCAAAAGCAGTCAACTGAAGTCAACCACGGATGTGGTCAATATAGTCAAACTCCTTAGGCTCAATGCTCCACGGAATATAGTGTTTCCCCGGGTCGTTATGTCCCGACGAGGTGTGATGGTTATCAAACAAGATTGCGATCGGGTGAATTTGGACAGAAAGGGTTTTGTGTGTGATTAAACTAGGGAATCTACAAAGAAATAGCTTAAACAAGCTATATGAATAAGATTGGAAAGTTGGAAAAACCAGAAACGTTTAAAACCTAAAAACGCGTACGTTCACGTTTTAAATAACGTAAACGTACAAAATAAAACGTGAAAAGTGAAATCTGAAAACCCCCAGGGGGAGAAAATGACTTTTTTACTGATGACGTATAGTCTATATATGGGCCATGATGAGGCGAAAAATGATCCGTTTTTAGGGGGTCATTTAAGCCTGAATCCGACTTTATTTGATTAAATATTGCCCTAAATCGTTCCTTTTGTGATTTTAGGTACTTGGAGAGTGAATTCTGGAAAAGAAGCCATTTTGGACGTTTTTGGAGCATAAAAGTGAAGAAAATGGCAAAGTACCAAATTTCCATGCTGAAGATACAAGGTGACGGCGTCAAGACTACCATCTTGACGGCGTCAGACATGAAGAATCAAATACCGTAGGTGGTGACGGCGTCAAAAGTCATCTTGACGGCGTCAAAATCCCAAGAATAAAATATCGTGGTTGGTGACGGCGTCACCAAGGCCGTCACGTGTACCTGAAGGCGTCACCAAGGCCGTCACGTGTTAACTTGTCAAAACTTGCGCGCGTGGTAGCTGACACCGTTTTGGCCATAACTTTTGCATACGAACTCGGATTTGAGCGATTCAAAAAAGGAAACGAAGAGGACGAAGAGATCTACAATTTGGTGAAAAAATGGTCTTGACGGCGTCAAGAGTATGGGCTGACGCCGTCACGAAGGGCCGACAGAATACATGCCTATAAATATAACTTCATAACTTCACTTTTTGTAAGCCCTAAACCCTAAGGTCGATTCCTGGGTTTAGGTGGGTGTTTTTCCAGCAACTTAGAGGGTTTCAATCACTCCATAAACATCATGTATTGGTTTGATGATTCTATCTTAATTATGTTTTCCATTATTATTGTTGTTTGCTCTTCTTTGATGATGGTTTGCTAATTCACCTTGTGTCTACTTATGATTATGTGAAACTTGTATATAATTGATTAGATCTCATTGATTCCTTGTTGATGTTTGTGTCTATCTTCATCAATTAGGGCGTGACACTTCGATAGATCTAGTTGGTTTAGTTTATAATCCTTGTTTCCTATTGATTCTTGTTTTGATTGAATGATTTATATGTTAGGCTTAAGAAAACTGGCAGATCTCCAAATGGTAACATGCTTGAACGTCTTAAGAAACATGAACCGAGGCGTACTAGGTCTTTATTGGTTGTATTTAATGCATGAGCCACTGTTTACAATCCCTATAGTTGTGCTGGGCATGGTGTAGGAGGAGATAAGAGCTCATAGAATTGGGGAGTTATGTATGCCACCCCATGAATGGTATTAAGGAATACAACCCGTCAATTAAAACAAGGTTACAATTCAATAGGTAGGATTGGATAGCTAGCAAGGAGTAACATATCAATGGTAGACATGCTTCACTTATCTTGTAGAACCTTAGCTTAGTTTTCTTGTTAAGTAGTTTTATTAGTAGCTTTTGGGTTAGTTGATTAGCAACTAATTCCGCCCACTCTCCCAATACCCGAGACTTTTACTTGCTTTTCATAAAATATAAAAATACAAAAAGAATTATCCTTCACCTTTAGACCTAGTTAGATTAATTTCAATCCTAACGACACTATTCCTAGCTGAACGATCAATCCCCCGGTACTTGTCACTATACTATACTACAACGATCAGGTACACTGCCTGGTGGGGGTTGTAAGCTTCTCGAGATCCCTCGAGAGGTAAAGCAAGGTGCGATTCCCACGCATCAGGCCACAAGCCCTAATGATAAACATTACTCGGCCCAAATCCACCACGAGTGGGCCATCATTACAAATGACTTGGGCCATAATAATAACGGCTTGGGCTCACGAAGCCCAAAGCCCAACCAAACTAATCGGGCATGCGATAAGGATCTTCTATTCATGGAATAGATATCCCTACCCCGATAAGCACCACGAGTGCGAAGAGTAAGGAGCAAGAAACCTACGCGGTTTCAGCCCCTATATAAGGAATGACATCTCTCATTCAAAGGTACGATATACAAACCCTAACTCTCTACGAGAACCTTAAATCGATTACTTACTCTCACGCCGGAGTCTAATCGGGGGAGACAATCCCTCGATAAGCCTAACGGTGTTGTTTATTTTCTTAGTGCGCAGGTAACAAGTACTAAGAAGCGAATTGGTACGAGAGCAAGAGCCAATAACCAGGAATGTCCAACTTTTGTATCAACAAGTGGCGCCATCCGTGGGACCCTACTAGAAACTAAGAACTAGAATGACAAAGCATAAGAATTCAAGCCAGCGGACTCCGCAGTCAGAAAAATGTGACCATCAGAGGAAGAATCAACAAGATCCGACCTCCAGACAGGTTGCTGGGACAACCAGCGCACCTAGTCACCAAGAGGCGGGGACAACCCAACCTCTTCCAGCGGTAGAACTACCTATAAGGACTACCCAAGTCACCCCAGTGGTCCCAAGCGTTGAGGAACTCCAGCTCACCCTCCTCACTACTCCTCATCAAACTGTACCCGCAGTGAACAACACTGTGCCGCCAGGCGCGCCTAACCGAGATAGGGTGCCTAATACTGAGGTAGAAATTCTTGCAACAACTGAGGACGCACCCGATCTAACTTTGGGAAACTTTGTATCCCAAAATTATGAAACCCTAACCGCCCTCATGCAGGAAGAAGCAAGGAGAAGGGCAAGTACGAGCCTACAAGCTCGACTCAATTTTGGTCCTGAACGCGAACCATCACCACTGCGCCACCCACGAGGAAGACGCGCAGAACGTACCACTATCCATGATAGGTTGGGTACGACATCTGATTCACAATACTCAGAAGACAGCGAGAGGCGCACTAATGTTCACTCCAGACTTGGCAGCCGGGGAATACAAGACCGATTAGGGCCTCAACATTCGCCAAGCCAAGGATCCTCCAAACCTGGGAGTAGGAGGATTCAAGATAGATTGGGAAGAATAAGATCTCCTAGCAGAGATTCCTCAAGCTCTTCTTCTGAGAGAAGCCGGCGCAAGCGCCGAAAAAGAGAGTACCCTTCTTCCAGTGACTCCTCGGACAACGAGGATAAAGAAACATGACACTGGAAGTCAAGAGGAAGACGTCGCGAGGAAGAGAATGAAGATAAGTCTCTCCCATGGCGCCGCCAGAAAGTTGATGCGTTTACACGGCGCATCAGCGATTATTCAGACCGCAAACGTAGGCGCATGCCCACTAACGTGAAAACATATGACGGAACAGGTGATCCCGATGATCACCTAAAAGTTTTTGAATCAGCCGCACTATCGAAAACTGGCCACAGCCTGTGTGGTGCCACATGTTTAATTCTACGTTAGTAGGAAACGCGCGCACATGGTTTAGCAAACTCCCACGTAGGAGCATCGGTGGGTTTGAGGAATTACGGAAAGCATTCCGTCTCAACTTCACCCAGCGAAAGAAGTGCGCTAAAAACCCTATTGAGCTAGCAAGAGTGAAACAGCGTCAAGGGGAATCAACCAGCGCTTTTATGGAACGCTTCAAGGATGAGTGCATACAAGTCAAAGCATGTCCTGAGATCCTAAAAATTTCAGGGTTCATGAATGGGATTAATAACCCAGAACTCATCCGAAAGCTGAACGACAAAGTTCCACAGACTTTTGATGAGCTAACAAAGCGCACCAGATCCTTTATACAAGGAGAAGCCGCTGCTGCAGATAGTAAAAAGGGTTATTCAAACTATAGGCAGCAAGAACAGCCGCGGAGACAATCCAATGATCAGAATAACAACCGCAGCAGGAATTATCGCAGTGGAAGAGACAATGACAAATACACCCCTCTTACTAAAACTCCGAGGGAAATATTTGTAACAGAAGGCGCAAACTTTCCAAAACCACCACCAATGCGCACTGCAGAGGAAAAGCGCATAGGGAGCGGATACTGCGAGTACCATGGCCAAAAAGGCCATACAACTAACGAGTGCATCCAACTAAAACAACTAATTGAAAAGCTAGTAAGAGAAGGCAGGATGGACCACCTCGTAAAGAACATCAAAGAAGGAAAAGATAAACAGAGAAACGGGGGTAAGAAAGAACCCCCCAAGGAAAAAGCTGATACTATATACATGATACAATCATGGCAACGCAAGATAAAGCAAAAAGTCAGCCAAAAATTCTCTCCAGAAAAAGAGATATCTTTCCCTACTATAGCTACGGACAACGCAGTCGTGGAGCCTCTAACTATTGAAATACATACAGGAGGACATGATATCCACCGCATGTACATTGACGGAGGAGCATCCGCAGATATCCTGTACGATCACTGTTTCAAAAGACTGCGACCTGAGATCCAAAGTCAATTGATACCAGCAACAACGTCATTAACAGGATTCACAGGAGAAAAGATCTGGCCCATGGGGCAGTTATGCCTGTTGGTGGTCGTAGGAGATGAACAACACTCAACCGCAACATGGATAAACTTTATGGTAATAAAATCCCCTTCACCATACAATGGTATCATTGGGAGACCGGGAATATCATCCATGCGCGCTGTGCCATCCACAGCTCACGGAATGCTTAAGTTTCCAGTGGAAGGAGGAGTTGTCACTCTCTATAACACAACAATACCACCAAGAGAATGCAATGCGGTAACAACTGAAGCAGAGACTATTCCAGAACAGCGCACGGAAAAAACGCCAAATATAAAAGTCGCTATTCATCCAGATTACCCGGACCAACAAGTTTCGATTGGGGGATCTTTATCTGACAAAGGTAAAGCAGCCGTATGCGGACTCTTGCAAAAGAACCTAGACATCTTTGCATGGGAACCAAAACATATGACGGGAGTACCGCGCTCTATCACAGAGCATAAGCTACAAATCCGACAAGGATATCCTCCAATACGACAAAAGAAGCGCGGCCAGGCCCCAGATCGTGCAAAGGCTATTCTGGAAGAAGCACATAAACTCGTAGACGCAGGCATCATGCGCGAAGTATACTACCACGACTGGCTTTCTAACCCAGTTATGGTAAAGAAGAGCGATGGCAGTTGGAGGATGTGCGTGGACTTCACGGACCTCAACAAAGCATGTCCACAGGACTGCTATCCACTGCCAGAGATAGACTGGAAGGTCGAATCCATGTGCGGATACCCTTTCAAATGCTTCCTAGATGCATATAAAGGGTATCATCAAATCCAGATGGCAGTTGAAGATGAAGAAAAAACAGCTTTCCACACCAGTCAAGGAGTGTACTGCTACACAAAAATGCCTTTTGGCCTGAAGAACGCAGGCGCGACATACCAACGACTGGTGGACACAGCTTTCGAAAAACAAGTGGGCCGCAACTTGGAAGTCTACGTTGACGACCTTGTCATCAAAAGCCACACAGAGGACGAGTTGGTGCGCGACATCGAGGAGACATTCAGAACATTGGGGCGAATAAACATGAAGTTAAATCCCAAGAAGTGCACCTTTGGCGCAACCGAGGGCATGTTCCTTGGATACTTGATAGAACCCGATGGAATCAAGCCTTGTCCAGAAAAGACAAAGGCTGTTATTGATCTCCCCTCACCGCGCACACTCAAAGAAGTCCAGTCATTGAACGGAAAGCTAGCAGGGCTAAACCGTTTCTTATCTAAGTCAGCAGACAAATCTCTTCCTCTCTTTAAAACACTCACGAAGTGTACTAAAAAGGGAGACCTTCGCTGGACTAAAGAAGCGGAGGAAGCTTTCCAACAACTTAAAAACCATCTGGCATCTCTTCCCAAACTTGTCGCACCGTGACCAGGGGAAGAACTAATCATGTACTTATCGGAAACCCATGGAGCAGTCAGCGCAGTACTATTGACAGATAGGAACTCAGTCCAGACACCCATATACTTTGTAAGCAAAGCCCTAAAGAAAACAGAGACTAACTACAGTGCTATGGAAAAGCTGGTCTTCGCTCTAGTATTCGCAGCCAAAAGGCTGTGCAGATACTTTCAAGCGCATCCAATAGCTGTAATCACTGATCAGCCAATCAAACAAGTTATCTCTAAGCCTGAAGCATCAGGACGCTTACAAAAGTGGAGTGTACTGCTAAGTGAGTATAACATCTCATACAGACCGCGCACTGCAATCAAAGGACAAGTCTTAGCCGATTTTATCATGGAGAAGCCAGACAGCGATAGCCCGACATCTGCAACTAAAATAGATCTACAGGAACCCTGGATTCTGTTCACAGATGGGTCCTCATGTGTAGATGGATCAGGCGCAGGCCTTATTCTTACAAATCCAGAAGGTATGGAATTCACCTATGCGCTACGCTTTGAATTCACAGCCACAAACAATGAGGCAGAATACGAAGCCCTACTAGCCGGACTACGCATCGCAATCCAAATGGGTGTGCGCAACGTAGATTCGCGACTAGTCGCTAACCACGTGCTAGGTGAATATGAAGCCAAGGATGAACACATGATCCAATACCTGGAAAAGACAAAATCCTTGATCAAAAACTTTGATAGGTTCACAATAAAGCAGGTGCCTAGAGGAGATAACAGGAAGGCGGACGCACTCAGCAAGATCGCATCCACAAGCTTCGCACACCTCTCAAAACAGGTATTGGTAGAAACCCTAAAAAACAAGTCAATCTTGGAAATGGAGATATCCACAGTGATAGAAGAACAAGATCCTACATGAATGACACCTATCATTGAATTCATTAGCAAGGGAATCCTACCCCAAGATCATAAGCGCAACGATTTGAACTACGTGACAACGTACTCTATCGACACTCTTTCTTACAGCCATGGCTCAGATGTGTTGGACCTCTTCAAGCAGACTACGTACTCTGAGAAATTCACGCTGGATCATGTAGTATGCACTCAGGGCCGCGATCCGTGGTGGCAAGTGCTCTAAGGTCAGGGTACTATTGGCCAACAATGCATCGCGACGCACGCGATCTGATAAGAAAATGCAGCAATTGCCAAGTACATAGGCCAATCCCACGTCGACCACAACAAGAGCTAACACCAATTACCTCACCATGGCCATTTTACAAATGGGGTATTGACATCGCAGGACCCTTCCCTGTAGCAGCGGGAGGAGTAAAGTTCCTCATCGTAGCCATAGACTACTTTATGAAGTGGATCGAAGCAAAGGCGGTAGTGAACATCACAGGAAACCAAGTCAAATGCTTTGTATGGGACAACATTGTCTGTCGCTTCGGACTACCGGGTGCGATCATATCAGACAACGGAAAACAATTCTGTGATAACCCATTCAAAGATTGGTGCGCACAATTGAACATCACACAACACTTTGCTTCAGTAAAACACCCACAAACCAATGGCCTAGTTGAACGCGCGAACCAAAGTCTAGGGGAAGGAATAAAAGCGCGCCTTGACAGACACAAAGGAAAGTGGGTAGATGAGCTCTCGCATGTCTTGTGGGCGCATCGCACAACAATTAAAACCAGTACTGGCGACACGCCATTCTCCCTCGTCTATGGAACAGAAGCTGTCATACCAGCAGAGATAGGAATGCCAACTATACGAACAGCAGAGGTCAACATCACAATAAATGACGAAGAACGGCGCATAGACTTGGACCTACTGGAAGAAAGACGCGAACGCGCAGCTATACGCGAAGCAAAGGCTAAGGCAAAAATGAAGAAGTATTATGATGCAAAGGTCAAACACACTTCATTCAGACCAGGAGACTTTGTTTACCGCGCCAATGATGCGAGCCACGCAGAAAACATAGGCAAGCTCAGACCTAAATGAGAAGGACCTTACGAGGTCACAAACGCGCTCGGCAACAGCGCATACAGACTGCGCGATATGGAAGGTCACGACCTAGCGCGCACCTGGAACATCTGCAATCTTAAAAGATGTTACTTTTAGGCTACGGCCCTTACACAGACACCCTCGCATCCTACGTGATGCCCAATAAGTGTTTGTTTTTTCTTTCCTAGGAATTGTATTTTTTATTTTTAAAAACTTGCAAGTATCAATAAAATGTTATGGTTTTTAGCTAACTCCATAGCGTATTTTACTTTATTGCATACATACTAATATATGTCAATATTGTTATCTTATATTTTTATTGCCTACATGGCGTGCATGCACCACTTAAAGACCCACGAAGGCATAAAGGATGAGTTAACCTACTAATTCACTCATTGAGTAAGAGGGTTGCAAACCCATCAACATTGGATCACGTATCCTTGCTAAGCGCCTTACTCTTGAGACGTCGAGGTAAGTTTCGCGTGCGCACCCCACGACGGATGCGCACATACTAAGTACACTGTACAAGCTTAGCAATATAACGAGCCAAGACACTTGGTCAAATAATAAAACTTCGCAAACAATGCAAGTATAATTTTTAAAGTCACGCACTTAACGAGCCAAGACTCTTGGTCAAATAAATAATAAAACTTCGCAAACAATGCAAGTATAATTTTTAAAGTCACGCACTTAACGAGCCAAGACTCTTGGTCAAATAAATAATCAAACTTGGCAAACAATGCAAGTATAATTTAAGTCACGAACTTAAACAACGAAAAGGTATCTTATTCAATATTTATTCACAAAAATTACAAGGAAAGATACATAAATATACAAAAAGCCTACACGCTATGGCGATGCTCAGGGCTATCTTGCGGAGCAGAAGAACTCCCCGCTTCCTGAAGCTTTCTAAGAAGCAAAGCATCATTGGGAGATACCGTGGGAACACTCACGGGCACACCATCAGATCTGGGGATGTGCGCAACACCAATACCACACATCACTGCCTTACCCTTGATGCCCTTCTTCTGAGCAGCCCTCTGCTCATGACGCTCCAGAACCTCTTTCAAGGGAATCTCCCTCTCAAGAGCAAAGGGTTTGAGGATGTCGCGAGGCTGCGCGAACACAGGAATCTGCAGCTGCGACACATCAGGCTTCAGATAGTAATCTGATTGCCCTTCCCCATTCTCTCCAAGATGGCGCTGCAATGTCTACCCCGCCATAAGTACATCTATGGGGTCATCTTGATCACGCTCCAGCCTCCCAATGTGCGGCAGCTCGAGGACCTTCAACCCCGCCATTGCCTGCATCAACTCATCATAAGCAGTAGCGCTGTACCCAGGGACTTCCACTAAGTCCTTCTTCAGCAGCTTGGCCTCATGGAGATCCTCCATAGCCTGCGATCTCCCACGCGCCATCGCACAGTGCACCACCTTCCCAAAGGCGTCCAACACCTCTTGGGACTCCAGCGTGCCCATAGCTGCCAGGCGCAGCCCATGGCTAATCAACCACCTACATTCACAAAGACAATTTGTGTAAGAAAAAAGCATAGCGATAAAGTTATTATGAAGAAGAATAAAATAAAAAGAATACCTGCGCTCAGCAATGGTCCACATCAAATGAGGATATAATTCCTCGTCATACTCAATGCTAAGGCTACGCAGCTTGTCCTCCTGCGCCTGGATGATCTTCAACATATCCTCCTTAAACTTGGCGATGCTAGCATAGTGCTCCACCATCTTCTCCTCCAAGAAGCGCACGGCAAAAGTCAAGTCAGACTTATAATGGTGCAACTCTCCACGCGCCTTCACCACCTCAGCCATGGCAGACAGCTTCTCGTGGGTGATCTTCTCAGCATACACCCGCGAGGCCTCCAACTCCACCTGCGCATCAGCCAACTGCGCACGGAGCCTCGCTAACTCCTCATCCTTCTGAGCGAGAGTACTGCTCTCCCCAGCATACTTCTCCCTCAACTGAGCCACCAGCTCAGCCCATTTATCAAAGGTAGCGCCTCTCTACCCTCATCCACCTTGGCATTCCCCTCCTTGTTTTCATTCTGTGGAGAGGAATCCACATCCACGAAGATTCCATCATTCTTCGCGGCATCATCCCTACAAAAACATACAGAAATTAATAAATATTACAACAAGTAATATACGAAAAAAGAGATGATCGAGGTGCAGACACTTACAGAAATGGAGAAGCCTCAGCAGCCTTCTTCCCCGCGCCAGAAGTGGATGTCTCCTCCGCGGTAGACTCCGCATCCCCAATAAGGTGGCGACGTCTCTTCCTGGTGCCACTGCCCCCAGCCTCTCCCTTGCGCTTGACATTCTGCGCAACCTCCTCCTTCAGCACTTCCTCGGGCTTTAGGATCATTATGCTGTCAGACGACTCCGAGCGCGCCTCCTCTTGCGCCACCTCCACATTGGGCGCCACGCTCTGAACTGGCGTCACTTGTAGCGGCGGCGTGTCTTCCGGGGCCACCGCTGGCAGCACGGTCAAGTGACCCTCAATCGCCTCCAATAGCGGTTGCTCACCCTCCCTCAGAGGGCGCACACCTATGGTCACCTGCTTTGGCTTATCCAGCTTAACGACGGCAAACAAATCCATTTCTGCGCACATCAATAAAGCAAGAAAGAAAAAAGGATTAGTTATTAAAAGCGCGCATACACAAAAAGAGACTTACAAAGCTTGAAGTAAAAGGGATGAACACCCACCCCGACCATCCTCACTTAAGAAAGTGGGCACCTCATCCGCAGCGCCGAAATAAGAGCGGCTCAACCCCATGTGCACCAAAAACTCCTCCGGATAGGGGTTAATGGACAGTCGGTTGGCATCCAGAATCTGCGCATCAGTAAGCCTGTAGGAACCGGGGGCGGGGTGCCCATCCCTTGGCAATGTATCATGAGTATAATACTCATAGGGAGAGGGAAAGACTACATCATCAACCCAGAAAAAGTACTCCCTTCAATTCTTTAGGGCATCTACTTTCTCAGTATAACACTGAAGCGCCCCCTGGCACTTCGCAAAAGAAACCCAACCATTTGACCACGTCGTGTGGTAAAAGGAGCGGAACAGGGCCACGGTCGGTTCTATCGCAAGTAAACGGCAGTTTACTTCAAAATTCGACACCTTAGCCGCACCTATACAGTGCAGCTGAGAGATGTGAAGGCGATAGTGGTTGAGCAAATCACTCAAGAAGATAGATATTGGTACGCGGTGATTCGCGTACTCAAAATTTTTTGTGTATAGCCCTATTTTCCCTTCGGGGAAATCAGCTATACACGCGTCCACATCTGGCGCCTCTGGATGGACATCCAGAGGCACGAAGAAGTCAGACGTAAATTGTGTAACATCCTCAATAGACATCGCAGAGCGAAAGTCTTCTAACTGGGCGACCATCTTCATTAATTTACGAGTGAAACGCACACAAATTACCTACGAAAATGAGTATTTTCTTTGCAAACAGCTTTCAAGGAAAGTCAAGAATGGTGAGTGTGTGTTTTACTGTGTGATCGTAAAAAATGAGGCGGTGACTCTTATATAGGGAGTAAAAAACCCTAGTTTATCTCCACGTGGAATCCACTCACAAAAACGTATGGCTGGAACTGCCCCAGTACATGCACTTTTTCTCGATTTACGAGGGCCACGTGGACACTACCCCCAAATTTCGAGGTATCCGTTTGAAATACCCATGGCTAGGTGCATTGCACTTAAAAATGGGCGGTAATATTCCCTTGTTTTCCCGCCACGCTTACCGCTGATAATATTAGTCTAGTATCCATGGCTACGAGCCGCGCACACTAGACTGGGGGGACATGATGACGTATAGTCTATATATGGGCCACAAGCCCAAATGATAAACATTACTCGGCCCAAATCCACCACGAGTGGGCCATCATTACAAATGACTTGGGCCATAATAATAACGGCTTGGGCTCACGAAGCCCAAAGCCCAACCAAACTAATCGGGCATGCGATAAGGATCTTCTATTCATGGAATAGATATCCCTACCCCGATAAGCACCACGAGTGCGAAGAGTAAGGAGCAAAAAACCTACGCAGTTTCAGCCCCTATATAAGGAATGACATCTCTCATTCAAAGGTACGATATACAAACCCTAACTCTCTACGAGAACCTTAAATCGATTACTTACTCTCACGCCGGAGTCTAATCGGGGGAGACAATCCCTCGATAAGCCTAACGGTGTTGTTTATTTTCTTAGTGCGCAGGTAACAAGTACTAAGAATCGAATTGGTACGAGAGCAAGAGCCAATAACCAGGAACGTCCAACTTTTGTATCAACATTTACAAACCTAAAATAAAAAGAAAATTTAAAATGAAAACAAAGTTATTAACTTGATTATTTTAATATTTAAACACTAATTAATTACTCCCTCCGTCCCACATTAAGTGTACACTATGACTTTTTTAAGTCTTTATTCTTCAACTTTGACTTAAATTTTTTTGTCCATGTTATATAATACTTAATGCAAGATATATGAATCGATTAAGTTTTTAGTTGTGTTTTTATTTGTATAATTTTCATTAAGTATTATATAACACAAATAAATATATTTAAGGTCAAAGTTGATAAAAAAAAGACTTAGAAAAGTCATAGTGGACACTTAATGTGGGACGAAGGTAGTAATTAAAACTATTTTAAATCTAATTTAAAATAAACTAAAAATGATAAAGGTTACAAAATAAACTAAAAACTTACAAAAATATTTTCTAAACCTCTAATTGAACTTGAAGAAAGTATAAAAATTAAAAAGAAATATTTTTGCATTTTTATGGTTTTTCTATTAATTAATTACTAATTAAACATTAATTACCTAATTAAACTATTTAAATTATGAAAAATAGAAAATGAAAAGTAAAAATTCTAGAAAAATTTCTAAACTTATATTATATTATATAAAAGCTAGAAAAAATATAAAAATTAGGTCTTACTTAATAAAAACTAATTATGCTATTTAAAACTTAATTATTAATTAATTATTGATAAAACTAATATTAAATCTAATAAATACCAAATGATAAAATAAAAATCTGAGAAAATTAATAAAATTACTTTAATATGAAAGGTAATTAATAAAAATATAAAATTGCCAAGTACTTAATAAAAAACTAAAAATGAAAATGAAAATTTAAATTACATTAAATAGAAACTATCACTTAAAATTAAATTGTTTTGTTCTTGATTTTTCTTTTACAAACCTATTTTATACTTAAAAACAACTAACTTTTGTAAAAACAACTTTTTTGAAACTTAAAAATAAGCACTGTGGAAGCTTATTAGCTCCACAGTTGACTTTTGTTGACCAAAGGGGGAAATAAGCTAAAATGGGCTTAAGTGGGACCCACTATGGTTAATTCTGGTTCAAACAAGTGTGTTGGACATGTTTAAGCAAGAAAAAGCCAAAGGGACCACAAAATAAGCAAACAAGCACTTAAATAAGCACTTATATATCTTATGTGAAAACTGAAAATGGGACAAAGATGAGGGCCAAATCCAAGTGGGGTCCACAGGTCCTATGGTCAAACTAAAGGTCAAAACTAGGAGAGGGGTAGGAGGGGGTTGAAAGGAACCAACTTGGTGGCTTGTGGACCACTGTGGAGGTCAGAAACCACCACCAAAGTGGTGGTGGTGGGCTGATGTGCTGCTGCAGCAGGGGCAATGGATGCCCTGCAGCCTACTTTGAGGGAAGATGGAGCCCAGGGAAAAAAATCACAAAATTATAAAAAGGCTAGGACACAAAAGATGAGCTAGTAGACTACATATGGAAACAAGTTTCAAGCCATGAAAGCAAACACAAAATTCAATTAAATTCTTGCAATTTTTGTAAAAACTGAGATGTAAACTTTGACTTTTTGATATAACTTGGAACTTTTGACTTTCATGAACTTGTATTGGATCTAAATGACTTAGATTGATATATTAAGCTACATTAAGGGTGAATTAAGCTAGAAGAACATCATTTAGTCAAAATGGGTGAGATTTGGAACCCACAAACCTCAACAGTTAACTGTCAAAGGACTTGGGGTGATCTTTGACTTTGGTCACTTGAAACTTGTATTTAATGGTTGTCTACACTTACTATGACCTAATGCAATCTACCATAACTTAAAACAACACCACAACAACAACAAGGGTACTGATGTAGAGATGATCCAAACACCCCTATATGAAATCTGTTTTTGCTATTTCAAAACAGTACATTGATTCTAACCATGATACTGAATCCAGATGACATGTTATGATAATATGAACTTATTTGAGCATAGAAACACCATTTATTACAACAAAAACTGAGAATCACAAATGTACTAAATTGACAGTGCAAAATGAAGAAACTGAGAATCCAAGGATTCAATGAGCAAACACTTAATACAAAGCAACAATTTGAGTTAAATAACCCTAAGAAACATAAAAACATCACAATAATAATTCCCTAACCATTAATACAGTGAAATGCTAATTGGTGAAAATAAAACTTACAAATGAACCATGCTAGGAATTGAGATCCAAGGAATTTTTACCACTCCTAAATGTCTCCCAAGAGACTCTAAACCATGAGAATCCAGAATGATCAAGATCCTTTGCTTCAATCTTCCTTCACATTGAATTTTTTATTTAATTGCTATTTATCTTTTATTTTTAGTATTTTTCTGCTTCTAGTCTTGGATTGTTCCCAACTCTTTTAAAGTTATACAAAAATTATAATAGGACTAAAATATGCTTAAACAAACAACAAACAACAATCTTTAACACTCTTTAGTGAAATTGTCAAATTCACAAATAAAATGCTAAAAATTAATTTGTGAAGGAAACCATGAAATTGAAGGTGAAAATAGTTTATATTGCACAAAATAAACTGATTACAGCTAATGTAAATGAGAAATTACAACTATAATTCAAATTACATCATTAACGACACATAAAAACTAAACTAAAAAAACTAACACTCTGAATCTGCTTCCTTTCTTCTTCTTTATAGCTTTTTCAAGTTTCTGTGGGTCCCATGGTTAAATCCCACTTCACTTAGAGCCCTTGGATGGCTTCATTCAATCTTGGCCTTTGAAAGTTGTTTTGGCGCCAAAAAGGTCTTGGGACAGTTGGGATTGCTTGTTAGGTTTTGGGTGCATTAATTGTGTCTTGGAGGGTTGTGGTGAGGTGGAGGGACAAAGGATGGGTAGCTGAGGTGGAGGTGAGGAGGGTGAAGTGTGGCAGTGGTTTAGCAGGCAAGTTGGGGAAGGAGGTGGAAGTGTTGACCTTTGTTGACTGGGAGGGAGTATATTAAACGGGGTAATATTATTTTGGTGGTGGGCTTTTGTTTGGTTTGGGCTTGGGGGGGTTAGGATCAGGTTGTGGATTAGGAAGGGGTAGTGGATTGAGTAGTGATGTTGGGCTAGGTTATAACATAGGATCCGTTTGGTTTTTTTAAGTTTAGTAAACACAAGGACTAAACATGTAAAAATCTGAAAGTTGGGGACCTGTGTTGGCAAGTTTCAAAAGATATCAAAGGGACTAAACTTGCCATGTTTAAATAACCAAAGGACCAAAAATGTAATTTTCCCATTTTAAATCACCCGGGGACCATTTATGCCAAACTTCAAAACTGAGGGACCAAAACTGTAATTTTTCCAAACTTCACACCAAGGACCATTTTTGCCAACTTTTGATTTTTTAAAGACTTTTGTTGACTTTTCCATCCAAAAAATATTTCCCAGGGACCAAATCTGACAAAATTGAAACTCCAGGGACTAATTTTGTAATTTTCCAAAACTTTTCCAATTTTTTACCAAAGGACAAAATATGACAACTTATGATTGTAAAAGGACCTTTGGTGATAATTTTCCATATTTTGAATGACTAGGGACTAATTTTGTAATTTTATGAAAGTTGGGGGACTGAAACTGCCAATTTTGTAACTTTGTACGTTTTTCATCTGTTTTTGCTCATTTTGCATCTAGAACATATAAAACACAATTTTGAAATATTTTCAGTATTTTGATGCATTTCTGAGTGTTTTTGTATGTTTTGGCTGTTTAAATACGATAAAAATGATGAGTGTTTGAGCACTCATCAACAGCCTATGGGAATCGAAGCAGGTTAACAGGTTTGTCAATCCTATATACGCCCTTGGAAAGTTCAGTTTTAATTATCAGATGTTTCGTTTGTATAGTTATATCACCTATACTTACACTTGCAGTTTTGTTTTATTCAGTGGGTCGCTAATGTATAGTTATATTGGATATGTTACAGAAAAAAGGCTTTATTTGAAGCTCATTATCAGAAAATTGATGCTAAAAAGGCGGCTACTACTGCAGCAGCGTCGTTGCTTGAGTAAGAAAAGGCTAATCGGGTGCCAGTTGCCATAGATCTGATGTTGAAGAGAGAGATTGTGGTACAGATGCAGGTAATAATTAAGCTGAACATACCATTTTAATTACATTTAGACCCATATAAAGTCGCCCCGCCCTAGCGGGATTGGGTATGTTGTTATCGTTAGGCCCATATAAAGTAAAACAGGTAAAAAGCGAGTAAAAATGGTATAATGCCAAACACCCTTTAAGTCATGCATAACATTATAAAGATGTAGAAATCTGCAATTTTAAATCCAATCTTGATTTGTTAACTATGTTATATGTGGTCTTTACGTCGTTGGTGCTTCCATAAACGTTATATGTCGGCAGTTAAAAAAACGATACAACCAAAACTGTGGCCCTCATTTTATGTTGTGCAGGTCGCGGCGTATTGGAAATGAAGTTACCAGGGCAGACTTTGGTACTACAAATTCAGACGCTGAAGTTCCAGAAGAAAAGCCATCAAATTAGCTCTTGGCACTGCAAAAGAATGGTGCTCTCAATCAGGTAATTGTTCATTTTCGATAGATATTGTGAAAAAAAAATAGTACGTATCTGTAGGGTGTTTGGGTTGCTTATATTTAACTATAAGGAAATACTAGACAAAAAGTGTATCTGATCAGTCTAACTTTGACACATTGCCGTTTCTGTGACTACCAAAAACTGATCACTCTAACTATATATGAAATGGAATGATAGTATTTTGGATATGTCAATAACTAAAGTTTAACCGGATTTTATCGTTTATAGTTACTGATGCAAAATAAGTTTTTTTGTATGCATACGGGAAACATTAAACTTTGAATCTCTGACTTATATTATTTTGAGTTTCATGGATACCTTTTCTAGGAATTATTTCTCCCTTATTTAAAAAAAAAAAAAATAAGACTGAACGACGAATGCTACCGGCGGAAGGTGAGATGATTTCCACATTTTCTTATTTCACATTATTTCCACATTTTCTTATTTCACATTCTGTACTTGCATCCTTTAAACTGGAGTTGTCGTTTTATTTGTTGTTGCACCTGTGATTCGTTGGACATGTCTCTCGAATGCAAAGCCATCTGGACTGGAATCACAGAAAATGAAGTTGATGCTCGAAACACTGAACTACCTTCATTGTGGAGACCGTTGTGTGGTTGGATCAGTAAGCGGATCTGTCGGGTCAGTATTTTATTATTCATAAGAATTATGGTACTTTCTGATTATATCTTACGTAAAAAGGTAAAGTATTGGGTGGGTTGGGCAATGGGTTAAAAACGGTTTTAGGACTGAACTGGAAACCATGGCGGAATTCGGAACTTTTTGTGACCCGACACCTATATACATATCTGACCCAAATTAGTTAGTGGACCGGTCTTGATTAGTATTATTTGCATAAATGCATAAATGTCTGATATGGACTCTAATTTAGAGGATTTATGATCATTGGCCCTAATATTTTCAGTTTCACATTTTGTGGTTTGTTTAATATAAATCGTATAAAGCTTATGCCCAAAATGAACTTATTTAGATAAACATGCAAAAGGTACATGTAACCTGCTCATTATCTGAAAGTCGAGCTATTTGCCACGTGTTTGGCTGGATCCGGAGAAGGGTAAGATACATTTGTAGCGATACGGTGCCTCAATAAAAAGACTGCTGCTGTTATCAAAACCTAAATGCGCTTCTGATGATGGTACTATTTTTAGCCTTTTGCTAATTTCGGTCGTATATTATGGTTCTAAAAAAAACAGTAACCCTATCACATTTTTCTATTTGTCTCATATATGTTGCGTATGTTCAGAGCAGATTATTATTTTGACCAGGACTTTAAAGATTAGCCAGCAGCAAAACTAAAAAGGGATATTGGATCCAATCCCTCAAGGTGAGTAATGGTGGTAGCAAGATTATTTGTAAAGTTCATATACAGTAGTGGTTTACTTGAATGATAGTTATTATATGCCATGCTATCCTAAAAATAGTGGGCAAAACTCATGGCTGTGATTTTGTTTCCTCCTCATTATCGATACGTTTGTTATGCGAAAAATGCTAATGTTGGTCATCGAGGAACTTCCACTATATTATAGACTGATATTCTATTAGACAAATTAGCTATTCTCAACATAGATGTAAACATTTTTTTTTTGTCTTTTTCATCAACTTAAAGAAGCATGCTATGATCCATTGATGGTACTCCGGAATGCAGTTGCAGCGGCCACAGTCACCTCCTATTGGGATGAGCTATATTGGTTGTGCTCCAAAATCAAACGGTAAATTTTAGAGTCCCTATATAATTAGTTTTGATGCTAGCATTTTCATATAAGTAACATACACATAGTTTTTTTTAATGGATTGTAGTACAAATAGCTGCACAACCTTCTGTTGCCTCATTCGAAAAGAATAAACGGCTACGACATCTTCATGGAGGTATTATAATCATATGTTTTTTTTCAAATAATTCGATATTCATAGACCACACTCATACGAATATTTTTGCCTGCATTTTCAGTGTAATGGTATGACGTTTAGGTGCTGTCAATAGATTTTAAAGATAGGGTTGTTTGCGCTGTAGGTTCTAGCAGTTCGCTGTATCTACATCAGAATGATACCAGCTGTTCGTCTGTAAACGGCGTTGGTCATGCTTCAGTACTCAATATGATTCAGCTGAAGATCAGAAAGACAAAAAAACTTAAAGATAAGGTCGTTTTTTTACCAGATATTTATTTAACTGTGTTAAATACCATGTACTAAACAAATGCAATGTATATATGAATTTCTATGTAAAAGCTCTGCCGGTTCTTTTCTCCCGATTAAACATTGTGCCTTGCTTCTTACTAAAACATAAAAGCAAAAACTACCACAAGTTCTTTTTTATCATTTGAATTCCTCAAAAAGTCTTTATTTCATGGCAGACTATTTTACCTTATAGATAATCGTCTCGACAACAAAAACATGCCTAAAACGTCGCAAAATAAACAGGCGAGCCCGCAACGCGGCATTCGTAGCCTTTCTCGTTTTACTTAAATTATAGTATTAGGCAATTCAACAATAAAGTTAACATTTTATTTTGCTTACAAAGTTTATGTGTACATCGAAAATCATTTAGATTGATCAACTTAACTTATTTTGTGAAGCAGTCACATTATTTTGTGCTATCGGTGATTAAAGTTATTGTTGTCATTTCTCAACCTAGCCGCGCGAAGGCAACTATTTTGTGTTAAGCACACTAAAAATTTCCGAGTCCACCACTGAAAATAGTGTGTTTTCTATTAAAAAAAAAAAAAAAAAAAAAAAAGCATTTTTTTAGCAGGTTCCACATCCAAAAAAACTCAGGACCGGGCCTGCTAATTGAGTCCATTGTATCGAGTATCAACTAATCCCAAAGATTATTTCATGACAACCCCATTTATCACAAATGTTACGTTTCAAAGTAATTGAAGAAACACACTTATTTTTTTTTATTTTTTTATTTTTATTATTATTATTATTATTTTTTTTTTGACCTTTTTCTCAACTGAAGTAGCATATTTGTATCTGATAATGGTACATGTATAGGGACCATTTTTAACCCTTCCCGCCACCCCCAAATATACCTAATAAGGTTTGAATCCTTCAACTCTTGTGAGAAAACCAAGTACCCCGTTTGGTTGTTGTTTGCATAGAGTACACATTCAAGTACCCATAAATATTGAACAAGAAAACCTTCCAAGTTTATGAACAAAAAGTTAAAGATTTATACAAATTAGATAGATTTTATAATCCATACCAAACCGATATGCTTATTACATACAAAATAATTAGTACAGCACGAGTTAACGGACAGAGAAGATCGCTACTCATAAACTTTGTTTTCTTCAAGTACAAAGAATGCCGCTGGCAGCTATTGAGCCACGAAAACCACTCGATAGATACATTACTTCCCGGAAAAGGGGATTTGTTATTGGACTGAATCGTGTTGGTTGATCATCAACGTTGACTTTCTTGATATGGAATAAGCTGATCAATGCTTTTGGAACCTAGTCAATGTTGTGGAAGTTCAAGAACGATAAAGAAGTAACATTTTTCTGATTCTCGAATGTATTGAACTTCACCGTTCATTAGAGTTAGAATTTTCCTACACATGCTTAGTCCTAAACCTTCTTCCGTTGACCATTGGCTGCTATGAAACATGTCTTGAACCAATTCAGGTGGAAGACCTTCACCAGGAGACGTAATCCTTCCAAATGCACATAAAAATACATGAAGTTAAGTTCATAAAGAAAACTTAGATTATTGTTGTAATAATAATACTTTTCCCATAACATTTTTTTTTTCTATGATCTTATCCAAAATGGACAAAAAGTTTTGAAGATTGATCAACCCAACCTAACTCGTACGAGAAAGCTACTCATTTTGACCCGTTACCCAGCCTACCCATTTTGTCCCACCTGTGATACATACTTAGTTTTCATCCATTTTCATGCATAATTGGATGCTACAATTTCTTTATTTTGTAAAAGAAGTCCAATGGTTAAAACTGCTATTCACACGAACTTTTTATACTTAACATTAGCATCACAAAGTTAGAAAACTTACCTAAATGCAATATGTATGATGTTCAATCCATCAAAACTCTGTTTTGAGCTCGGACGAACTTGAAGTTCCACCCAACCATCAGGGGATGGTGAATGGCGCGCCATATTTAACAAGAAATTGGTTAATACTTGTTGAACCCTTGCTTGATCACCATAAATGGTCAAATTTTTTACTTCCTCGGGAATATCTCGGATCAATTGTAGACCTCTATCCCGCAACACTAACATTACTTGACTCACTACTGCATTGATCGCACTCCCTAGTAGAAATTCATGTTTCTCAATCTGTAAAGAACTATAATGACAAAAACAAACCAAAAGTTAGCAACTTCATGATGATGTTTTAAAAATGTTTATTTTCTTAAAAAATAATTGTGTTGATACCTGCTTAACTTTAATAAGCAGATACACAGTTTTATCCAAACAACTGAGCTGCTTATCTTTTAAAAATTAAGCAGATAAGCACTTAAATAAGCAAATCTCAAACACCCTTAAAGTTAGATTTTACTTTTTCCTTAAGAAAGCTCACCTCTCTTGGATATTATCCTTGTCGACATCTTTAATGATCTTGAACATTTGTTTTTCGCATGCTGCACATGTTTCAAGCAACTGTTTTTGATCTTCATTTAAACCCGATGCTTCCAAAAGAGAATTTGCAAAACGAATGCCATGCAAAGGATTCTTGATCTCTTGACAAATATAAGCCAATTCTTTCATTCTTGCATAGCATTTCTTTTCTTGTTGCATTTGAACTTTAAGTACTTGTTGCAACTCAGGACTTGCGATTTGCAAGAAACAAAAAGCTCCAATAACCTCTCCCGACATATTGACTCTTTTATTTGCGGTCAAAAGGACTTGCACATATTTCCCATTTTTATCAAAGAACGAAAACGGGTACTTATCAGTATCTTGACCTCCGATTGTATTATGCAATATGATCATAAACTTTGTTAAAGAATCAGGACCTTTGAGACGACAAAAGCTTCCAAAAATTTCACCTACCAATGTTTTTCCTAGGATATCCCCTCGGGTCCACCCGGTGAGCTTCTCCATGGCTGTGTTCCACTCAGAGCAACATGTGTTCTCATCAGATGCAAAAATTGGTGGTATTAAAGCGCTTGGATTATGTACAATGGCCTTGTAATCACCTTGAATTTGTATGAATTTGTCCATGACTAATCTCTGTCCGGTGACATCTTGGCCAACGAAGCAGACACCAACTATGTTGTCGGTGTAGTCTTTGCTAGAACAAGCATTCACCATTATAAAAACCGCTGTTTCTTCCATTGCTGAATTGAATGTCCTAAATTTGATCTCGACGTTTTTATCTTCTTCACCTGTGTTAATGAAGAACAATATCAGTATTCTCCACCGTCATGATCTATACAATATGCTGTGATGTAAAGCTGAAGTGAACCAAACGAAACCACCAAATTAAGCTTGGTCTTAGTCGCTGTTTGGCAAAAAGAAAAATTAAAAATTACTATGGGATCATTTCTGTTCATGGGTTGTGCATGCCTTGATTGTTATTAGATAAGTAATATTGTTACAATAATTTTGGATAAAAGCAACTTGCAAGGTTGTATCAAAAATAGACTTTAGGAAAATTTTAATGACTTTGCCCAATTCGACATGCTTCGCGTTTATTTTTTATTTTGCCTGTTTTAGATAAAATGCAACCCAAATTGACCCTTTTATAAGTAAATGGGCTCATATGCCAATATTAATATTACTTGCCAATTGTAGTGTTCCCTTGCAACAAAAAGGAAGTATGGTAAACTTAGAGAGATTAAAAAGTACCTCTTAACGCGCGATGCAAAAGTTTAGCAACAGTTTCTTCTGATTCTTTGTATACAAGATCTTGAACCAATGATTTCCCCATAGCGTTTTCAACTGATAAACCCGTCAATTCCGCAACTTTTGCATTCCATCCATTTATTCGTCCTTCAACATCCACAGCAAGTATAGGCACAGTTGCAGTCTCAATCAATCTAACCATTTCTCTTGCAACCGAGCTAAGTTCATCCACACTTTGCAACTCCATTTCTTGACTCTGAGCCTTAACAAGAGCCTTTGAGTTATTTTCATCAACGTCTCTAAATGAATCTCTCAAAATAAGCTGCAAAGAATGAATAGCATCCATTTCAGCATTTTCCCATGGTAAACTCCTACTTTTCACCACTTCCAAAAATGCGTTGAAGGAGGAACGTGGATGCATTCTTTGACCATCATCTTTATCTTCGGGATGATGTTTAGCTCCACCCCATTTAATCTCTTTTGCTGTATTTGACCTGAACCAAAATAAGATATCATTAGAAGTAATGTAAGCCACTGCCATCCCACAAACTAAATCTCCAAGAGCCGTTGCTCCAGGGTAACCAGCATCAGCTAAACTATCGGTACTTAAACCGGTTGAATCTTTATGACAAACTGCTAGCCAATCAACAATATCTTTGATTTGAGATCTTGTTGGTGTTACACCTATCGGGTAGTAATTTCCTTGATTATAGAGTGCAGCACCGTCGCACTTCACAAGATCCATAATACTTGGACTTTGAGTAACAATACTTGCTGGTGAATTGCGAAGAAGCATATCACATAACAACGTTTGTGTTCTTAAAATATGTTTTTCTGACATTTGAGTAGCTAACTGTAACTCCATATTTAGTTGAAGCCCGAACGCTTGCATCAAGAATTCACAAGCATGGCGTAAAGGGAAAGGTATGCATCTTGCAGATGTATGATGACAAACTACTAATCCCCAAAGTTTCATTGAAGCTCGTCCACTTACATTTTCATCATCTTGCCCATTAACAATAACAGACATTGCTAATGAAGCTATGGAACCCATGTTAGCCATATATTGAGCATGGCAACCGTGAGGGGCTCTAAGTGTTGAACCAACTAAACTCAACGGTTGCATCAAACCCTCATCTTGTATCACCCGAACAGGACTAGTATGACAATCAACTATCATCCTAACACGGTTTTGCCTAAACAAAAACCTTGAAGCTTGAGGGATATCAGTAGCAGGATAATGTAACCCCATATACGAATCCAAATCATCCCTTTTACTTTCAGCCACAACTTCACCATGCTCATCTTCATGAAACTTATACACCATAACACGATCATAACCCGTTAACTCCCTGACATTTTGCACAACAGTATCACACAAAAGACTAACATCACCACCAGGCAACGCTTGCAAGTTAGAAATAGCCCGAACTGCAAGTTTTTGAGACTGAACCGCACCAGCAATCGACAAAGCAGGATCCTCAGTCCTAGCAGGCTCTAAGTCAATAACAATCCCTACATCTATCCTATGTAAAATTGCATAAAAGGGTTTTCCTGAATTCCTAGAATGAACCCAAAGAGGGTTCAAAAGGGTTATTTCGCGAGCTCGAAAAGCTCTATCTAACAAAACCGAACTCGAACTAGTAAACAACGTTCTAACATCAGTTCCAATCATCACTATCTCTTGTTTTTCAATACTTGGAACAGATTGTGGTGCTAAACCTAATCTTCCTTTAGCATTTTCACTATATGCAATAATTTTATAAGTAGTATCATCAATAGCAATCATGCAACCAAATGGCTGAATGTGACCACCTCTTTGAATTGTTGATAAATAAGTAGTTATTTGCTGTTCAGGTATTGATGATTGTGTTGAAGTTGTTGTTTTAAGTGACTTTGAGTAGTCAAATGACTTACCAGAACCACCAGCTTGTTCAAAATCAGCATGTAATCTTGCATCAACTTTGTACTGTGCAGTTGCTTTGCTCACTGATGCTTGTTGAGCCATTTTTCTTGAAAACTATACTAAATGTTTATTATGGGCTATTTTCTTTTCTACAAGTTATGTTGTGTTTTATGATGAACTTTACTAAAATTTAGTGGTGTGTTTTTGTAGTTGTGAAGTGTGTTATGTGTCCTTTTGAATGACTACAGCCTTTTGAAGAGTTGGATTTAATGAATCTTGGTTATTGTACAAGTTTTTATGCATGGTGTAATTGTTTTAAAGGTTTATATTGAATTTAAAGTATGAATGTCGTGAAAAAGGGTTTTGCTTTTAAAGTTTAATATTGGTGATTTAATGTTGTGAAAGGAGCATCACGTTGTATTTGGTCTGCTACTAGCCTACTACTACTATTGTATTCAAGTATTGACTATTCTCTCTCTCTCATCTTCTTTAACATATTGTGTCATATTGTTCTAACACATTTGTTGATTAGGTTACAAATAGCTAAAACAGAATTTATAAACGGTATAACTTTTTAATATACAGTTAAAAATTGTGTGCATTTGTATAATATATATATGACTTGTTACTTTGTTAGAGTATTCAGAATGGTTGTTGGTATCTTTTGCCATGAACCTATAACACTGATGTTAGGACGCTGTCACCGGTGTAATAGTCAGTGTTAACATTATCATGCAACACTAAGATTTATAGTGTGTATTTGTGTGTATGTATATATTTAACGCTAAGATTTAGTGTGTGTGTTTGTGTGAACGTATCTATTTTAGTGTGTTTAAGTAGATCCAATATTAAGGTATGACCACGCACAAAGCTCCAAGAGTAAGGTGTGGGTGCGGGGAAGAAGCGGCAAGAAAGACCAAGTAAGCGACATCTCAAAGGAATCCAACCCGTAATAAAAGAGACTAAATTAGCGATATCTCAAGAGAACCGGCAAAATCCAATGGGTTACCCGTAAAGATGCTGGATCCCTTGCAAAGTACCCAAACATTGCAAAGCCTAAAAAGAAATTTGGTGCTGCCACGTGTCCCCCCTTTATTTTATTTAAAAATTTTGGATAGAGGCAAAATAGTAAAATTACCCGTTTTTTCTTTTTCCACATCAAATTTCAAATGCACATATCTCTTAAACGATAAACTTTTAGAAAAAAACCGATTTCACCATAATTTTTAAAATTTAATCCTCTTTAATTTGGTATAAATTTTGTTAAAAATTTCGAAACTTTTTTTTTTACATACGAAATGGGTGTTAATTTTCTTGATTTTTTGGGCATTTTCGACCTTATTTTGTACCATCATAAATGCCGAATCGTGAAAAATTTAAAACATGAAAGTCGTAGCTTTTTGGCCATTCTTTACCCAGAATTTTGAATTACTCAAATCCAATATGATATGAGTGAGATATCGTATGTTAAAGATGACGTTTTACTCATATTTGTTGCACACAACATGTTTGATGAAATGTTTAGCTTAGATTTTTAGTCTTAAAATCGAGTTAAATTCACTAATTTTTGTACAACAATGCGCCTTTAGTCATTTTATTAATGTAAGATTCAAAAAGGGTTTTTTTTTTTTTTTTTTTTTTTTTTTTAACTGATGAACCTTATTAACTGATTTAATAAGGTTCATCAGTTAATAAGGTTCATCAGTTAATAAGTTCATCAGTTAATATAGTTCAACCAGTTAATAAGGCTGATGAACCTTATTAACTGATTTAATAAGTTCATCAGTTAATAAGGCTCTTTTACTGATGAACCTTATTAACTGATTTAATAAGTTCATCAGTTAATAAGGTTCATCAGTTAATAAGTTCATCAGTTAATATAGTTCAACCAGTTAATAAGGATGATGAACCTTATTAACTGATGAACCTTATTAACTGATTTAATAAGTTCATCAGATAATAAGGTTCATTAGTTAATAAGGCTCTTTAACGCGCGATATGTCTTTTTTAAAAATCAGTTAATAAGGTTCATCAGTTAATAAGTTCATCAGTTAATATAGTTCAACCAAAGTAACTGATGAACAAAATGTCTTTTTTAAAAATCAGTTAATAAGGTTCATCAGTTAATATGGTTTATCAATTAAAAAAAAACAACAAAAAAACAAGAAAAAACAAAACTTTTTGAATCTTACATTAATAAAATAACTAAAGGTGGATTGTCGTACAAAAAATTAGTGCATTTAACTCGATTTTAAGACTAAAAATCTAAGCTAAACATTTCATCAAACACGTTGTGTGCAACAAATATGAGTAAAACGTCATCTTTAACATACGATATCTCACTCATATCATATTGGATTTGAGTGATTCAAATTTCTGGGTAAAGAATGGCCAAGAAGCTACAACTTTCGTGTTTTAAGTTTTGCAAAATTCGGCCTTTAAACTGGACAAAATTAGAGCCGAAAATACTAAAATTTTCAAGAAAATCATGACCCAATGAATATGTCAAAAAAAAATTCGAAAAAAAAAATACCAAATTAAAGAGGATTAAATTTTAAAAATTATGGTGAAATCGGTTTTTTCTAAAAGTTTGTCGTTTGAAAGTTATTTGCATTTAAAATTTAAAGTGGAATTAAAAAAAATGGTTCAAATGACCAAAATGTCCTCTAACCGAAAATATTAAAGAAAAAAGGGAGGGAGTTGGTGAGGGACACATGACAATAGCTTAGTGGCTAGAAACCTTTTTAGACTTTTTAATTTTGATCCCCTTTATAAGGGATCGCAACTCTACCCGTAAATTCTCGGGACCGACCCTGGTTCCAGCAAATCAGTTGGTCACGAGCCTAAATGTCGGTCTTTTATCACATCTTTTATGTGAAAAAAGAGTAATATGCTGGAGAGTTATATATAAGGTTGTGCGATGTGTGCAATTTCATATGACTTCAAAATTTATTGTCCTCAAAATGTATTCTATTGTATATTTGGGCTTACAAAATTTACTTCCAACATAAACAAAATGTACGCTACCATTTTTATTATTATTTTTTTTTTTGACAATAATAAATCACTCTTGCATCTTTTAGAAGGAAAGTATAAAAGAGTATATAAAGTTAAAAGTGGTATACAAATCAGTTTCGTTAAATATATGAAATACTTTGTTCAAAAAAAAATATATGAAATACAAAATGAAAAGACAGCCCAAAAACAAATTATCACTATTCATAGGAAAAACATTGATTATAAATTTGACAAATAATGTCATGTCCACGCATGAATGAAAATGTTGTCTGCAACACATAAGTTATTGTCTTAGACGCAAGGAAAATTATATATTGATTTAAGATTTTCAAAAGAGTGTTGCATTTTTTTTTTATTATTATTATTTTTTTTTTTTGTATTTTTTTTAATCATAATTGCTAAAATTCGCATAATAATTTTTTTTAACCAAGTTAAAGTTGCATTATAAGGCTAATGCTAATGGGTGTCTCTCGACAAACCAACACTTCTTAAATGAAGCGCCGCTCCCATTAGCTGGAACAAAAGCAACGCGTCTCGCTGTGACTTTTTCAATCGGTAAGGCAACCAAAACAATTAAACACATTCATTCATTATTTTTGACCGTTTGAGGCATAAACGATGCGCCACCTCCATTAGTTAGTTATGGTTGAGGTGGAGTTGTGGAGAAAGAAAGCTGAGGTAACGCTGAATTGATGGTGTTGCTTGAGTGAAGTTGTGGTCGCCATTATCATTGGTCTAAAGAAAATAGCACAAAATTGTGATGTTGCACAGACCGAAAAGCAACACATTTTTAAAAAAGTTACACTACGTAACTCAAAATTAGATGTGGCTCATGATACACCTGGGATCCATGTAGGATCGTCCTAGGTATATTCTCTATTATTGATATTAATTTCAAAGGAACAAAAGATGGTCCATGCTCATTTTTGTATATAACATCAGGCCCTCACATGGGTCAATAATAGTATATAACTAACACAGGTTCAATTATAGTGGTAGTTAGGTTTGTTTGTGCTTCAAAAAATTCAGAAATATAATTATTCCAAGAGACACTTATATGAAAATTTTACTTCTAAAATGTTATTATTTAGGTCAGGTCTATATGAATTGAGATTATTAAGGTAAAATCGAGGCCACAAACAATAGGAATAATCGATCGGCGCATATAAAAGTGCTTTCAAACTTAAGAATCAATCGAACTAAGCTTGAGTCCGAATACAAAGCACATAGGTTTCGTATCACATGGGCAAACTTGAGTATCAATTGACTCAAGTGCATTGTATTTGTATATACATTTCATCATCATTCCACTTGATTAGAATAACATGATTACGATCTGCGCAGGTAATGTAGAATCAAATGACCACATCTTTTTTCTCATGTGATACGGCAGTTTAGGTGTGGCATCGTGTTCGAGTTTGGTGTGATGGAGTTGTGCCTCAGCTTGGTTCGTTTTCAGATTGGTACGAGTGGTTGAACAATTGGTCCGTCTCGAACGATTAAAGAGATTGCATGTATGTCATCTCGGCTACGTTGCTTTGGATTCTTTGACGGTATCGAAACAATATCGTCTTTAATTCCCAATCCATGCGGAGAAGTGATATTTTTGATTGTATTCGTTTGTTTTCTTTTTCTTATATTAAGTATAGATGTGCTAAGATTCATAGTTGGATTGATTGATTAAACTATCATTTGTAATTTCTAGCTCCTTGCTAGAGGTTCCTTTTGTTCTATAAATTTGACCGTTCAAAAAAAAAAAATTACGATTTACGATATACTACACCAAAAGATAACAAAGAGATACCGACCTCGTCTTTGCTAATCCTAAACATCTAAAACTAACATGTTAGTAAGATATATTTCGGAGTCGAATTGTTAATCGAATACTTAATAGAACTCTTTTGCAATGATAAATATCTACATTTGGCGTTAACTTACATTTTCAATCTAAGTGGAATTCACATAGGTAGGGTTGACAGTCCTCACACGACCAGCAACCCTTACAAAATAACAAGTTATTCTAAAAAGTTAAACCAAGTGCTAGCTCGTTACACATAAACCTATTTAAACAAACATATATACTACATTATAATGCATTTTGGACTATTATATAATTAGAAAAACTTAAAATTCATATTTTTTTCTGAAAAGATTTCAAAATTAATTTGTTAGGAAGCAAGTTGGTTAGGAAGTTTGTTAGAAAGCGATTGTTTGTTCAAACTAAAATTATTTGACTTAACTATCTCTAATATCTCTACTTATAAAGCATGAAGACAACTAAAAGCGTAACCAAATAACGCAAAATATAATCACACAGTACCCACCGTCGCATTGCGCGGGTACCGTTCTATTATTAGATGAGTCAATGTTCAATCATGTTATAAATTAAAAGAGTTGCGATAAACACATCTTAGCTATAACATAAACATGTCATATTAATGGACGGAACTTAGAAGGGACCGAGGGGGGCTGCGGCCCCTTTAAAATTTTTGATCCTGTGTACATTTTATACCTTTTTATATATATATGGTTATAGTAAATTTAATACAAAAATTTTACCGTAGTATATATCGACCCCCCTAAAATAAATACTTTTCAAGTTGACCCCCCCATCAAAAGTGTTTAAGTTCCGTCTCTAGTCATATTCAAGTTAAATGATTCTGATTCGTTAGGCAAAATTTAAAGTTTAATAACTATGATTTGTAATTTTGTATTATCTTAGATGATTTTAATCTGCTAATCAAAACTTGACCATAGTTATCACACCCCATAGTTTTGAAAACCGGTGAGTTAAACTCGAAACCCAAACCATGAATCATTTGAGAAACAACACTCAAACTTACACAACCTGAACAAAAGTGCTCTGTGGTGGGACCCACAAATTTGTCGTTATTGTCATTGGGATCACATTCACGCCACGTGAAGATTGTACTCTGTGTTTGCAACAAAAAAAGATTGTACTCTGTGTTTGCACCATCAATTTCCTGAACCATTAAAAGCTTATATTGTGTGTGTACAAGTGAGGCCAGGTGTAAATGTGTAAGACTATCTTTATTAACAACCCATCACAACCTAATCTGTTAATAAAATATTATTTTCTCTTTTCTCCACCTACACAACCAATACATACAACCAATCTATATTTTTTTTACTATTTATCAACAACCCAACTCAACCAATACATACAACCAATCTATTCTTTTATAAATAATAAATATTAAAAAGAAAAAAGAAAAGGAAAACAAATAGCCATTCATTTGATGCCATGTGGCAGATTGGAGGTTGTGACTTTGGGTCACCCTACGAACGGGTTGGATGGTTGGGTTGTATGATTTTATTAAACAAACAATATTTGTGTATTATATAGATTGGAGATTGGGTTGGCAACCCATCAATAAACATAGTCTAATGTATAGTGGGTGATCAACAACCACCACCTCCTATTTTCATGCGTGAAGCTCATTAGCTCCACCTCCATATCAAATGCTATCCCTCATTTTGTGCATTGATTTGGTGGAGCAGACGAACAACCCACTTATTTTTGTTTGCGTGTGTTTGTGAGATATGTTTTTTTTATAAAATATGATATTTTAATGTGTTTCATTTAGTGATAACTATTGCATATGTTTGATTGATGATATGCTGAATAATGATGTGATGCTATCGAAGATATTTAGGGCCTTAAAGAAAGTACACTAAACATGTGGGTCAAAGCACGTGATGTAGGCCATATTAACATAACGTATCACACGTGATATCAAAAAACCAAACCAATGAAATCATGCCAATTAGCTTGTGGCCCCATAACAGTTTTTTGAACGCGGTGGGCCGATAGAATGAATCACCATGCACATGGGCTTCGGTTATTTTGTTTTCTTTCACTTTTAAAGTATTTGAATTATGTATTGGCATGTGTCACATGTTAACTTTTTTTGTATCATCAAAAAATTGAAAACAACATAGCGTAAATTACAGAAATAAATTTATGTCGTTTGGTGAAACGGATTTTAGGCCTGGTCCTGTCCCCCAAAACGCGTCTTAGATGATGAATCAGTCTTGGCCACTACCAACTTGTGTTGTTTGTTTTGTGGGATATAATTGTGTATAAGTGAGATATGTTTACGCAGTGAAGTTGGTGGTCTGATTAGACTCGTTTGGTGGTGATGTTGGTGGTAAAGTGAAAAGTGGATGTGAAGCCGAGTTGACGGTGGTGATGTTAGTCACCATTACACTTTAGCCGAATCCATCGCCTATATAATACTGACTAAACACAATAAAGATCTAAAAGACAAAAGACTTGTAGCTTAGTTGTATTGTATGTAGTACTCCGTCTATGAGTTCTTATTTTGAGTTAAAGGAAACCATATCAATACATGAGACACTACAAGAACAACAACAACATACCCAATCCCGCAGAAGCGAGGTATGGGGGAGGTAGAAATGTAGACAGATCCTACCCCTACCCCAAGTAAAACCCGGGATCAATACATGAGACACTAAATTACATAAATAGTCTCAATCTTTAGTAAACCTATGAAAACATTCTATCATCGATACTATTTGCACAAATACATCATAGTTAAATATTTGAGAAACAGAATTGTGAGATTAACAGACCACATGATGGTACGGTTTTTGCAAATTTACTGTAATATATAATTTACTTATTAATTTATATTTGTAAGAATGTAACTTGCAATTTTTGACCAAGGAAATGGATTTTGAGCAAATATGGTTATGGAAGCTTGAATCAAAATGGTTTATTTTAAAGAATATAAGTATATGTAGCATGATAAGAATTCTTAGACCAAAATAAGTATTAGCTTGCTTGTACTATCTCTCGCCTGCCTGACCTCCCGAGGGAGGGGGTAGGAGGGGCATGGATCTACACTTTGAAATGACCCAGATGCTTAACATGAGATGATTGTTCTCGCATAGAAGTAGACGGATCACATCAATATACTGAACGATTTACATTCTTTATGATTCGTGTGATTGATATGAGTAATATGTATAGTTATGGAAAATCGAGGTATCTAAAATCTAAATGACAAGTCTTTTTGTTCAAATATCTGATAATGCTATGACTGATGTACTGAACTTAAGCAAGGCAAGAATGGTGGATGAAAGCGTAAAAAAACGAAAGAATAGTTTGCTTTGTGCTCATTGCGTGGCTGTGACTAATGTACTGAACTTAAGCAAGATAACATAATTGAGTTATTGTTGGTTTAGACAAAAAGGACTAGTGATTGAATTATGTGGCCCATATTAGCAACCAAGGATAAAACGTTGGTCATACTTACATTCTAGTGTGGGAAACAAACATTAGACATAAAGTGAAGCATCTTAATCAATTAGTGACCTACTACCACACGAAAACAAGTGTGCCGCTTCATGCTTTATACCCTACATGTGATTTTGGAATATATATGTGGAAGTATAAGTTTATATGAAAAAAAAAAAAAAAAAAAAAAAAAAAAAAAAAACAATGCCAGCTGATGTAAATCAGATAATTAAGAGGTAAGTGCAGACTAAATAACGTAGTAGGAGTTTGTGGTACTTCAACTGAAGGCCATTAACACTAGTTATGCCCGCTAATAAACAATCAATCTATGATTAATATTTTCTAGGTACAAGCTTGGAGCAGTAACCTTAGCAGAAGAAACTCAACTTTCACGAACGGGTGGGACTGAAAATATGTTTATGTAGTAAAACACATCAGGACTCTTGGGTGAGGTTTTTTTTTTTTTTTTTTTTTTTTTTTTTTTTTTAATTCTCATTACATCAATTAGACCCATAATTTTCACAGTTACTTCCGGTTAACTTCTTCCTGCTACTGCTAACCAACCTGTGGTTTTTATGGAACTCATATCACACATTCACAATGTGAAAAAACTCGGGACGATTAAAAGATCTGATACCCTTGTGTGTAAATCTAATCTTCTGGAAACTAGTATAAAACCTTACTTTATTTTAAGCTTCTTCATGTCATTATTTTCAAGTTTATCTCAAGATAAAATTTCTTTTTTGCACTGCAAATCATCTTTTAGGGCTATATGATCATCACCTCTTGAAATCTGGTCAATTCATTTAGTTTTACGTTGTTAGATGTTGGGATACAAAACAAGGTCGGACTGACGAGCTTATTCTAGTTAGTTAAGCCCGTGGAAAGATCCGAAATTACACACATGAAGCACATGATTTGACCTTAAGCAAGTAATCCCATTTTAAAGATTAATACCCCAAAACCAAAACAGTATTAAACTTGTAATACGTACATAAGGTGCTAACGTAATATTACTTCGAATTAAGAATTTAGCAGTGAAAAATTACATTAGACATGCCAGAAAAAAGCGCAACTGAACCGCATGATGTTGTTTAACAGTGTTGTATTGGTAATTCCTACGAAAAAAATTGAAAAAAATATCTCAAAGGTGTAAACTCGGTACATAAACTCTTCTTTATGAATATAAATGGAGAATATCCTTTAAGGATGAACCTGTGGTGACACATACAAACAAACCAGGCAAAGACCAGTGTATGGTCTTAAGGTCATTACAACAAATTGCACACATGAATAAGAAAATTCTAAAAAGAAAACACTCTTAAGACTCTAAAAGATCGGTTTTTAAGAACGAGGTGTGTACTTTGGAAACGTTCACAAACACGAATTACTTGGTGTAAAGAACATCTTCCCATGGGTGCCTGTATAGGGGCTGCTTCAACCTCTTTTGGTCAAATGTATGCCTGCATATTTCAAAAAATGACCGATAAATTAGTCAAACAGCAAAAAATTGCATCAACTATGTGTGTATTGTACTTTGGTTTGCTCAATCTGATAATGTGTGCATTCATAATGAACAGCACTAAATTTCCAGTGGTGGTTTGGGCGTGTAATATGCTTGCATTAGTATTTAATGAGACTCACCCGATGAGACCGATGGAACGAGCCAAGACGAAGAGCCCGTTAAGGTAACCAATGGCAACAATATCATCTATTTCTTGCTTGGTGAACATTCCACTACCAGCAAGAAGATCCAAGAAAAGGGTACCAATGGCACCATCAACGTTCAGCACTAAGTTGTTTGCTTTTGAGAGAGTGTAAGTCTCGACTTCCACAGCATATTCCATGTACTTTGTTGATGGGAAATGTGTGCGGGCGAATAGTTGTAGCAACTCTACTCTCTTATCTCTGTTATCACCTCTCTTAATCCTTTTTAACGACAAGCAAATACATATCAGCTTGGCTCCATATCAATAACTTTATAAAATGAATAAATGAAAAAACCCGCACCTGTGCCCAATTCCTGGCACACGGATACCCTGCTTTTTCATGCTTTCAACAAACTCATACGGTGAAAGTTTCTGCCAAAATAAATGCAAACATTTAGGAGTGGGCAAATGACGAAATGAGACATATCTTAAGAATTAATTACTGAACTCACTCTGTCATAAGCATCCTTGAAGTATCGAGCAGCGTCATCAACAGCACCACCAAAACGAGGACCAATTGTTAGCAAACCTGTTTCAAGAATACCATTAAACATGGTAACTTAAAGCAAAAACTACGAGTGTAAGTGGTTCATGGTTTACATCATGTCTAATTATAAACAAGTTATTGATTATATTTCTTGTTAGTTGTTAAATGTTATCAAATTTAATTAAAGTTGTACCTGAAACAAGACTTGATACAAGATCTTTTCCAGCTCGTGCAGTTACTATTGTGTTGTGAGCACCAGACACACATGGACCGTGATCAGCACACAACATAACACAAATCTGAGGAATTTTTACATAGATTAGAAAGAGAACAGCAATAATTTGCATCATCTAGGTGGGAGTGTTTGGAAAAATAAAGCCGACACTAACAAACCTCGATAAATTGTGTGCAGTAGCGAGGAAGATTACGTTTGAACCACAAAAGAGAAATAACATCACCAACGCCCATTCCCGTTTCGACAATTGTGGACATCGGTACCCCTGCATAGCATGGCTCTTCACCTGCAAATCCAGATAGCAGAAATAATAAGCTACACACCAATCATAAATACTAAATCTGGTAATTTTGACCCATTTTATTTACTAATGGGTTGTTTTAGGTTGTGATTCATTTCAAACAGATCAAACGGACCAAATCAAAAAGTTGAGTAAAAAAACAGGTCAGATGGGTCTATCACATCAAAAGTCACCTTATTATATGCATAGAACGTCATAAATCACTTTATTAATTATTATTACTTTTAACATGTCTGTACCTCTGTCATCAGAGATGGTTGAAATAATATGAGTAGGTGCTCGTACTTTCCCGCTCTTAATTGCTGAGTTAAGATCCTCTGGGATTTGTGGAGGAGTGATCTCCTTAACAGGTGCAATCTTGCCATCCTCAGACTATAAAATGACCAGATAACTTTTGAGTTTCTATAGGCAGAAAAATGAAGCAGGAAAATAAAACTATAATAATAGACCTTACCAGCTTTGCAAATGTTTCCTTAATTGAAGATTCAAACGCTTCATACGACGTGGGGACAATGGCCCCTGCTTCTTTAAGTGCCTGATTTTTAGCTTGTGCGGACTCCATTTCACCGCCACTTTTGGCACCCTGTTTGTAGGGTGAAATATAAAGCATGTTTAAAAAAAAATAGCAATATTACCCTTCCGACGATTTCTAAGAAAAAAAAGTTAAGCACCCTCACCGCATGACCAAATTGAACTTCAGATTTAAAGAGGCGCGCACATGTTCCACTGACCCAAGCACATACTGGTTTATTGATTTTTCCTGATTTAAGTGCTTCAACTAAGGAATACTCATCTCGACCACCAAGTTCTCCAAGCACAACAATCATTTTGATCTATATTACAGCACATTAACATGTCGAAATAAGAAAGTATAAATCGACATTTCAAAAAAAGAGAATATTAAATATTGTAGTTTTTTATTAACAGAGGGAGTAACATATACCTGTGGAATGTTGTTGAACCGCAAAACATGATCAGAAAGAGTAGAACCGGGAAAAACATCTCCTCCAATAGCAATGCCTACAAAAAATGATCACAACAATGATATTATATTATTATACCATATACCTTTTATATTTATTTATTTTTTAATTCTAATAACATTATATTAAACAATAATAACATAAATAAGTACCCTGGCAAGCAGAAAAAGAATAAAGGACATAAGTATTTTGCAACAGTTTAAAATTTTCTAAACTTTTTTTTCTTCAGATTTTTGTTGTTTAAAAAGGAAAAAATGTCACTTTAACATATTTGGTATTATCACAAATATGAATTGCATACATTATAAAAATTGTAAACTCAGAACGTGTATAAACATGGAGGCCTGATTGAGCACAAACAAAGGATCTATCGAACAAATACACAGGAAGATATTGCTTATGTATAGTACCTTCATAGATTCCATCTGTCACCCGCGCGATAGTGTTGTACATTTCATTAGACATCCCACCCTGTAGTTTAACGGAAGCATACCATTATTTCAGAGACTTACTTAAATAAAAAATAAAAAAAATGTCCAATATATGTAGTGTTTATGTTACCGAGTTACTCAAGGTTGGTCTACTGTAGAGGTAACATTTTCGCCCTATGTACTTAGAAATAGGTTGATCCATATTGTGTTTATACTTCTAACGGGTTAAACAGGCCAACAGCCGTTCAAAGTGTATTTAATTCAAGAGATTATGTTACTATTGACATAATAGAATTTCTGTAATCATATATATTCATATTTGACACACTGATTATTTTGACTCAATCAACCAGAAGAAAATTACCTGTTTTGACCCACCCCATTACCCGCCCCACCCGTTTTGACACCTCTAATCAGCAGTATAAGACCAGGCATGTTTACTCACAGATTTGGATACAAAACCGACAGATCCAGGCCTGTACAATTTGCATTGTATAATATTGTCGATTGTTCCAGCAGTGTCACCAATCTTGAAGGCTCCAGCTTGAACCCCACCAACCGTTGCTGGTCCAATAACAACCTGCAACAACCATCAGTTGTATTTAGACACAGGCCCAGGCATCTATGGCTCATGCACATATTTAGCCAATGGTTGAATCTCTTACCTTGTTGTTTGACCTTGCATAGGAAATCAACTCCTTGGTGTCAGATTCAGGAACACCCTCGGCTATAATAGCCACAACTCTGATGGTAGGCTGTTTGAGAGCAAGCTTTGATGAAGCAGCCGCACTATGTAATTCCAAAATATCACATGTATTCAACTAAAAAATCAGTAATCAAAGCCTAAAAGCTTACTATCCATATTAATTCACAGGTGGTAGAAATCAACTTAGTACTGACCTTCTAAATGATGCAAAGTTAATGAATACATCAGCAGTAGGGTGTGCAGCACAGGCAGCTTCGATGCTGCAACATTGATGTAATACCATATATAAGTTTCATGTTACAATCATAAGTTATTAAATATATAAAAATGCAGCATACGTTGAGTGTACTGGTATGGCAATCTCCTCTTGGCCAAAAAATAGTTTCTGGAATCCTTCGGCACCAGGGTTGATGATTCCAGCAACTGAAGGTGTTTCCCTCCCTTAATAGTCAACAATAAAGTAGCCGTGACATTAGTCGAAAGCTAAACATTAAAAAGTGTAAAAGTAGTTAAAGTTAACAAGGTTTGTATGGGCTGTAAGGGTAACTTTACACACCACAAAGGAAGTCAAAATCAAGCATCCGCTGGATTGGTAATTGCTTAAAGTTATAGAACAATGATTGTGTCGTACGGGAGAATATTTGTCCAGTCGCCATAGTGCTCACCCAAAGTTACCTGTATGTAACTAACGTAAGAAATACATTTTACATGAAAAAAACAGTTTCAAATCAGCATTTCAAAGTTGCTTATTTCAAAAAGTAACAAGCACTTCAATCATTTTTATAAGCACATATACCCCCTAACTTAAAAAACAACCAACATAACAAATCTTGCAATATCAACAAAACATCCCAAAATGGAAACTTTTGCAATTTTCATGGGATGACATGTAATCATAGAAGTACTCTTATAGCAATTCCTATAACATAACAAAGATGCTAGTCCCACTTTAGCATCCCAAAGATCCAAACACAAATAATTTTGCAAAAGTAATGCTAAAAAGTTATATAAAAGCTATGCATTTGATACTTAACTAAAAACATCAACATTATAATAAGCCAAAACTTAAATCACATGATCCCGGTGAATTATCAAATCAGTGGCGGATCCAGGACTAAAAGTCACGAGGTGCATTTTATTATAACTAAAGAAGACTCAGTGACACAAAAAATCAGTATATTTGACATAATTTTACCCTAACTAAGAAAAATGCACGTGATTCGCGGCACCCGGGAACCCCTGGTTCCGCCCCGTAGTACTCTCCTTTTTCTTAAACTGCGCGCGATTTGAAAGTGAACATTTAATTTAGACTATATAAAAGCTAAGCATTTGACACTCAAACTAGAATCAACAACATTATAACAAACCAAAACTTAAATCACATGATCCCAATGAATCATCAATCAGATCATAAAATTCATCACATTTCTAGTAAACAACACAATTGCAACAATAAAAAACCAATCATTAAGCATAAACAATCACACAAATCCTGAAATATAATCAGATCTAATCAAACCATGCAATTCTTGGAAATATCGACTAATAAACTACAGTAAATCAAACTGACCCAAGTCAAGAAACAAACATGAAACCTTAAAAAACACACAAACACCAAAAAGGACACAGACATGAAACTTAAAACACAATTATAGTACCTGGGTATGTGAGAATTTAGTTGGGTGAGTGTTAGATAACAAATGGTTGTGTTGTGTATGCTATAAATATATATAAGAGCTTTATTTTATTAAAATAAAAGGTGGGTGACTAGGTGTGTGTGTAGTAATATTATTTGGGTTTTTTTAACTAGGCACAAGTTAAGCACACAAAAATGTGTACTTTTTGTGAATCGCTGCGTATTTTTTTGTGGGTCTTTTAAAATAAAAAACAAATTTTTTTGTGTACTTTTTGCTAGTCTATTAGTACTTTTTGTGTGTTTAACTTGTGCCCCAGGCACAAGTTGGGCACAAGTTAGAAAAATGCATATTATTTATATACGTGTTTGTGATTTGGTTGTATGTTTGGTATTCAAAGAAGACGGGTGGGTTAGATAGAGGAGTGAAGAGGTGTGGTTGTTTGTTAAGGTGGTGGGTGAGATTGATGGCCTATATTGACTCATTCCTAAATCATTGCTTCATGTGATTTTTGTTTTATTTTTGGTGTGTTTATCAAGAATGTTTTATTAGGGCAAAGAGTTATTTTGTGTGATTCAAGTGCTTCGATTGTTTATTTAGGGAAAGAGTTATTTGTGGTTCTAGCAACCTCTAAAATATTGGTGCTTTGATTGTTTATGGTTTTGTGTATAAAATATAAGTCTATTTTGGTATTTTTGATTATTTTAAATTTAAGATAAAAATACACCGTTGGTCCTTAAATTTGTCAAAAAACATCACGAGGGACAAAACAAGGGATTTTCGTCACTGGGAGTCCAAAACTTGAGATTTTGAGGCTAAAGAGGTCCCTTGACCCGTTTCCTCTCGGTCAGGACACTGACAGTCATGATTCCGAAAACATCCATACCTCCGAAATCCACCAATAATATCATTCCACCTCATTTCACCTCATTCATACTTTTTCCATACCTCTCAACCCCATTTTAGTGGCAACCATGCCTTTTTCATACCTCCCAACTTTTTTTTTAATAATAAATTAAATTAAACAATTTAAATAAAACATAAATAGTTCATTAATAATTAAAATAACATTACATAATACTTGGAAAAAAAATGCATTATTAAATCTAAAAATCCGTAGGCCATCCATATGTTTCCGCGTACCCACGTTTTTTGTTGATAATGAAATCTCGCATAACCTGATTGGTTATGTGTTCGTGCGGCTCGTTGTAGAATTTCAGTGCCCGAATCATAGCCTTTTCTTTAGCATTTTCGATTTGTGTCTGCAGCAACTGGTGGGACAATTGATCCTTTGCACGTTTATCTGCCATGGCCTCATCCAACGCTAGTGCTTTCTTTGACGTATACTGCCCAATAAACTCAGCAGCACTATTCTTTGTCGACGCCTCACTAGCGGTCTTTTTTCCTTTTCTTTTTGAAACAGGAGTTGTGTCGTCATTTAGATCCGGAATACTAGGATCAACATTGTCATTGCTTCCGGACCCATAGAAGCTAGATTCCGACGACTTTCTTCGTTTGTCGGAATGAGATGTCGAAGATACTTTTTCAAAACATGGTTGCTCCAACCATTTCGATTCATCCTTAACAACCCTCCACGCTTCAATATGATTAAACGAAGTGCCCTTATTCCTCTTACTATAATCAGACATGGCATTTTCCAAGACGTTGACATCGTCACACCCACTCTCACGAATGCGATTCTACAAGTATATAAATTAACACAAGTATATATAAATTAACACAAGTATATAAAAATTACTTGTTGGATGTGAAGCCCGTTAAAGACTCCCATTGCTTGATTCAAATGTTTCCACTTTGTGTTTAACGCATGATGAGTTCGATTAGTATTTTTAATTGTGGCTTTGAAATGCTCCAAAATTCTTTCCCAAAACTTATCTCTTCCTTGTTCATTCCCGACTTTTTTACATGTCGAGATATGAATCCATGCTTTGGCCAAAGCAACCTCTTCGATCGACGTCCAACTCTTTTTATCCGCTTTAGTTTTCCCTTTACCCACTTGAACATCTTCATCTAAATATATATATATATATATATATATATATATATATATATATATATATATATATATATATATATATATATATATATATATATATATATATATATATATATATAACAAATAAATAACGAAAAAAAAAACATATAAAAACTATAACAAATAAATAACGACAAAAAAAAACATATAAAAACTATAACAAATAAATAACGACAAAAAAAACATATAAAAACTATAACAAATAAATAACGAAAAAAAAAACATATAAAAACTATAACAATTAAATAACGCGTATAAAAATATATATATACCAATTTGAGTTTGTTGTTGCGTTTCGGGAACAAAATCAACGTCGTCATCATCGTCGTCACCATATAAAGGAAGTTCGCGTTCCACACTTGGTTCACGACGCGAAGGACCTTCATGGTAGTCAACAAACGGGTTGAAGTCACTCGTCATCGATATGTTATATTGGCTTGGGTTCATTGCGGGTGGAGCTTGGGGACAGTTAAAAGATTGAGGGTATTATTGATGCATCGGTTGTGGAGGTTAGGGATAATATCCCGATTGAGGGTATTGTGGATACGCCGGTGGTGGACCTTGCGTACGAACACGAGGACGGTAGCCACGTCCACGACCTCTTTGTGTTGAACCACCTCTTGATTTCCCACTTTCCATGCTTCACAAACTATATGTGTAAAAAGTGTTTGTGTTTATGTTTGTGTTTGGAAATGAATTGTGTTTGAAAAAGAAATGTATAATGTGTAATATATAATAGGATTTTTTTTTTTTTTTTTTTTTTTTTTTTTTTTTTTTTTTTTTTGTGCCCAATGCACGCTCCACTCCAGCTCCACTCCAACGGCTAGCAAAATTAATGCAACGGTCGAAATTGGCACATGAAACAAGAATGCCTCGGAGGCAATATATGCCGCTCAATGGTTGCCGATGGGGATGCCGGTGGGGTGGCGGCGGTGTTCACCGCCGGCATCACCATGCCGATGGGTGATGCCGCCCCCACTGCCACCCTTCTCAATGTCCGTTTTGAGTTATATTAACGAGGGTGTAATAGACAACTCACATTTATGAATCTATACTACATATAATAGATGGATGATTCTTTCTCCAAATTTTAAGACTTACAAAAAAAGAGGCATAGTGTACAACACTTTAATGCACATAAATTTCAAACGTACAAGACAAGAAGCATAGTATACACCATTTTAATGCACATATTAAAAAAAACAAAACACCACATTAATGCTATTTAATGTAGTCAATTAATTAATTGGTCAATAAATACATTTAATACAGTTATTAAAACACCATTACATAAGAAATACAAATTATCAAGTATATTGTACAACAAAATTAAACGCAATTCTTGCATTAAATGTCACTACTACAAATAATAAAGCACACTATACAAATATTCAAGACCGAATGGGCCAAATGAGCTTGAACCTAAACAGGCGCGGGCCAAATGGGCTTGAGCCCGAACGGGCACGGGCTATATGAAATTCATGATATCCGTAAATTTATTGTCAAAAAGAATATAATAAACTAAAATACTTGATTCACCAATAGAATTTATTTCATGGCACCCGCTGCCACAACGCGCTGGTACCTCGCATTAAATGTCACCAATACAAATAATAAAACACATTATACAAATATTCAAGCCCGAAGGGGCAACAGGGAAAATTGAGTTGAGCCCGAATGGGCGCGGGCCAAACGGGCTCGAGTCCGAACGCGCATGGGCCAACGGGCTCGAGACCGAACGGTCACGGGCTAAATGAAATTCTTGATATCCATAAATTTATTGTCAAAAAGAACATAATAAACTAAAATACAGGATTCACCGAAAAATTTTATTTCAGGTACCCGCCGCCGCAATGCGCGAGTTCTTTGCTAGTTAAATGTAATACAACCTAACCTAACAGTGAACGTTAGGGACCAACTGTAACACCCCAAAAATTTGGTAAGCAGCGGAAGTCTAATCGGGGTCATTACAGTTTAGAACACAGTCATACTTATAGAAAACAATTCAAAAGATAAGTTGATATCATTCCATGAAAACTCAAAGTATTGAGAGTTACAAACATTTTCCAAATATTAATTGTTTCACAAAAGAGGTGATGAGTTTGAAAAGAATGATATAATTATTGAAATAAAAGGGAGGTCCTGTGTGCCTTTTTGCCAGCTCCGTGCCATCATGCCGCTAATTTCCTGAGATAAACATGCTAAAAAGTCAACACAATGGTTGAGTGAATCCATAGTAGTTTAAATTTGTAATAGTGTGAACACTATTCAAATATTTTGAAATAAACAAGCCAAGATGATAGGTCTTGACTAAACTGGTGTCATATTGCTGCTAAGCCTCACGAAGCTCAAGCCTTAACATCGTTTTGAAATATCATAAAGATAAAATCAACTACATCACGGGGGATGTAAACGACAAGGGGCCCTCGGTGATGGAAAGGTACTAGGTTTTCATGGTACTTCGAATATAGCACATCTCCTGCCAAATGATCACTTTGACAGAGATGGGCTGCCGTTCCAATAGATCTATTAGCTATATTCACGCTCACTCGCAAGTGATTGAGGTTCGTGATATGAGGGACTTGTAGTACGGATGTCAACTTAGGCAATATCAGATAGTAATAGCATACTGAAAAATACTTTTGTTCGGTTTATAGCATGTACCTCCCCACGGGGTTTAAAAACAATTAAAAATGTGGGACCATGAACTCACCTGACGGGTGTGTGCAAAACTCAAACGGTGCTCAAAGGTGACGGTGTATTGCTACGACTAGCAATGAATAACCTCCGACTTGCGACCTATATTAATGTGATATATATTACTATCGGTGTTTCATATTCGATGCGTGAATGACATGTGATATGTCTCGAGTACGGTGATACCGATTTCAAGTGTCTTAAAATATTACAAAATAACTTTATATAGTTATTTATAACGTTGATACGAATAGGTGATCAATGAGCGTTAGTTTATGCGTTATAATAATAACGTTAATAAAAATATTTATTTTAAATATTTTTAGTAATAGTGTATATTTATTTAAAGTTATAATATATAGATGTATATATATATATATATATATATATATATATATATATATATATATATATATATATATATATATATATATATATGTGTGTGTGTGTGTGTGTGTGTGTGTGTGTGTGTGTGTGTGTATATATATATATATATATATATATATATATATAGTAATAATTAAATAATAAAATATTATTGTCAAATTTGACCCTTAACTTTAAGAAAGTTACATCTTTTACCCTTTGGTTAAAAATAATTTCTCTTTTAGTCCTTGTTAGTCTTTTTACACATTGTACCTCAATTTTAAAGTATTTACAGTTTTTACCCCTCTAGTTTTTATAAAATCAATTGTTTTAGTTTTGGTCTGAAAGTTTGGCGGTTTTGGCATTATTGGTCCCTTAACGAGAGTTTTTGCAAAAATCGTCCTTAGTTAAGTTTTTGAAAAAAAATGAACTTTTGTACAAGGAAAGTAACCATTTTTATCTTACAGAATCCTTTCAAAAATCTGATTTTGAATCATTATGGTGTCTAGTTTCTCACTAGTTTATGACTAAAAAAAATAACAATAAGAAAATTTACATGGGCCTCGTTAGCCCAAGCTAGGCCCAAACGAGTTCATGGTTAGTTTTAGGAGTGTTCAAAAGGGATTAGGAACTAGTTCTTTTTACGTAGCATTAGGTCTCGTAATTCATGCGTGTTAGGCTAGCTTGGTTTAGTTTGGTTCGAAGAAATAGGTTATCGAAAAATGTATATAAGTTGTACATGAGAAAACGAATTTACAAGCCCTTTTCTAAAGGTGTGTCGAGGTGATATATGTGCTTGTCTCATGTGTGATTTAGTGTTTTAAAAGTGTTATACAAAATGTGTAATGCATGCTATGCATGAAAATGAAAGTTAAGTAAAGTATGAATTGAAAGAAAAGAGTGGCAACTTACAACACCTAACAAGGTGGTGAAGAGGTCGAGTAGTATGAGTGGTGAAACGAAGGTACACGAAAAACGAGCAACCTTGCAAAACCTTAACCCACGTTCATGATGCGTGGGAATTGCACCAGGCTTTACCTCTCGAGGGATCTCGAGAAGCTTACAACCCCTACCAGGCAGTGTACCTGATCGTTGTAGTATAGTATAGTGACAAGTGCCGGGGGATTGATCGTTCAACTCAGGAATAGTGTCGTTAGGATTAAAATTAATCTAACTAGGTCTAAAGGTGAAGGATGATTCTTTTTGTATTTTTATATTTTATGAAAAGCAAGTAAAAATCTCGGGTATTGGAAGGAGGGGCGGAATTAGTTGCTAATCAACTAACCCAAAAGCTACTAATCAAACTAATGTGCAAGAAAAATAAAATAAGGTTCTACAAGATAAGTGAAGCATGTCTACCTATGATATGTTACTCCTTGCTAGCTATCCAATTCTACCTATTGAATTGTCACACCTTGTTTTAATTGACGGGTTGTATTCCTTAATACCATTCGTGGGGTGGCGTACGTACTTCCCCAACTCTATAAGCTCCTACTTCACTCCTATGTCGAGCCTGCAAGAAGCTCCTAACATGGGATCATTAGAATTCGCTCATGCATTAAATATAACCATAATAACCTAGTACGCATTGGTTCATGTTTCTTAAGACGTTCAAGCATGTTACCCTATGGAAGTCTGCCAGTTTTCTTAAGCCTAACATCGAATACAATCAACCAAACAAGAGACAATAGGAATCAAGAATTATAAACTAAACCAATTAGACCTATCGAAGTGTCACACCCTAATTGATGAAGATAGACACAAACATCAACAAGGAATCAATAAGATCAATTATATACAAGTTTCACACAATCATAAGTAGACACAAGGTGAATTAGCCAAGCATAATTAATAAAGAACAAGCAACAATAATGATAATTGAAGACATGAATTAAGATAGAATCATCAAACCATTACAAGATGTTTATGGAGTGATTGAAACCCTCTAAGTTGCTGGAAAAACACCCACCTAAACCCAGGAATCGACCTTAGGGTTTAGGGCTTACAAAAAGTGAAGTTATGATGTTATATTTATAGGCAAGTTTTCTGTCAGCAAGGCTTGACGACATCACCTCGTAAAGAGTAATGGCGTCATAACCAATCTTTCTTCACCAAATTGTAGATTTCTTCGTCCTCTTCGCGTGGGCTTTTGAATCACCTAAATCCGAGTTCGTATGCAAAAGTTATGACCAAAACAATATCAGCTACTTCGCGCGCAAGTTTTGACAAGTTAACACGTGACGGTCTACGTGACGCCTTCAGGAAATTTTCTAGGCCATCACTCTTTAATTTTATACGTGACATCCTTGGGTGACGCCGTCATCTCCAATGCACAAAACTTTCTGGACCGTCACGGACTTTATCCACTTCCACCTCTTATATTACTCTTTATGCCATCATGAAGAAGCTTGTGACGCCGTCAGGTACTGTTCCTAGCAAGGAAAATTAAGACTTTGCCGTTTTCTTCACTTTTATGTTCCAAAAATGTCCAAAATGCTTCCTTTTCCAGAATTCACTCCAAAAGTACCTAAAATCACAAAAGGAACGATTTAGTGCAATATTTGATCAAATAAATTCAATTCCGGGCTTAAATGACCCCCTAAAAACAGACCATTTTTCGCCTCATCAGTTCACAATAGTTAACCCAAATAGTTTATCCTTTGACCCGATTCTTAAGTAGCTCTCTCGTACTTGATGATGGTGAGACAAAGAGAAGTTTGCTTGTGATTTTGTGAGTTGCGAAAGTGTGTGAGGGTGTGCATTAAATGTATGGTACTTATAGAGGAACTCATGTGAGTTTGAAGATCTTTAAGCATGTGATACTAATTGTACAATAACTTGATTTGTCAATCGATTCAAGACAAGGTTGTCTAATCCCTTTGTGTGGTCATGTCGAGCTAGCTTAGACACATGATGCTATGATGAATACTTTGGATTATTTATGTTTAGGTCAAAGAGGGTGGAAGAGACAATGGTGTACTTGAATGATATAAACCAAAGGATTAAGGGGTCATGTGAGTTTTTGGTTGTGGATAATGAAACATTAGATCCCTTGGTTAAAGGCTTTTAGAAAAAGGTGGTGTAGATAATATTAGTTTAGAGGTAGGTTAAGAGAGGTTAGGGTGGCTTGGTGTTTGGCTTTGGTTATCCTTGCACGCAAAGGAAAAAAGAAAGGTGGGATTTTTTGATTGTGTCGAGTTGTGGGGGAGACAAAGGGAGAAAAGAAAGAAATGGATATACTAGTATGAAGGTTGAGGTGTTTGGGCTTGCGTTGAGTTATGCATGGGTACAAAGAAATGAACATGTTCGAATTGTATGGTTGGGTCGAGGAGTTATTATAGTGTCGAGTAGGATAGAAAGAAAAACAAATGTGTCACTTAGTATTTCAAAAATATTAAATAGGTTGGGCTTGTGTGAAACTTTGGCCCAAAACAAAAAAAAAAAACCTTTGGGCTTTTTGGTGGTGTTCGGCCCAAACAGAAACAAAAGAAAGAAAACATAACGGGCTTAGGGTGATGCTCGACCCAAAACAGAAAAAGGAAAGAAATAGTATGGACTTAGGGTGTTGGGTCGAGTCCAAGTAAAGAGAAAATGTATTTGTGTAGGACATGGGCTTAATGGAAACATAGGCCCAAACAATAATGAGGTGTCGTTGACTAACTCTTTCGTAACTTTATTTTCGGTGTCGGTGTCGGTTCGTGTAAACCTTGAAAATATTAATGGTGATGTTTACACACACACACACACACACACCCATATATATATATATATATATATATATATATATATATATATATATATATATATATATATATATATATATATATATATATATATATATATATATCGGTGTCATTACTAAGTGACGCGTCGCAAGTGGGAGTTACCGGTGTTAACCTCATTAGGTGACATCCAAGAGTGACTATTGGTGATACCAGGTGATATACATACGGTGACCAAAGGTGTTTCAGGTGTCATGCAATTGGTGACTAACGGTGATACGCGTGTCATGCAAACGGTGTCTCATGAAAAAAAAAATAAATTAGCCCGCAAAAATGGCTTTGATTAGAATAGATTTGGTGATTAACATTAATAAATGACATGGGATTTTACAGAGTATTACAGTACCCACCCGTTAGATTGGATTCGTCCCGGAATCCAGAGTTGAATTGGTGCTCGGGGTTAATTTGTCGAATAGGTGTGGATATTTGGCACGAATTTGGTCCTCGCGCTCCCAAGTGAACTCGGGTCCTCTACTAGGGTTCCATTTGACCTTAACAATGGGAATGTGACTATGCTTAAGTCGATTGACCTCTCTATCCATAATCTCGACGGGTTCCTCAACAAAGTTTAACTTATCGTCGATTCTGATTTCTTTCAACGGAATCACGAGTGTTTCATCCGATAAACACTTTTTTCAAATTTGACACATGGAAGGTGTTATGTATTCTACTGAGCTCCTTAGGGAGTTCAAGTTTGTATGCCACAGGATGGATCCTTTCAATGATCTCGAAGGGTCTAACGTATCTTGGATTTAACTTTCCACGTTTTCTAAACCTAATCATCCCTTTCCAAGGTGATACCTTTAGCATGACCCTATCTCCAACTTGAAACTTCATAGGTTTCCTTCTCACATTGGCATAGCTCTTTTGCCGATCTCTGGCGGCTTGCAACAGCTGTCTAATCTTTACTATTTTCTCATTGGTTTCAAGAATCAACTCGGGACCTGAGAGTTGTACATCTCCAATCTCAGCCCAACAAACTGGTGATCGACACTTCCTTCCATAAAGTTCTTCAAACGGTGCGGCCTTGATACTGGCGTGATAACTGTTATTATATGAGAATTCTGCTAACGGTAGGTGCTTATCCCAGCCTTTTCCAAAATCGATCACACATGCCCGAAGCATGTCCTCTAGGGTCTGAATAGTCCTCTCACTTTGACCATCGGTCTGTGGATGGTAAGCGGTACTCATATCTAACTTAGTTCCCAAGGCTTTCTGTAAAGATTGCCAAAAGTTAGATGTGAAACGGCTGTCTCGGTCTGAGATAATAGAAATCGGCACTCCATGCCGTGAAACTATCTCCTTCAAGTATAAACGTGCAAGAATGTCCATATCATCAGTCTCTTTGATTGGCAAGAAGTGTGCTGACTTCGTGAGACGATCGACAATGACCCATATCGTGTCAAATCCACTCGATGTCTTGGGTAATTTCATAATGAAGTCCATTGTAATTCTCTCCCATTTCCACATTGGTAGCTCTGGTTGAATCAAAAGATCGGATGGCCTTCGATGCTCAGCCTTTACTCTTGAGCAGGTCAAACATTTACCGACATACTCTGCAATGTCAGCTTTCGTATTTGGCCACCAATACAACTTCTTAAGGTCATGGTACATTTTGTCTGAGCCAGGATGAATGGAATATTTAGACTTATGAGACTCATGCATGATGAGGTCTCGTATTCCTCCATACAATGGAATCCAACTTCTGTCTTTGAAACACAGCCTTCCATCTGGTTTCTTGACAAATCTATTCATGCTCTCTGGCATGCCGTAAATCTTCTCGTGCGGTCTATTCTCTTCTTTAAGGACCTCAGCTTGAAATTCAAGAATTTGAGACGGAAATGGTGATCTGATTTTCATTCCCAAGGATCTGACTCTGAGGGGTCTAAGTCGTTCCTTTCGACTCAAGGCATCTGCTACAACATTTGCCTTCCCAGGGTGATAACGAATTTCACAATCATAATCACTTAATAACTCTAGCCATCGTCGTTGCCTTATGTTCAACTCCTTTTGATCTAAAATGTGCTAAAGACCTTTCTGATCAGTGAAGACCGTACACTTGGTTCCATACAAGTAGTGTCTCCATATCTTAAGAGCGAATACCACCGCTCCTAGTTCTAGATCATGAGTGGTGTAGTTTTCCTCGTGGGGTTTAAGTTGTCTAGAAGCGTAAGCGATTACTTTAAGTCTTTGCATCAATATGGCACCTAAACCTTGGATTGATGCATCGCAATATACCACGAAATCCTCACTTCCTTCGGGGTAATGCTAATATCGGTACTTTACAAAGCTTCTGCTTCAAAAATTGAAATGCCGATTCTTGCTCTTCTCCCTAGTCAAACTTCTTCTTCTTCTGTGTTAACTCGGTCAAAGGTTTAGCAATCCTTGAAAAACCTTCAATAAATCTCCGATAGTATCCGGCAAGACCTAAAAATTGGTGTATCTTGGTTGGACTCGTAGGGGACGCCCAATTTCTAACAGCTTCGATCTTGGCGGGATCAACATGAATACCCTTACTGTCAATAACATGCCCAAGAAATTGTACCTTCTCGATCCAAAAGTCACACTTGGAAAATTTGGACTACAATTTCTCTTCTCTGAGTAGTGTCAGTATAGCCCTTAAGTGTTCTGCGTGCTCTTCCTTACTACGTGAATAGATAAGGATATCATCGATGAATACAATCACAAACTTGTCCAAATAGGGTTTGCACACTCAGTTCATCAAATCCATAAATACAGCGGGTGCATTTGTTAGACCGAATGGCATTACTTGGAATTCGTAGTGACCGTATCTTGTCCTAAAAGCCGTCTTAGGGATATCTTCTTCCCTAACTCTTAGTTGGTGATAACCCGACCTTAAATCTATCTTCGAGTAAACACTCGATCCTTGCAGTTGATCAAACAGATCATCAATCCTTGGTAACAGATATCGATTCTTTACAGTAAGTTTGTTCAACTCACAGTAATCGATACACATCCGGAAGGTTCCATCCTTCTTCTTTACAAACAACACTGGTGCTCCCCATGGTGACGAACTTTGGTGAATAAATCCTTTATCTGACAATTCCTACAATTGTTCTGATAACTCCTTCATCTCAGACGGTGCAAGCCTATCGGGTGCTCGTGCTACGGGTGCTGCTCCTAGCACCAAGTCAATTTGAAATTCCACTTGACGTGTTGGCGGAAGGCCAGGCAATTCCTCAGGAAAGTCCTTGACTACTGGCACATCCCCAAGTTGCTTCTCCTCCGACTTTTTCTCGGTGACTTGAGCCAAAAAGGCTTGACATCCTCGTTCAATATATTTCACAACTTTGACGCAAGAAACGATGCTTAGACGTGTTTTACTTCGCTCACCGCGAACAATTAGGGTTTCATCTTTAAGAGGGATGTGAACGACTTTCTCGTCACAAATGATTTTAGCGCGGTTCTTGGATAGCCAATCCATTCCTATGACGACGTCAAAACTACCAAGTCTAATTGGCATAAGGTCTATGACGAAATGTGTGTTTAATAGGTGTAGGGTGCAACCCCGGACTATGGTGTTAGTGCTCACTAGCTTTCCATCGGCTAGTTCAATTTTGTACGTGGTGTCTAGTTTGGTTGGTGAAATATTAAGTAGGTGTGCAAGAGAAATAGATACGAAACTTTGATCGGCTCCAGAATCAAATAAAACTTTAACGAGGCGGTTGTTAAGAAGGAACGTACCCGTGACTACGTTCGGATCTTGCTGAGTGTTTCCTTCTCCCGGCACGTACACTCTTCCTCGTGCATTATTGTCCTTGTTTGGGCACTGACGCCTGTAGTGTCCTTTCTCTCCACAAGCATGGCATATCACAGCCACGGGTTGCAAGTTTGCTCCTGTAGCCTTGTAATCTTGTGTCTTATGACCGGTCCTTGAACATTTTCCACACTCAGCATAACAGAGTCCAGTATGGTACAACTTACACTTATTGTAGAACGGGGCAGGTCCAGCATACCCAGCATTCCTAACTGGTGCGGCGACATAAGCTTTGGCAGCTTCCTGTCGTCGGTTTTATTGGTTATGGTGGGTGTTCCTGTCATGGTGATAGTTACAGTTGGGGTTACGGTTGTTGTTGCTGTTGCTATTGTTGTTGTTGTTGTTGTTGTTGTTGTTTGTCTTTCGATCATCAAACTTCCTTTTGTGATCATTGTTTCCCTGAGCAGAGTTGTGCTTAATCTCCCTGTCTAGCAGTCTTTGGGCAATAGTCATTGCTTCTTCCAAAGATTGAGGCTTCGACGAGGTGACGTTTCCCTCAATGATCTTAGGTAGTCCCTAAATGTACATTTCCAACAACTTTTCCAAATCGGGAACCTTCGAAGGGCAAAGCGTGGCAAGTTCCTTAAATCTCCTATCATAAGCCCTGAGGTCATTCCCTTTCACGACCAACATGTGAAACTCATCTTCTAGTTTCTTGATCTCTCCTCTTGGACAGAATTTCTTCAACATCTTTTCCTTAAAGTTAGCCCAGGTGATCTGATAGGCTTCCTCCACGCCTATCTTCTGAGCAGTTGCGTTCCACCAAGACAGCGCGTCTTCCAGTAATGTTCCAGTAGCAAACGAGACTCTGTTTTCAGCGGCACAACCGCTCCTCACAAACACAGTCTCAGTTTGCTCAAACCATCGAGCAAGTTCTGTCACTCCTTCAGTACCTTTGAAATGAGATGGCTTACAAGCTATAAAGTCCTTATAGGTACACTTCCGAGTCGTAGAGGACTCGCTTTCTGCAGTGGGTCACTTGTTGCTACTTGATCGTGCCATTGCGGCAGCTTGTTCTTCCAAAGCTGCAACAACACTGTCGGCAACCAACTTCTTGATAGCAGCTTGAGTCATAGCGGGTGATGCGGTGGTAGTTGCGGTTTTTCTAGGGGCCATATCTCTATAAAATCGCAAGTGTATCTGTAAGAATTCCAAACATCGATCAATAACAAGAGAAATAATGCAACCAAGCTCATAATAGTCGAGATCATCACAAAATACATCACAATCAGACCATGAATACACACATCATCATAAACCATATCATCCACAATAATCATCACGACATGTAACAACACACATGGAAATTATAATGAATCTCAATATGGGAGCATAACATAAGATCAAACAACAAAAACATCATAAATCAATATCAGTACAATACAATCATAACCAACACATAGTTTTAATAATTTGAATTCATTGTTACAAAACAACAAGATACAACATTATTAATGCCGCGTAGGGCAAGTTAAGATGTCTCTGAATGTAATGATACGTCATAGATTTATGAAGCTCCAGGTGCGTCTCCTGATCTCCGCTCTATCTCTCGAACAATCCTGATGAGCTCCAATATCTCTAGGTCTCTAGCTCTCTCTGGCCTGGACCTCCTCAACCATGACTGAAAGAGTATGGATAGTAGCACTAGATGCTGCCAGCTCCTGGGTCTGATGCTCTAACATCTGCTGTGTGATGATCGCAATCTCCCTCAGATCCTCCATCTCGTGTCTCTGCACATCGGGTCTATGACCGAACTCAGTAATGATGGCCTGCGCATCCTCGATCTCAGTACCCATCATCTCGAACACTGTATCCAGAGCTGTCCTATGCAAAACGAGGTTCTCAACCTCCTCCTACATGATCTCAATCCTCTCAAGGGATATGTCCTCTATAACACTCAACAGCTCATCTAGGCGATCCTCATGCCTAACCAATCTAGCAGCTAGTAAAGGGATGGTATGGTGTATCGGCTCTCCCGTGACTGGTAACACAGCTGAGGAACTCTCTCCAAGCTCCGCAGCTCTCGGTGATCCCTCAATAAACCTCCATCGGCGAATGCACTCTAACAGGAACGACCATCGACGGGCATCAACCCTCCTATGAATGCTAGGTGAAGTAGTGGTCGCAGTAGGAACAGATGAAGGTGATGTGATAGGTGATGAAGCAGGTGATGGTGTTGGAACAGTAGTAGTCTGAGAGTAAAAAACCATAGGTGGTGGCATGGGTGGTAAAACCTCAGAAGAGTGGGGTGCGGTGTAAGTAGGCAACATATAAGGATGTGGCTCAGGTAATGGTGATATAGGTGATGGTGACAGAGATGGTGAGGGTGCAGGTGATAACACAGGTGTCGGCACAGGCACAGGTGAATGTGTAGGTGTGGGTGATGGCACAGATACAGGTACAGGTGATGGAGCTGTGGAAGTAGGCAATGAACGGACTCGTTTCCGAGCCGTACACTTGCGGGTGAAGCTATCATCATGATATCGGAACAACTCTCCAAAAGGCTCAGGCTCAAAAGGCTCAGGGGTCCTCACTCGCTTGCATCGACGAGTCGGTGCAGGCGGGGATGGTGGTGGGATAGATGCAGCAGTGTTAGAAGTATTTGAGTCAGAAGACTCGTCATCAGCATCTGAACCGGAATGGTGACTAGGAGGTGGTGTAGGACGGTCATTAGCCGCAAGAAACTGCTGAGACGTAAGGTACTGATCATACAGATACTGATCATGTGCCAAAGGTCCACAGATAGGATGGAAAAGTGGCTGAACAGCAAAAGAGTCAATAGGTGTCGAAGCGACCTCACCCTCCTCAAAGGGCTCAGTCTCTGCAGATGCGTTCCCAGATGGAACGACAGACAGGATGACAGGTGAGACCGGTAAGGTGTCATGGGTGTCATGTGAGTCATGGGTGTCTCGGGTGTCATGGGTGTCATAGTCAGATAGGTCAATGGTGGGAAAGGAGGATGATGCCGGTATGACGTCATCACTATCAGACAAGATGATAACAGGGGGCGACATGGTACTGTAATATTGATTGGTGGTAAAAAGTCAGAAATTATCAACCAAGTAATGGTCAACAAGTCAAACAACCTAAACCAATACTCCGTGGAGTGTAGTGTCTCTCCGGGTCGTTATATCCCAACGAGGCGTGAAATCTGAAATAAGACGACTTTGAGATCAGGTGAAATGAACAGGAAAAGGGTTCAAGTGATTATACTACTGAAATATAAGTGAAAATAGCTTTGATAAGCTATATCAACTAATACGTGAAATCAGATAATCACAAATTCAAAGGAACTGAAAAACGCGTACGTTTAGTATTTAAACGTAAACATATGAAACAAAACGATTTTAACTAAATTTTCATGCCTTAGGGGCTTAAATGCAAATTAAACAGACTTAAAATATTTACTTTATAATTACTAACTTATTTAAAAGTTAAGAAAACCTAAAAATGTAAAAAGAAATAAAAATGTACGTTTAAATTTAAATAAACGTAAACGTATGAAACAAACGTGAATTCTGTCAAATATAACTCCCACAAATGTGAAAATTATATTTTTGGAATCCTAAAAGTAAAGAAAATTTATTGGAAATTTAAAATTATTTTTATAACTATTTAATTATTTATTATTAATTAATTACTAATTACTTATTAATTAACTAATTAAACTGATTTAAATTATCACAATTACTAAAAAGACTTAGATAATTAAGAAGATTTTTATAAATCTAATTAACCATCACAGGAATCTAAAAAATTATAAAAAGTTGGTTTTATGTATTTTTAAACTAATTTATTAATTATTATTTTAATTATTAATTAATTACCAATTAACCTAATTATATTTTAAAAAATAGAAAATGAATAGTAGAAAATTCTAGAAAAATTCCTAAAAATGTTTTAACTTATATAAAAGCTAGGAAAATTATAAAAACTAGGTGTTACTTAATAAAATCTAATTTTGCTATTTAATTCTTTAATATTAATTCTAAAAATCACTAAATGACAAAGGAAAAATCCAGAAAATTTTCTAAAAGTACTTTAATATAAAAGAAAATTAATAAAAATATAAAAATGCAAGAGTGCTTATAAATATGCTGAAAAGAAAATTAAAAAGTTAAATTAAGTTAAATAGAAACTATCACTTATAATTAAATTGGCTTTTTCTGTTTTTTCTTTTTCAAAACTGTTTAAGTACTTAAAATATGAAACTTTTGTAAAAACAATTAGTTTGGAACTCAAAAATAAGCACTACAAGTGCTTATAAGCTTGACAATTTGACTTTGTTTGACCAAGCCAAGAAATAAGCTTGAATGAGCTTATGTGGGGTCCACAAGGGTGGATTCTGGTTCAATTAAGTTGTTTGGACATGTTTAAGCTAGAATTTATCAAATAAGCTCACAGGATAAGCCCATAAGCCAGATTAGCACTTTGTTTTCTTACTTGAACACAGAAAAATGGGACAGAGTTTATGGGAGGATTCAGGTGGGTCCCTGTGAGCTTAAGCTTAAAAGCTTGCTCAAAAATGGAAGATGGCCAGGAGGGGGGTTGAAGGAACCCAATTTGGGCCTGTGGGACCCACTGAGTTGGTCAGAAACAACCACCAAAGTCGTGGTGGTGGATGAGTGATCTGTGCACAGGGGAGGTCCTTCCCCTGCAGGTGACTTTGAGTGAAGGTGGGGTCCACAGAAAAAATCACAAAAATATAGTAAAGGTAGGATTACAAAGTTCTGTTGGGGGACTATGATTCCTAAAAGTTTCAATCCTTGAATCAAAACACAAAATTCCTTAAAATTCTTGTAAGTTTTGGTTTTTCTGAAAAAGAATGAATTTGACTTTTTTTGATTAAACTTAAAAGTTTGACTTTTGTGAACTTTGGTTGTATCTAATGAACTGAAAACATGATATTAAGCTGAAACAAAGTTAAATTACTATAAATCCACTATTTCTGCATTGATATGAAGGTTCAAGGGTCTCAATATCTCAACAGTCAACTGTGAGGGGAGACCAAAGAGATTTTTGACTTTTCTGCCAATGAGGTGAGGTTTTAAAGTTTGACTAGACCTAATATGGACTAATGCAGTGTAATCATACTAAAACAACAACAAAATAACAACACTACCACCTAGTAAAGTGCTAATCCAAACACCCCTTTAACCAGGTAATTATGAGATTTTCAAGGTATTCCTCAAATTTAGACCTTACAACTAGTGCGTAAACACATATACTGATATAATAAACTAAAATGAACACAATAACATCAATAATAACAGCAAGTGATTAAAAATAAAGAGTAAGCACTTAGGCAGTGATAAATGAGAAACTAAGCAACTATGGATTCTAATAAACAAGTATCAAATATTAAGCAATAAAATGACTAGAGTACACCAAAGAAACCTTAAAACACAGAGATAGACAATATTTAAGGAGTTCTACAGTAAGGTACCAAAATATGATGAAATGCTTACAATTGCTTCCTGTGTGATTCACAACCAAGAACCAATAACTAAACTGACCTAATGCCTCCCCTGAGGCTCTAAAACCCACAACAATCCAAATCACCACCCTGCTCAGCTTTCTTCATCCATTTTCCATGATTTTTATTTTCACAATATTTTTTTGTTTATTTTTGAGTATTTTTTATTTCTAAGTAATACTGATTCTTTAGACTTCTAATAGCTTACATAAGTTATGTCAGGTACTTATATGAGCTTAAAAGTCCAATAACAACACTAGAAACAACAATTTACTAAACATAATATTTTGCATATAAAATTGTATCAACTGAATTTAGAGCTTAACAACTGAATTTAAGGCTTGAAACAAGTTTATTTTACACTAAAAATGCTTAACAAAAGGCTTGAAAGGTAAATCTTACACTAAAAAATAAAAGACAATTAAGTCGACATACATAAAAATAAAATTACACTAGATAGATTACAATAATGCATTTCCCTTGATCTTTATAGACTTTTTGCACTCTGCACTTGTTTCTGATCATTTCCCATCATGAATAATACACGTTGGATGGGTCAAAGTGATCTTGGCCTTTAAATCGACTTTTGGCGCCAAAATGCTTCCACGTACCTAGGGGCGGTCTCTTTGCAATTAAAGAATTTTTGGTGTTTGTGGAGGTGGAATGAGACAAGAAAATGTATTTTTGATGGGTTTGGGGCTACTATTCCCCAAAAACATGGGTTGTGAGTGGAACAGTGAAAGATTGAAGGTGGGGAAGCATTTAATGCAAAATGGGTGTGAATTATGAGGTGGAAGGAGTAGGTGGTGAGCTGGGGAGGACAGATGGTGGAAGAGAGGTGGCAAAACCACCCTGGTTTTGGGTTTGCAGGGGTGGGGGAGACGGGTGTATAGTGTTTGGCGGTTTTGGAAGGTCAAACGGGGTCAAACCCCGTTTTATTAATAAAAGGGTGTTTGTTGGGCTTATTGCTGGACCAGGCCAAAAAGGGGGGTGGGCTTGGTAAGGGTTTGGTTTGGTTTTTATTTATTAAGGGTCCGGTTGGTTTGTGTAATAAATAAGCCCAATGACCAATTTTGTAACATTTGGATTTTGTAGGGATTGAATATGTAGTTTCTCAATAGTTATCACAAGGACCAATTATGCCATTTTAAGAATAGTACAAGGTTTATTTTTTATATTTTTCCATTTTTTAAAACCTTAAGGACTATTTCTGACATTTTTCAAGCTTGAGGGACTAAAGTTGCCATTTTGTAAATTTTAACTTTAAAGGACTTCTTTTGACAGCTTATGAATCCCAAAGGACCTTTGATGAAATTTTACATGTTTTGAATTACTAGGGACTGGATTTGCCAAATTTTCAAAGTTCAGGGACTGAAACTGCCAAGTGTGCAATCTTTGATCAATTTTTATCTGTTTTCCATCCTTTTGCACTTGAAACATATAAAAACACTTTTCAAGAATATTTTATGTATTTTGAGGCATTTCAGTGTGTTTTCAGATGTTTTTGCAGTTCAGATGGGAACAAAATGATGAGTATTTAGACACTCATCAATCCTCCACGCTAAACTATTGCTAGTCCCTAGCAATCTTTTGAGAAAACTTGATGGGTTTGAAGTCTCTTTACCAAAAGCCATCATTTCTGGAGTAGCCAAATGTTTCGGTTCAAGTAAGAACCATGGTACACTGATAACCATATGATTTTGAGCAAACCATAAGCTGTAAACGAATTTGATTTGTTTTTACCAGAAGCCGTTTGCTTCTTGACTAGCCAACTCTTGATGGACATAGTCGACATCTTGGTGAGTTGATTACCAATTATGGTTTTCCACTGCCTTTACCACAAGCCATAATCTTGCGGGCTAGCCAACTCTTTTACTTTTTAGGATATGGCGAGTTGAGATACCATACAATTTTGGGCAAATTGTAAGCCGTCAACGGATTTGAGTTATCTTTACCAAGAGCCGTTTGCTCCTGGATTAGCCAGTCCTTTTGTCGTTTAGACATGGTGAACTTATAACCACAAAAATTTTTGAAATAAAGTGAAAAAATTTTAAAATTTTAGCCAAAAACGGGGGTACTAGAAGGTATAATGTGATCAAAATTCGCTAGAATTCCCCCCACACTTAGAATTGAATATTGTCCTCAATATTCAAAGCACCGGCTATTATGCCGACCCTTTGAACGTGAAAAGGCAATATTCTAAGCTAACTGCGGAAATACTATTTTTCACTTTATTTATATATACATACAAATACACTTTTTTTTTTCTTTTTCTTTTTTTTTTTTTTTTTTTTTTTTTTGAAATTAGCTTATATACATATATACATGGCAAACAGCAGGGGACGGCCACTCCCCCACACTCGGGTGTTAGAAACTAGAAAGAAGTCAGAGATATGGGTGAAAACCCATATTATGCTACTGTTTTTGTTCATCGAGTCGCTAGCTTGACTCGATCCCCGAATTTAATTGTCCTTGGGGAAAGTTTGGAGATCTGGGACAACCATGGATGGTATGTCCTCTCCAAAGTAGTGTTTCACACGATGCCCATTCACTTTAAAATATGGACTGTCATTTTGAGAAAACTCAACGGTACCATATGGATAAACCTTTGTGATAGTGAATGGGCCAGTCCAACGGGTTTTGAGTTTACCCGAGAAGATCTTTAATCTAGAATTAAAGAGAAGGACTCGATCACCAACGTTAAAAACGCGGTTCTTTATTTTTGAGTCATGAATCTTCTTTGTCTTTTCTTTATAGATCAAAGAGTTCTCGTAAGCCTGATCACGTAGTTCATTTAATTCATTCATTTGAACTTTTCGGTGATCACCCGCAGTTTTGAGGTCAAAGTTGGCATGTTTCAATGCCCAGTAGGCTTTGTGCTCCAGTTCCATCGGAAGATGACATGTCTTTCCGCACACAAGCTTGTAAGGCATACACCCAATGGGTGTTTTATAAGCTGTACGAAAGGCCCATAGTGCGTCATCCAATTTATCCGACCAGGCAACACGGTTTTCTCCTACAGTCCTCTCATGTATCCTTTTGAGACCACGGTTTGAAACCTCCACTTGCCCACTTGTTTGTGGGTGATACACAGTAGAAAGTCGGTGAGTTACACCATACTTTTGCATGACTTTGACAAATTTGTCATTGCAGAAATGCGTACCACGATCACTTATGATAGCACATGGAGTTTCAAAACAGGCAAAAAGAGATTTCAGGAATTTCACAACAACTCGGGCATCATTTGTGGGTAAAGCTTTCACTTCAACCCATTTTGACAAGTAGTCAACAGCTACAAGTATGTATTTATTTCCTCTAGATGATGGGAATGGCCCCATAAAGTCAATGCCCCAGATATCAAAGATCTCACAGACTTGAATAACATTTTGTGGCATCTTATTTCTTTGTGAAATGTTTCCGTGACGTTGACAAGCGTCACAGGTTTTAATGAGATCCTGGGCATCCTTATAAATTGTGGGCCAGAAGAATCCGGAATCAAACACCTTTTTGGCGGTGTAGTTGGGATTATGATGGCCCCCCAGTGGGTTCAGCATGGCAAGCCTTGAGAATTTCAGTGGCTTCTTGCCCATACACACACCGTTGGATGACTTGAACTGCACAGATTTTGAATAAGTAGGGGTCATCCTAGAAGTAATGTTTGACATCCTTGAAGAATTTATTCTTCTGCTTGGTTGACATCCCTTTCACAACAAAGTTACCTGCATGATAGTTTGCGAAGTCAACAAACCATGGGGTACTAGAATCTCCACGAAAAGCAACCGCATTGAGTGTTTCGAGAGGAAATGTTTCATTTATTTCCTTTTTCTCATACACATCTTGATGAGGGTTCTCTAATCGGGACAGATAATCAGCAGCCAGGTTCTCAGATCCTTTTTTATCACGAATAATGATATCAAATTCCTGAAGGAGGAGAACCCAACGGAGCAATCTCGGCTTTGCATCTTGTTTTGCAAAGAGATATTTTAGAGCTGAGTGATCCGTATACACTACGCATTTGGTCAAGATTAAGTATGTCTGAAACTTTTCAAAAGCATACACCACGGCCAATAATTCTTTTTCCGTAGTGGTGTAATGAGTTTGAGCTTCGTTCATAGTTTTGCTTGCGTAGTGGATAGGCTGAAAGTGTTTCGTTTTACGTTGCCCCAAGACTGCACCGGTAGCAAAATCACTTGCATTGCACATGAGCTCAAAGGGTAAATCCCAGTCGGGGCAACAAGAATGGGTGCTTCAGTAAGCTTTTTCTTCAATGTTTCAAAAGCTTCGATGCACTCTGGTGAAAAGATAAAAGGAGCATCCTTCTCGAGGAGATGAGTCATTGGCTGGGAGATTTTAGAAAAATCTTGTATGAATCTACGATAGAAACCGACATGACCCAAGAAACTCCTAATACCTTTTACGGTAGTAGGGTGAGGCAATTTAGCAATGACATCAACCTTAGCTCTGTCAACCTCAATCCCATTCTTGGAAATCTTATGGCCGAGGACAATGCCCTCTTTGACCATAAAATGACTCTTTTCCCAATTTAGACATAGATTGGTGTCTTCACACCTTTTCAGCATGTTTTCTAAATTGGTGAGACATGTTTGGAATGAATCCCCAATGACCGAGAAGTCATCCATAAAGACCTCCATTATTTTACCGATTGATGAGGCGAAAAATGATCCATTTTTAGGGGGTCATTTAAGCCCGAATCCGACTTTATTTGATCAAATATTGCCCTAAATCGTTCCTTTTGTGATTTTAGGTACTTGGAGAGTGAATTCTGGAAAAGAAGCCATTTTGAACGTTTTTGGAGCATAAAAGTGAAGAAAACGGCAAAGTATCAATTTTCCATGCTGGAAACACTAGGTGACGACGTCAAGAGTTACACCCTGACGGCGTCAGACATCAAGAATAAAATACCGTAGTTGATGACGGCGTCAAAAGTCATCCTGACGGCGTCAAAGTACCAAGAATAAAATACCGTAGGTGGTGACGGCGTCACACAGGCCGTCATAAGTAGATCAAGGCCGTCCGAGGAAGTATTTGGCGGCGAGGTGACGGCGTCACATGGTTGTCTTGACGCCGTCAGCCCAGTTTTCCTATATATAGTTTTCTAGTTTTTACATTAAGAGAGAGAAGTTTTGGTGAAACCCTAAAGACGAATTTGGTGCATTTTTTACAGGTTTTTCAAGGGTTCCAAACCCTTGATACCTTGCATTGTAATTGAGATAAGTGTTCTTCTAATTCAATCAATATGTCTATGTGTTGGTTGTCTATATCTTGTTCTTGTCTCAATTCAATTATGCTAGGCTAGATCTCTCTTGTGTTTGCTTAGATCTAATGAAACCTAGATGTTGATTATGTGTTGATTACTTGTTTATTCTTGTTCTTGGATGAATGATTTATATGTTAGGCTTAAGAAAACTGGCAGATCTCCAAATGGTAACATGCTTGAACGTCTTAAGAAACATGAACCGAGGCATACTAGGTCTTTATTGGTTGTATTTAATGCATGAGCCACTGTTTACAATCCCTATAGTTGTGCTGGGTCATGGTGTAGGAGGAGATAAGAGCTCATAGAATTGGGGAGTTATGTATGCCACCCCATGAATGGTATTAAGGAATACGATCCGTCATCCATGCAATTATAACAAGTAATTAACATGTAAAAGATATCTAGGGAGTAGTGAAGTCTAAGTAAATACAATTTCTCCAATTACTGCTCACAACCTTAGTATAATTAGTTTGTTTTCATTTTTATTATTTTATTTTGATTGAATCTTAGTTTTGGGTTAGTTGAATAGCAACTAATTCCGCCCACTCCTTCAAAACCCGAGATTTTAATTGCTTTCTTAAAAACATAAAAACACAAAAATAATCATCCCTCATCTTTAGAACGAGTAATTTAGGCTTTATAATCCTAGCGACACTATTCCTAAGCTGAACGATCAATCCCCCGGTACTTGTCACTATACTATACTACAACGATCAGGTACACTGCCTGGTGGGGGTTGTAAGCTTCTCAAGATCCCTCGAGAGGTAAATCCTGTTGCGATTCCCACGCATCAAGTTTTTGGCGCCACAGCCTGGGGAATAGTTATTGTCTAGGTTAGAATTTCTTTTTATTAGGTATACTTGCTAGATTCCTTTCTAGTAAGGTTTTATTTTTATTTTTAGGTTTCCTTTTGTCTATCTTTTTCTTTGTGCCCTTTGTTTGTAAAACCATTTTCATTTGTCTTCATGGCAGATGAGATTCCATTTAGATCATTAACAATAGAGGAACAATTAGTTTACTCGGATAGATTTGCTTCCTGTTGTTCCAATGAATTTTTAAGTGATCTTAGATATATACAAGAAGAGATGAGTGTAAAGTTTCATAGGTTTGATGAGTTATGCACATGTGTGGCCTATATTAAACAATCATTGTTAGGATCAATTCCTTTTAGTAAGACCCTTTGGAAAAATTTTGAGGAAAGCCTCCTAACCGTGAACCATGAGTTCAATGAATTGATGGGTTTGTATGCATCACAACTTGAGGAAATAATTAAGGAGGATTTAGCCGAACATGATCATATTGAGCAAAAAGATGAATCCTTTTGGCAAATTGAACATTGTAATCAAGTTATTGAGGAAGGTTCTTATGAATCAGACTTAGAACTTGAAATGGCTAGAGAAGGATTTGAGATACTTAGCAACATGTTTAGGTTAAATTCTACTAAAACACGTGATGAGCATATAGGTGATGTTGAGAAAAGGAAGGATGAGGTAAATAACACAAACCTACAAAGTACCCCACAACGTCCACCATCACTTGAGGAATACACACCACTCGTGACTTACCCGGAAGAAGTAGAAGAGACTATAGGAGCCCCAATAGAGGTAGAACCCTTGTACCAGACACCACTAGAGGATATAGGTTTGAATACTTGTCGTGATAACCTTACTCTTAGTTCTAGGGAATTACCTAGTTTTGATGAACCGGAGCCTCAACCAAAACCATTACCTAATCTTCCCTCCTTGGATGAAAATTTAGGAATTGAAATAGGTTCCGATCCACCCATCAAACCATATAGTCCGGGTAGTCTTAGGACAAAAGTAGTGGACTCTAAGCCTTGTAGAGAGGAAGCCAATATAGGAGTGGAAAATGACCTTACATGCTTACATCACCCATTTGTGATTGATCACAAGAAACATTATGGGTTTAAACCGGGTTTATTAGGTCAAGATGGATCCCCAACTAGTAATCTCTTGAAGTTGATTGAAAATGATCCCTTTCTAGGAGAAAATCTTAATCCACCCATTAACCCAATCGAATTTGTTAAGGTTATGATGATAGGAGCACACCCCTTTGAGCATATAATTCATCCACCACTCTTACCTCACATGGCATATTTTCACCCTAAGGGTGTGTATCGCTACTTTCACCCGCACTTAATTCAAAGTGTAGGAAAAACCTCCCCTATTCCCGTTAAATAAGGGTAGAGTCAGGCTCATGACTCAAACAAAAACAAGCGCTTCTTGGGAGGCAACCCATGTTTGTGTAATTTTATTTGTTTGATTGTTATTTGCTTCCGTATGCATGTTTAGTTTTTATTGTTGGTTGATCATGTTTCTAAAATAAAATGTGGAAATACTTTACTATGTTGTTTGGCCTAGTCTTAACTCCAACCTAAAAGTATTTTTGCAAAAGATAAGTGTAAGGGGAAACCCCAAATATGTTTTCAAGAAACAAACCGATCATGATTCTCCACAATATTAAATGAACATGTATATTCATATTTGTTAGAGTCAAATGCTTGTATTGAGTCATAATGAAGTTTTGCAGGATTTTCCAGGAAGTAGGACGAAGTTTTTCCAGAAATTTTCCGGAAACTTAACATAAGAATTTCTGCAGGTCCATTCTGACGGCATCAGGGGTTTACTCTTGACGGCGTCAGGAGTTAAAAATCTGGAAATTTTACCGGTTTTGTTTTTCTAACGGAGTCTTATGGTTTTTGTGAATTATTAAGTTTTATAATCTCCAGGAAATCTGCAAACTTCATTCCACAAACATTATATCTTACTTTGTTTTCTAGGATTTAGTAACTTATATAGGATGCCGCCGATTTTACGCGAGGATTGTCTTGTCTATTTTGTCAGGATTTACAGGTTATGTTTGACAAGGAGATGATTTATATTCTGGAAGGGAAGCTTTGATTGTTCGTTTTCTTGGAAGAAGATTTAACCTGGCCAACCTAAAATCCATACCGAGCGAATCAGGGGAGTATTTGATTTCATTCTCTTTACTTTTTCACTTTTACATTCTTTACTTGAACATTGGGGACAATGTTCATCTTAAGTGTAAGGGGAGGGTAAAAAGATGATACCTTACATATGCACTTTCGCTTGAGTTTGTTTTGTTTGATGGTAGATGTGTAATAAAACTACGAGAAATACTTGTTAGTGCAATTTTAGCGCCAAATTTAAAATTTTTTACAACATTTAGGAGTGAAACTTTAGCCATAGCAAGCGTCTCATGGATAGGAGATTGTATGACTAGCACATAACCGTATATTCGGAAAAATTTTCCACCCAAAAATGTGAGGTTCGCCTTTAGATTTGATAGGAAAAGCATTCATTATTAGTGCTTATGAGTGTACCGGTAGCATTTAGATTCTAGAACTTGCGTTAGTGATGAATCCCGAGACCGCTAGTGAGACTACATTCGTGTGGAAGGATTTACTACATGATAAGAGGCATTAGGATCACCCTTGTGTTAAACCCGTATTACAATTACTTGACCGTTTAAGTCATATTACTTGGCTAGTTAAGTCAACTAATTTTCCCCACACCCTTAGCGTTGTACTCATTTTTAGTACAAGAAACCCCTAGTACACCCCTCCGAGCCTATCTTTTCGTTTCTAACTTTAAGCATTTTACTTAAAGGAAGAATTTGTTACACCCCACTTAAATGTACAACCAAATCGCCTTAGCCTTCCGTGTATGCGCTCATTTTTAGTGCATTATTGTTATTTGTTAAACCCTAAGTTAACGTTCTAATTGATTACATGGTTGCTAAGTCGAGTCATATCCTTGTACATATTGTTTTGGGACGATTGGGATTCATGGGTAAGTACTTATTTTATGGAGTAATGGGGAAGAACATAATATTATTACCCCCATATGTACGTTAATCTTAAAAGTGCTCCAAGTGTTTTGATTTTCTTAATTCGAGTCATTAGATTAGTTTAATGTAAAGTATGTAAAGATTCAAGTGTAAGGGGAATTCTCATCCCCTATGATGTATTATTTCGGATGGTAGGGTAAGAGTGTATGCAAAAAAAAAAAAAAAAAAAAAAAAAAAATCGAAAAAACAAGAAATAGAAAAAAAATAGGAAAAAAAAAAGAAAAAAGGTAAAAGAGAAAAAACATACGGACTACCATCCCGTTTCATTCTATGTTTATTTTATGTTTTTGTTATTTTTCATTTATTAGCTTAAGTCGAGTCTAGTCTTGGCTTAGCAACGCCATATTGTACATGTAATTAACCAAGATTGTTAACTCGCCACCAGTAAAACTTCCTTTATCCAACAAAACCGTGTAATTCATATCCCTATACCTAACGTTACAACCCTTTAAAAGACCTCTTTGATAGTTTATCCTAGGTGCTTACGTCATGTGGTGGAGGTTTGATCCTTTCCCAAGCCTATGGTAATCTATTTTGCTATGACAGGTAGTGAGAGATATCTTCCATTTCCATAATGTTATATTACTTTATTACACCCGAGAGATGTGAGTATCTAAACACTATTTGTGAGGTGCTTGTGTATGATATCCGTGCTTGTCTATTGGTCTTTAGTGGAACGATTATTTGTTGTAATTACTTTTATATTAGTGTTAAATGATCCCTAACTTGTCTTTTGAGTAGAATAAAAGCTCATTTGCTTGAGGACAAGCAAATCTCAAGTGTAAGGGTATATGATGAGGCGAAAAATGATCCGTTTTTAGGGGGTCATTTAAGCCCGAATCCGACTTTATTTGATCAAATATTGCCCTAAATCGTTCCTTTTGTGATTTTAGGTACTTGGAGAGTGAATTCTGGAAAAGAAGCCATTTTGGACGTTTTTGGAGCATAAAAGTGAAGAAAACGGCAAAGTATCAATTTTTCATGCTGGAAACACTAGGTGACGGCGTCAAGAGTTACACCCTGACGGCGTCAGACATCAAGAATAAAATACCGTAGTTGATGACGGCATCAAAAGTCATCCTGACGGCGTCAAAGTACCAAGAATAAAATACCGTAGGTGGTGACGGCGTCACACAGGCCGTCATAAGTAGATCAAGGCCGTCCGAGGAAGTATTTGACGGCGAGGTGACGGCGTCACATGGTTGTCTTGACGCCGTCAGCCCAGTTTTCCTATATATAGTTTTCTAGTTTTTACATTAAGAGAGAGAAGTTTTGGTGAAACCCTAAAAACGAATTTGCTGCATTTTTTACAGGTTTTTCAAGGGTTCCAAACCCTTGATACCTTGCATTATAATTGAGATAAGTGTTCTTCTAATTCAATCAATATGTCTATGTGTTGGTTGTCTATATCTTGTTCTTGTCTCAATTCAATTATGCTAGGCTAGATCTCTCTTGTGTTTGCTTAGATCTAATGAAACCTAGATGTTGATTATGTGTTGATTACTTGTTTATTCTTGTTCTTGGATGAATGATTTATATGTTAGGCTTAAGAAAACTGGCAGATCTCCAAATGGTAACATGCTTGAACGTCTTAAGAAACATGAACCGAGGCGAACTAGGTCTTTATTGGTTGTATTTAATGCATGAGCCACTGTTTACAATCCCTATAGTTGTGCTGGGTCATGGTGTAGGAGGAGATAAGAGCTCATAGAATTGGGGAGTTATGTATGCCACCCCATGAATGGTATTAAGGAATACGATCCGTCATCCATGCAATTATAACAAGTAATTAACATGTAAAAGATATCTAGGGAGTAGTGAAGTCTAAGTAAACACAATTTCTCCAATTACTGCTCACAACCTTAGTATAATTAGTTTGTTTTCATTTTTATTATTTTATTTTGATTGAATCTTAGTTTTGGGTTAGTTGAATAGCAACTAATTCCGCCCACTCCTTCAAAACCCGAGATTTTAATTGCTTTCTTAAAAACATAAAAACACAAAAATAATCATCCCTCATCTTTAGAACGAGTAATTTAGGCTTTATAATCCTAGCGACACTATTCCTAAGCTGAACGATCAATCCCCCGGTACTTGTCACTATACTATACTACAACGATCAGGTACACTGCCTGGTGGGGGTTGTAAGCTTCTCGAGATCCCTCGAGAGGTAAAGCCTGTTGCGATTCCCACGCATCACCGATCATGTCGGTGAATATGGCCATCATGCACCTCTGGAACGTACCTGGAGCATTACATAAGCCAAAAGGCATACGTTTATAAGCAAAGGTTCCATAAGGGCATGTAAAGGTTGTCTTTTCTTGATCCGATGGATCAATGGGGATTTGAAAGTAACCTGAGAAACCATCAAGGAAACAATAGTACTCGTTTCCTGCTAATCTCTCAAGCATCTGATCCATAAAGGGCAGCGGAAAGTGGTCTTTGCGGGTGGCGTCATTCAACTTACGATAGTCAATGCAAACACGCCACCCGATAACCAGCCGAGTTGAGAACCTCTTGTTTAATGAATCCTGCATCAAGAAGTTTGAGAACCTCTTGTTTAATGACATCATGAATTTTTGGATTCACCCGTCTTTGATGTTGCACTGCGGGCTTGAGGTCATCCTCCATTAAAATTTTGTGTGTACAAAAATCTGGGTTAATACCCTTAATATCGGAGAGCTTCCAAGCAATTGCTTGCTTGTGTGACTTCAAGACCTTTATTAGAGCAACCTTTTCCTCATTACTTAAACCTTTAGCAATAATGACGGGTAATTTATCATTACCCTCAAAAAATGCGTATTCAAGATGAGGAGGTAAGTCCTTGAGCTCAAACACAGAAAAATGGGACAGAGTTTATGGGAGGATTCAGGTGGGTCCCATGGAGCTTAAGCTTAAAAGCTTGCTCAAAAATGGAATATGGCCAGGAGGGGGGTTGAAGGAACCTAATTTGGGCCTGTGGGACCCACTGAGTTGGTCAGAAACAACCACCAAAGCGGTGGTGGTGGATGAGTGATCTGTGCACAGGGGAGGTCCTTCCCCTGCAGGTGACTTTGAGTGAAGGTGGGGTCCACAGAAAAAATCACAAAAATATAGTAAAGGTAGGATTACAAAGTTCAGCTGGGGGACTATGATTCCTAAAAGTTTCAATCCTTGAATCAAAACACAAAATTCCCTAAAATTCTTGCAAGTTTTGGTTTTTCTGAAAAAGATTGAATTTGACTTTTTTTGATTAAACTTAAAAGTTTGACTTTTGTGAACTTTGGTTTTATCTAATGAACTGAAAACATGATATTAAGCTGAAACAAAGTTAAATTACTATAAATCCACTATTTGTGCATTGATATGAAGGTTCAAGGGTCTCAATATCTCAACAGTCAACTGTGAGGGGAGACCAAAGAGATTTTTTGACTTTTCTGCCAATGAGGTGAGGTTATAAAGTTTGACTAGACCTAATATGGACTAATGCAGTGTAATCATACTAAAACAACAACAAAATAACAACACTACCACCTAGTAAAGTGCTAATTCAAATACCCCTTTAACAAGGTAATTATGAGATTTTCAAGGTATTCCTCAGATTTAGACCTTACAACTAGTGCGTAAACACATATACTGATATAATAAACTAAAATGAACACAATAACATCAATAATAACAACAAGTGATTAAAAATAAAGAGTAAGCACTTAGGCAGTGATAAATGAGAAACTAAGCAACTATGGATTCTAATAAACAAGTATCAAATATTAAGCAATAAAATGACTAGAGTACACCAAAGAAACTTAAAAACACAGAGATAGACAATATTTAAGGAGTTCTACAGTAAGGTACCAAAATATGATGAAATGCTTACAATTGCTTCCTGTGTGATTCACAACCAAGAACCAAGAACTAAACTGACCTAATGCCTCCCATGAGGCTCTAAAACCCACAGCAATCCAAATCACCACCCTGCTCAGCTTTCTTCATCCATTTTCCATGATTTTTATTTTTCATAATATTTATTTGTTTATTTTTGAGTATTTTTTATTTCTAAGTAATATTGATTCTTTAGACGTCTAATAGCTTACATAAGCTATGTCAGGTACTTATATGAGCTTAAAAGTCCAATAACAACACTAGAAACATCAATTTACTAAACAAAAGATTTTGCATATAAAATTGTATCAACTGAATTTAGAGCTTAAGAAAATTTAAGGCTTGAAACAAGTTTATTTTACATTGAAAATGCTTAACAAAAGACTTGAAAGGTAAATCTTACACTGAAAAATAAAAGACAATTAAGTCGACATACATAAAAATAAAATTACACTAGATAGATTACAATAATACATTTCCCTTGATCTTTATAGACTTTTTGCACTCTCCATTGTTTCTGATCATTTCCCATCATGAATAATACCCGTTGGATGGGTCAAAGTGATCTTGGCCTTCAAATCGACTTTTGGCGCCAAAATGCTTCCACGTGCCTAGGGGCAGTTTCTTTGCAAATAAAGAATTTTGGGTGTTTGTGGAGGTGGAAGGAGACAAGAAAATGTATTTTTGATGGGTTTGGGGCTAGTATTCCACAAAAACAGTGAAAGATTGAAGGTGGGGAAGCATTTAATGCAAAATGGGTGTGAATTATGAGGTGGAAGGAGTAGGTGGTGAGCTGGGGAGGACAGGTGGTGGAAGAGAGGTGGCAAAACCACCCTGGTTTTGGGTTTGCAGGGGTGGGGGAGACGGGTGTACAGTGTTTGGCGGTTTTGGGAGGTCAAACGGGGTCAAACCCCGTTTTATTAATAAAAGGGTGTTTGTTGGGCTTATTGCTGGACCAGGCCAAAAAGGGGGGTGGGCTTGGTAAGGGTTTGGTTTGGTTTTTATTTATTAAGGGTCCGGTTGGTTTGTGTAATAAATAAGCCCAAGGACCAATTTTGTAACATTTGGATTTTGTAGGGACTGAATATGTAGTTTCTCAATAGTTATCACAAGGACCAATTATGCCATTTTAAGAATAGTACAAGGTTTATTTTTGATATTTTTCCATTTTTTAAAACCTTAAGGACTATTTCTGACATTTTTCAAACTTGAGAGACTAAAGTTTCCATTTTGTAAATTTTAACTTTAAAGGACTTCTTTTGACAACTTATGAATACCAAAGGACCTTTGATGAAATTTACATGTTTTGAATTACTAGGGACTAGATTTGCTAATTTTTCAAAGTTCAGAGACTGAAACTGCCAAGTGTGCAATCTTTGATCAATATTTATCTGTTTTCCATCCTTTTGCACTTGAAACATATAAAAACACTTTCCAAGAATATTTTATGTATTTTAAGGCATTTCAGTGTGTTTTCAGATGTTTTTGTAGTTCAGATGGGAACAAAATGATGAGTATTTAGACACTCATCAAATATCCCAAAAATAATAATATAAGTCATTTAGTCTATATAATGCTACATGCTCAGTGATCATGGTGTCATAGTGAACTCAGTATGATGGGTGCTAAAAATCAAACCTTAAAACATGACATTGACAAGTGCTGGCACGGAGGGTACTTCGGTGATAAATAGTTTGTTTAGAAATCTGGTGAGGTTATGGTCCAATGTTTTTGAAAATTATTTGGTTCTCTATAACCATGGATCTGATGCCAATCTGTAACACCCCGAAAATTTGGTAAGCAGCGGAAGTCTAATCGGGGTCATTACAGTTTAGAACACAGTCATACTTATAGAAAACACTTCAAAAGATAAGTTGATATCATTCCATGAAAACTCAAAGTATTCAGAGTTACAAAAATTTTCCAAATGTTAATTGTTTCACAAAAGAGGTGAGGAGTTTGAAAAGAATAATATAATTATTGAAATAAAAGGGAGGTCCTGTGTGCCCTTTTTGCCAGCTCCGTGCCATCATGCCGCTAATTTCCTGAGATAAACATGCTAAAAAGTCAACACAACAGTTGAGTGAATCCATAGTAGTTTAAATTTGTAATAGTGTGAACACAAGTCAAATATTTTAAAATTAACAAGCCAAGATGATAGGTTTTGACTAAACTGGTGTCATATTGCTCCCAAGCCTCACGAAGCTCAAGCCTTAACATCGTTTTGAAATATCATAAAGATAAAATCACCTACATCACGGGGGATGTAAACGACAAGGGGCCCTAGGTGATGGAAATGTACTAGGTTTCCATGATACTTCGAATATAGCACATCTGCTGCCAAATGATCACTTTGACAGAGATGGGCTGCCGTTCCAATAGATCTATTAGCTATATTCGCGCTCACTCGCAAGTGATTAAGGTTCGTGATATGAGGGACTTGTAGTACGGGTGTCAACTTAGGCAATATCAGGTAGTAATAGCATACTGAAAAATACTTGTGTTCGGTTTCTAGCATGTACCTCCCCACGGGGTTTGAAAAATATTAAAAATGTGGGACCATGAACTCACCTGACGGATGTGTGCAAAACTCAAACGGTGCTCAAAGGTGACAGTGTATTGCTACGACTAGCAACGAATAACCTCTGACTTGCGACGACCTATATTAATGTGATATATATTACTATCGTTGTTTCAGATTTGCTGCGCGAATGACATGTGATATGCCTCGAGTACGGTGATACCAATTTCAGGTGTCTTAAAATATTCCAAAATAACTTTATATAGTTATTTATAACGTTGATACGAATAGGTGATCAATGAGCGTTAGTTTATCCGTTATAGTAATAACGTTAATAAAAATATTTATTTTAAATATTTTTAGTAATAGTGTATATTTGTTTAAAGTTATAATATATATATATATATATATATATATATATATATATATATATTATGAAAATAAATATATAAAGTAATAATTAAATAATAAAATACCATTGTCAAATTTGACCCTTAACTAAGAAAGTTACATCTTTTACCCTTTGGTTAAAAATAATTTCTCTTTTAGTCCTTGTTAGTCTTTTTACAAATTGTACCTCAATTTTAAAGTATTTACAATTTTTATCCCTCTAGTTTTTATAAAATTGACTGTTTTAGTTTTGGTCCGAAAGTTTGGCGATTTTGGCATTATTGGTCCCCTAACGAGAATTTTTGCAAAAATCGTCCTTAGTTAAGTTTTTGAAAAAAAACGAACTTTTGTACAAGGAAAGTAACCATTTTTATCTTATAGAATCCTTTCAAAAATCTGATTTTGAATCATTATGGTGTCAAGTTTCTCACAAGTTTATGACTCGAAAAAAAACAATAAGAAAATTTACATGGGCCTCGTTAGCCCAAGCTAGGCCCAAACGAGTTCATGGTTAGTTTTAGGAGTGTTCAAAAGGGATTAGGAACTAGTTCTTTTTACGTAGCATTAGGTCTCGTAATTCATGCATGTTAGGCTAGCTTAATTTAGCTTGGTTCGAAAAAATAGGTTATCGAAAAATGTATATAAGTTGTACGTGAGAAAACGAATTCACAAGCCCTTTTCTAAGGGTGTGTCGAGGTGATATATGTGCTTGTGTCATTGATAACGCTCATTTGGTACATATTTTAGTGGCGTTATTCGTATGTTTGTGCATGTTATTTGGTTGTATTTGTGAATATTTTACGATTAAAAGGTACAAAAGATGTGTTTAGGTTCAAGTACTGTAGAACCGTAGGGGGGGGGGGGTGAATACAGTTTCTTCGGATTTTTGGATGTTTAAAAACTTTAAGCCAAAGAGAACTCCTAGTGGTTGTACAATAATCCAACAACCACCAACACAACCTAAGTATATAAAGCAAGTAAAGAACACAACGATATATACTGGTTCGGGATTGGGGGTTTATACCATCCGTACGTCCAGTTGCGAATCCGCGACTCCGATACTATTCACTAGTATAATCCTTTCGGTAGACTACAAACCGTTACAATTCACTCCACCAATATTCACCAATATTGATGCTCACAAAGAAGGAGTTACTCCCTAACGGTATTCCGCCCTTGGAAACCACCCAAAAGAATCTCACGATTCGACTTCACCTAAGGATCACAAAGATCTCTACCAAGACTTCCACCCGGAAGTATCAAACCCCAACTAGATCCCCAATGATCTAGGCTTGGTCACCAAGACACAAGACTTCCCTTACAAACAATTGAATGAATGAATGGTTGTTTTATCAACCAAGTCCTAACCTAACCTAGAGACTCGATTGTAATAGAAAGGGTATAAGAAAGAAGACCCTCGACACAATCACAAGAGTGGATTAGGTTCTTGTGATTCTTCCCTTGCAAGTAGATGTGTTCTTACAAAGATGTTAAAGTGAAAATCAAGAACACAAGATTGGAGATTGAGATAGAGATAGAGATTTGAGAGTGTTTAGAGAGAAAGAATCTAGAGAGAAAGAATAATGGCAAGGGGTGAGGAATACAAGAGGAAACTTGGGAAATTTTACCAAGGCCGGCGCGTCACCCGCGCGTCAGCGCGGGCAGCGCGCCAGGCTTCTGTAAACTTTCCCAAGTGTTGGGTGTTTGGATCTTATAAATACCTATCCTTGCTAAACCCCCAATTGTACTTCACACTAAACCTTAACATTAATCAATCTAAGGTTTACCAACTCAAATAGCCAATTTGGAAAATGTTTTGTGAAGTGTTTAAAAGAGAAACCAAATTACCAAGGGTTTAAAGTGTAGATAGGGTAATTTGGAAGGGGTATAAGTGTATTTCCTTACATGGCATAGAAAAGAGAGAAAGAATATGCCAAGGAATATTCCAATGCTTGGGGGGGAAGAATGTGATGGAGGGTTGAGATGAAATGGTTTGAATTGGATGGCTAGGATCAAAGGGAGCCTCCTTTAGTTTTCAGACAATTTGGCATGTGTGGAATGTGGATGTTTGAGATGAGTTCATTTGAAATGAATGGTTAAGATCAAGCCTAGGTTAGGGTTAAGAAATGATATTCCAAGGGAATATGCTTTGCTTGGGGGGAAAGGAGAAATGGAGGGTTGAGATGGTTTTGGTTCGAATTCAATGGTTGAGATCAAGCACATGTGGTGGCATAGATAGGAGAGATTGGATGGATGGTTGAGATGAGTTTAGTTTGAATTCAATGGTTGAGATCAAGCTCGTGTGATGATATAGAGATGAGGGGTTGGATGGATGGTTGTGATGTATTGTAATTTGAAATCAATGGCTTGGATGAGAGGAGTCATATTAGGGTTTCAAACAATTCCCCATGTGTCAAAAATGAAGGGATGAGATGTGTTGTAAGGGAATGGATGGTTTAGATGTAGTGTGTAAGGAAATATGTAAAGGTGTAAGAGATTGTGTAAGAGAATATTTGATTTGGATATGATTGGATATGATTGGTTTTGTCTTATGTATAAATGGGATTAAGAGAGGATTAAGGCATAATCTAATTGTCATTAAGAAGAAAAGGTTTAGACAATTAAGATTATAAGTTGAGAAAATCATAGGTTACTTATAAGTTCATGTAACACAACGTCGAGAATCCATAGTTTCATATCTCGTGACTTTCCACGACTCGACGTTCTCAACTAATACCTTGGTTCAAACAAGTTAAGTGCTTTGCCTTGATGTAAAGCATAACCCAAGTGGGAAAGGATGCGTTTACGCAAAGTGACCTTTAACTTAGTTTGACCAATAAGGGAGTAAACCCATTACGTAATTAGAGAAGACGTAAACACGGGATATGAGCATATGGATGCTTCAACATGATGTTACGTGAAATATACAAGCTCCCTATGTTTAGAAAGGCCTTGGCTAGAGGCGATAGTTAGAAAATATGAGTTGGCGTTTTCCCGTAAATGGGTGTTCTAAAAAATGGGATTTCTCAAATCTCAAAACTCGTTTCGAGTGTTCTCAATTAAGCACATAACATATTCATACCTGTATTGAAAGATCCACATTTGTCGGGTAAGGGGAAAGCCGACTTTCAAAATTTGCCCGGAACCATACAGACTCCTGGCGCGTCACCCGCGCATTGACGCGCGGGCAGCGCGCCAGGAGCAGACATTGGCTCTGGCGATTTTGAGCTAACGTTTGTTATTTTATGTGTTTTGATGGTTTGTTTGTCATCATTAAAACATAAAGAGATCTTGATCATGTTGCCTCAACAATCTCCCCCTTTTTTATGATGACAAATAAAAACCGAAAGCAAATAAAATTACCAAACTTAGCGAAGACAAAGCGCGCCTTTGGTGTAGCTTGCGTCTTGACCTTTGCCTTTGTAATTTGGTGAAGCCTTTGACATTTCTTGAATGGTCTTCACGCTTCTTACTTTCTTTCTCCCCCTTTTGTCGAATCAAAAAGGCGGGATAAATGGGTAAGCTTGTAAGTGCACCCGAATGTGCTCCCCCTTGAACATAGCTCCCCGTAGATCGTTGCTCCCCCTTGTTTTAAGGCGGGGATCAATGGGTCAAGAGCCTCACCTTTGCGGTGGCCTAGCTACACATAGAAATCACAACATACAACCAACAAAGAAATCCTCACATGTGAAAGTTCCAAATTGGGTTAGGTTACCATTTGGAGACTTGCAACATGAGTTAGTCTACAATGTTATATATATATATATATATATATATATATATATATATATATATATATATATATATATATATATATATATATATATATATATATATATATATATACATATACATATACATATATGTATTGTAATTTGAAATCAATGGCTTGGATGAGAGGAGCCATATTAGGGTTTCAAACAATTCCCATGTGTAAAAAATGAAGGGATGAGATGTGTTGTAAGGGAATGGATGGATAAGATGTAGTGTGTAAGGGAATATGTAAGGGTGTAAGAGATTGTGTAAGAGATTGTATAAGAGAATATTTGATTTGGATATGATTAGTTTTGTCTTATGTATAAATGGGATTAAGAGAGGATTAAGGCATAATCTAATTGTCATTAAGAAGAAAAGGCTTAGACAATTAAGATTAGAAGTTGAGAAAATCATAGGTTACTTATAAGTTCCAGTAACACAACGTCAAGAATCCATAGTTTCATATCTCGTGACTTTCCACGACTCGACGTTCTCAACTAATACCTTGGTTCAAACAAGTTAAGTGCTTTGCCTTGATGTAATGCATAACCCAAGTGGGAAAGGATGCGTTTACGCAAAGTGACCTTTAACTTAGTTTGACCAATAAGGGAGTAAACCCGTTACGTAATTAGAGAAGACGTAAGCACGGGATATGAGCATATGGATATTTTAACACGATGTTACGTGAAATATACAAGCTCCCTAAGTTTAGAAAGGCCTTGGCTAGAGGCAATAGTTAGAAAACATGAGTTGGCATTTTCCCGTAAATGGGTGTTCTAAAAATGGGATTTCTCAAATCTGAAAACTCGTTTCGAGTGTTCTCAATTAAGCACATAACATATTCATACCTGTATTGAAAGATCCACATTTGTCAGGTAAGGGGAAAGCCGACTTTCAAAATTCGCCCGGAATCATACAGACTCCTGGCGCGTCACCCGCGCGTTGACGCGCGGGCAGTGCGCCAAGAGCAGACATTGGCTTCGGCGATTTTGAGCTAGCGTTTGTTATTTTATGTGTTTCGATGGTTTGTTTGTCATCATTAAAACCTAAAGAGATCTTGATCATGTTGCTTCAACAGGTACAACTATGTCGAAGGAAATAACGAAAATACGAAGAAAAGTCGACAAATAAAGAGTATGTGCACGAAGAGAAGCTTTCCATCCAAGATAAAGATTCATGCTATAATTATTTCCAAGTTCAAGTAAAGATTATTAAGTTATATGATGAAGGAAAGAGTGAAGATTAAGTGCCAAAGATGTTTGTTAAAGATTGAGTTTGTTGCCAACCCATGGTTGAAACACTTATGCAAACCTAAGGTTGAAGTTGTGGTTCAAATCTAAGGCTTAAAAGTCCAAAGTGAAAGTGTGCAGAAATCTGAACCACAGGTTCATGTCCAAACCACCAGGTTGAGATTGATTCTCTTGGCCAGTAGCATCCAAACCGCCAGGTTCATGTTTGAACCGGGTGGTTCACGCACTAAAAGTCTTCCAAAGTTGCATTTAAGTGTGGAATTAAGTACCATTACTCCAAGGCCGACCATATACCCTCCATGACTCAATTTTCCTGCATTTTTATGACACTTTGTGCCCAAGAAACATGCTTGATGACCAAGGATCATTCAACTATAAATAAAAGTGCTTGGTTAATTATTTCTTATGCATCAAAAGTGCATCAATGGTGCATCAACAATGCATCATATGCATCAAACACAATTTGATCATTACACCAAATGGAAAACTCTCCCTTACACCATAAGGGCAGATTTTCTATAACTCTCTAAACCCGAAAGACCCTTTTCACCTTACCATTCAAGGAGGACGTATCACCAAGAAGTATTGGAGCGATTCTCTAGTGTGGTTAGAACGTGTAACGGTTGATTGGAGGCTTGTAGGATTACTACAAATCCTATTCTTTACTCATTGTAATTGCTACTTTGGTAAACCTTATTATTATTATCAAGATGTTGTATTTTACATTTCATGATTGGTTTCCTTGTATTTCATGTTATGTGTTTGATAATGATAATCTCTTAATGCTTGTTTGGTTATTATGAGAACTTGTGATAAAAGGATGTTTGGATTTAATTAGTGTTTGTGTGGATTATAATGAAAGACATCATATTTGGTTAAATTGGAACTTGTCATTGTTTATTGTTTTGGTTGATCATTGTTGAGTCTAGAGGCCGAAAGGATTCTCAATAGTGATTAGTTTCAATTCATTAGTCGACAAATGATTTTGATCTTGTACTTTGTAACGATTGTGCAAGTGAATTAATAAATATAACAAATGAAAGTTTAATAAAGATTAAAGGCTGAAAGGAGTCTTTTAAATATGTGTTCTCACCATATTTCAAGTAAATGGTACTTCACAAATTGATAACATCAAAGTTTATGGGTCGAAAGAACTCTTTGTTTGTTGTTGGTTTAGGCATGAGTCTTATGACATGACCATCTGATTAAGACTTATGTATAAATGATTTTTAAAACACTAGACTATTATAATTGGTTCTATAGGTCGAAAGGATTACCAATGGTAACATGTTTTCCAAACTAAACATCCTAATTTCCTTGTGATCAGTTGTCCATACAAGTATGTTCTTTGTGTGCTTACATCATGATGCTTTTATAATTGCTTTTCTTGTTGGTTTGATCCGTGACAATCATAACCTTCAACTTGTCACTTGCTTAAACAATCAAACAACACTTGAGTACAACCAAGTCTCTTGGGACGACCTTGACTTACCAATCCCTTACTATACACGAACGAGTATACTTGCTCGTATGTGTTCCTAGTTAACCGGTAATTCATGTTTATAAATTTAAAACATGGTTGCTAACCGCACATCAAGTTTTTGGCGCTGCTACCGGGGACTTGTTTGTTTTACTCTTTGTTCGTTTGTTTGTTGATTGAATTGCTTGTCTTATTCTTTTGATCCGGCACCGTCGCATCAAGTTTTTGGCGCCGCTGCCGGGGATTTGGCTTTGCATTCTTTTGTTAGTTTGATTCTCTTATTGTTTGATAAATTGCTCATTTGCTTGTTATACTGATTCCTTGCTTGATTCCTTGTTTGTTTATTGATTGATCTCTTGTCTTATTCTTAATGAGATGTGTTTATTGTTGATGAAAGTTGTTATGGAGTAATTTGTGATACTTGTTTAGGAATTATGTAGACTTTCGGGTGAATGTTGAATAGTTAGTCGGTTAGAAAAAGTGTTTGTTCTCATAAGTTTGTTTAAATATAATTCGTGTTCTAAAACTTGTTGGTTTAACATTATTGGATTTAAAGGACGAAAGGATTTCTAATATTGTTTAATTCCAAGAAATTATTGCGCAAATGGATTGGTACTTGATAATTGACAACTATTAAGTATTCAAGTTTTTAAATGAATTCGGAAATATTTAATCACGAGATTGGGTCGAAAGGACTCGTAAGAACTAATGTTAGTAATCATCTTTTTCATACATTTGTTAAAACAAAGAGCTAACGTAATGGGATGAAGTATTGGACGAAAGGACTCACCCGTGAAACTAGTAGAAACATGGTTTTTCTTGATATTACCCATTGACTAGAAAACCTGTGAAAATTGATATGTGCCTTCTACATATATGTTTCACCCAAACATGTTCAACATTCTATCACGATTGTTTATTATTCCTAAACAACTGCTTGTTCGTTTGCTTGATATAGTGATTGATTACTTGATTGTTTGCTCATGATGTTTACTTGAATGCTTTCCTTGCGTTTTGTTTTAAAAATCCCTTAATTCTCATCCTTTGCTTAATGATCTTGGCATCAAAATCAAGTGTTTTGGTGTTGGGATTTTGTTTCATGTCTTCTTAAAATGCTCATTCAAATGTTTGCTTCTAAAGTTTGTGCTCGAAATTGCTTGCGAAAGAAAACCACCAATTGTGTTTGTTTTAATTTTCTTATTTGTTTTGTTATGTTTTTTTTTATGTGATCTACATTCTTTATTTTGTTTTGTTTTGTTTAATCAATAAAAGTTTTAGAAGTTTAAACTTAATGCTAAAAAAAAAAAAAAAAAAAAAAAGTCCGAACCTACAGGTTCAAACTCTCGTTAAAAGAAAAAAATCCCGAACCGCCCGGTTCAAACAAAAAATTTGTGTCGGTAAAATTTTTCAAAATACGAACCGCCCGGTTCAAAATCCAACCGCCCGGTTCAGTTTTTTTTCTGTCTCGGTAATTTTTTTTCACGGTCCAACCGCCCGGTTCAGTTTCGAACTGGGTTTCACTGTTATTAAAAAAAATCGGTCCAACCGAGCGGTTCATTTCCGAACCGGCGTTTACTGATGCTAATTTTTTTTTTCTTTTAAAATTTTCTTTTTCTTTTCCTTTTTGTCTAGTTCTTTTTTGCAAAACCATAAGGTCCAAAACCGAATAAAACCGGTCCTAAACCTTTAGTTATAAAAAAAAAAGTTTACATTTGTTATATTTTGCTCATTTTATATTTTTCGACATGTTTAAACTTAAAATTAAAGTTTTGTTTTCATTTTTAATTTTGGTACAATATAAATAAATAAGTACTCGTCATTTCTTTTATAGAAAAATAATAATGTTTTCGAACCTTTTGGGTATGTTCCCTGGAAACCCTCACGAGACTTAACTCGTCCACTCGGGCCACCGAGGGGTTTAAAAGGCTTGTTGCATACGCTAAATGCAACCGTGATGCCTACGAAAATGAGTTTTAGAATTTTACGTGTTTTTGTAGTTTAGTTTCTTTTTGCAGATTTAATAAGCTCTTTGAGATTGGATTATTGTGGCATTGATTAGTATAGCCCGCAAAAAATAAATTAGCCCGCAAAAATGGCTTTGATTAGAATAGATTCGGTGATTAGCATTAATAAATGACATGGGATTTTACGGAGTATTACACCAAGTACGAATATGACTATGCAACTTGAGCGTATCTGTTGGACCCTTTTACTTGGATAATCTTAACTACAAAGTTAATCTAACCAAGTTCCATGATATAACGATGTAATGGTTAATAACCAAAAGTAAATAAACGTAAAAGATAAGACACAAGGTTTTTCAATGTTTAATTCTTTATTAGAAATTAATCAAAAGAATTATACCCAAGTGTTTGCGGAACAACACTTGGGATTGAAATGACAAGTATGGTAAAACTACTCACGAAACTCAAACTAAGTTTGAGTGACAACTAAGATCCAACTGAGCTATCTTAGGGATTGTGTTGTTCTTTGGAGAGAGTAAAGATTTGGTTTGTGAATGTCTAAGCATTAAGTGCACAAACTTAATCTTTACCTCTCTCTCTAATTCTCTATTTATACACAAGTAGATTCTAACAGATACCTAGGAGACAAAGGCTATAAGACACATCAGCCTATATTGGACAAAATACATAGGTATTTTGTCCCTGTTACAAATGTCTATAAGTAGTAAAGAGCAGGGATGCTTTCTGGTCTTCAGTGTTGACACACGTCTTGGTTTTATACCCTTTCATGGAAAGTTGACCTTTGCTTGATAAGGACCATTCCTTATCCATTCAAACTTATCCCGCCTTTACTTCAGTCTGTGTATCTTCAGTTGTTCACTCAGTCTTCTTAGTTGGTGAGGAGTTATAGGGACTCAGTGAGCTATTGTCATCACTCACTAAGTCCATCATCTTCTTCTTTGGCTCAGGTATCATTCACTGAGAACCGCCTCACTGAATGGTGAACCTTTCATCATAGATTCGCCCTGAGCATCTTGAGGATGACTTACTGAAAGACTGTGCAGTCAGTGACTTGATGAGTGTTTACGGTTATCAAACCTTAGGGTATTTTATGTTCAAATCCTAGATTAAGGAGTTTGGGTTTTAACAGACCCAACAGTCTCCCCCTATTTGGATATACAAATAGCCTAAGTGTTTCTAGGTTCGGTGAGAGATAGCAAAGGTATTTATCTCTACTGACTGAATTACTAAGTAAAGTTTAGGACACTGAATGTTAAACGAAACATCAATATTATTCATCGTTATTACAATCCTAAACAAAACAAAGTAAAATAAATGATAGTTGTTGCAGATTCACTCAGGCTTCAGAACTTCAAACCCAGGGCTTCAAGTTTTTGTCTTTTGGACTCCAGTTCATGCTTATCAGGGTGCTCTTGTATCTTGATCATCAGGTCATGGCAGAACCTGGCATTAGCTTCATTCCTGATGGGGTTTGCCATAAGGAAGTATCCAAGCATAGCTTTGATCCCTGCTTGATCAATATCAGCCCATCTCTGTAAGACTGGATCCCTATATTCATCAGTGAAGAAGAGACCTCTTTCAGGTTGCTCAATGACCCAATTTTTCACAAATTTTACTCCTTCAGGTAGGGCTCTGTTGCAGTTAAGGCCAGGAGCACTGATCTCAGGTTCAGTGTCAATCTTCTTTCTCTTCCTTCTAGAGGGTTAAGATGGGGCAGCCTGAATGGCAGAGGCAGATGCTAGAAGTAGTGAGGGAATGCCAAGTTCTTCATGTTTCTTGGCCAACTGATCATACCTTGTCCTGAGAGATTTCATCAGATTTTTGACCACGACATTACTTTTCTTTGCAATCTCAATGAGGGTAGCCTTGCTTGCATGTTCCTCCAATGCTACTTTCTTCAACATCTCTATCTTATCCATGTGAGTCTAAATTTCTTCCTCAGTCATCAGATAGGTTACGCCGTTAATTTCATAGGGGACCCTGACAGGAGCATCAGGATCACACCTAACTTCTGAAGAGGCAGGCATCAATCGTGTTGTAGGTTCGGACATTGTAGTTAGAATGCTCTTGCCCTTTTTTGGCTGGTTTGTTGAGAGAGTAGTTGTTTTAGGAGGTTGGTATGAGGAGATAGGAGTAGCCTCAATGATATGCTCCCCCTCAGTGCGAGAAGGAGGTTGTCTTCTTGCAGCAACATCAATAGCTGTTGGTTGTCTTGTGGAGGATTCAGGTAGTCCAGTAGAAGGAGCTTCAGTGGCCTTCTTCCTCTCAACTGTTGCTGGAGCCATAGTGAGAGCAAGAGTTGGTGGATCCACTAAAGCAGAAGAACCCTTGAAGGCCTGATAGAATTCAGTGAGCATGGTTTTGATGTCAGAGGTATCCTTCTATAGTGTAGACACCTTAGCATCAAGAGAAGCCTGAGTAGACTCAATAGCAGACATCCCTGGCCCAAGATTCCAGGCCAAGAGTTGGAGGATTTAGCCCACGCACCCAAGTTTTTCTCCATTAAGCTCAAAGAGGAACTGATTGAGGCCACTGATGATTGAAGACCCTGAAGATTTGCAAACTGCAGAACATTTACCAGCTTAGTGAATTGAGCAGAGTTTTGGTGGTAGGTTTGAGCAGCCTGGAGTATCTTCTTGTTGAGCTTAGGGTCATCTTTAACAGACTCTTGAATAGTTGCAACACTCTTTGTAATTTAGCCAAGCGTAGCATTAAACTTGCTGAGATGACTATCAAGAAATGTCAGGGAGAAGGAGATTTCTGCCTGTTGCTCCAAGGTGTTATCATGAAGCTTCAACAGAGTCCCTGAGGTTAAAGTAGTGAAGGGCTTGCTCAGTGTGCATGGCGAATACGTCATCAGTGATTCTTTTGTAGATGACATTGCAGGCCTTGCTCAGGAACTTCATCAGTTTTCTCTCAGTAAAAGGCTCGGAGTCATCATACTTAGCTAGTCTGGCTGGGGAGGAAGTCTCAGGTTCAGCATCCTGAGATTTAGACTCTTCCTCTTGTGGATGGAAGGGAGACTGATGGGAATGTTCAGTGGCAGTGGCATCAGTCTCCATATCATCTCCAGCCTCATAAAATTCTTCCTCACTGGCTTTGCTCATATCATCATCTGAGTCAAGAACATCCTGAAAATTTGCCATTGAATAAATCTGCAAGAAGAGGTTAGCCGGCTCCTCTTCATAAGAAGACTTGCCTTGGTTGTGGTCGCTCCCTGACCCCTCTAATCTAGCAGACTGGGATTTGTCTGCCTGGTCCTTAGAGTCAGTTTGCGAAGAATACGCAACTTCATGAGGGGGTGTTGGTTCCATATCAGCGGGTGGTTTCAGTCCCCCAGAGTCTTTGTCCCCAGTTGTTCCTTCAGCCACTGATGGGTTTGTATCAGTGGCATCACTAGAAACATGTGAAATTGTGAGGTCCCCCATTCTAACAGGCTAGTGCTGACCTGTCGAAGGTTTAGGGACCGTTACTCCCTGAGACCCTGGTTGTGATGTACCAGAGACGTTAGCAGGAAAGGTGAAAGGCACTCCATTACTAGCGGGTTGTATATTTCCCTCTAGATCTTTGGGAACAGTCGTGTGGACCAAGGACCCTGACTGTGATTTATCAGTGTCCTTCGTTGTCCCTGGGGGTGGTGGAGCCTGGCCTCGGGTGGACTTATCAGACTTAGGTCATCTTTTGAGCTTAGAAGCCCGTGTCCCTGAAGCCCCAGGGCCCTGTACCTTTGGTTTGGTCTTTGGCACAGACTGAGACTTCCCTGTCCTCCTAGGAGGGGAAGTTGGGTACACTGAGTCCCTCCGGTTGTTTATGGCAACCATATGGGCCTTCAATTCAATGTTTGGGACTAAGGATGTGTCTTTTGTAAAATTTGATGAACTCCGGATGGCTAGTAAAGAGCTTAATGAACGTCCTGAGTGTAGTCACGACCCAATAACCTTTGTAGAGCACATGAAATAAACCTAGGGTATAACACATAGTTTAACCTAGTTTTATTTAGTAGCTTGGTTACAAGATCACCATAATGATCTCTCCAATGTCGACAGTGACCCCTGACATCAGGCAATAGGCCATCATCATCTGAACAGAGTTTAATCTACTCAGTGGATGAATGGTTCTCGCTGAGAACCTGAATCACAAAAGTGAATAGGATCTTCCAAGCCACGGGAAAGGAGTTCTTGTTGACAGGGGTCTTGTCCAAATATTTTGGATCCAAAGCAATTTTTTCTAACCCAGTTTTAACATTGTTTGGGTCAGGGTGTGCAACATAAATTCCATTATTATAATTAAGTCCTGTTGCAGAGCAAAAAGCTTTGAAATCCATGACAAATTTTCTTTCCCCATTTAAGACCGAAAAGCTGATGAAAAACTCCTTGAGGGGCCTCAGTTCATTCTCATCAGTGGAGGGTGTCGGGTCAAAGGCTTGAGCAGTACCCCAAAACTCCTTGAGGAAGTTGGGGTACTGAAATTAGGGTATAGAGGTGAAGCCATTTTTCAAGGGGCAGTTGTACAAAAATTTCATGATTTCCTTGTAGGCAGGGACATTTGTTGAGTGATTATAATTGCCTACAACATTGTTTGTTTTAAATTGAACATCAGCCAGAGTCAATTTTGCCCATTGAGGTGCACGCTTGATTCCTTGGTCAGCTGCCATTTTAGGTCAAAAAAATGTAAAGGTTTGAATGGCAGAATATAAATCACTAGATGATTCACAAGTTGAGTCCAACTCGTTTTCTGTCGTGAAATGAGTGATATCGTTATCAAGATATTTGCAATAAGAAGGATTCCTTGTTACAAATCTTCTTGACCAAGAAAAACAATGTCTTGAAAAAGCCTTTTTAAGATAAAATACACACAACTTTGCAATATGAAGAAATTTTTTTAGAGTTTCTTTAGAAAATTTTGTGTGTGTGTTTTGGATGTTTTGAAGAGGGTATTTATAGAGGGTGAGGGATACCAATAGGTTAATATTTTGCAAATCAAAATGAATAACCGTTTGGATTCCGCATTAAATGTCATCACTCCACATTCTTGGGTTTTGCGCAACTGTCGAGGTGAACAGTGCAAGGGCCTGCAATGGGTGCACTTTTGCAGGCATGATGTAACAAAAATATCAAGAGATATTATTTGTGAGGAAGGGAAATTAATGCCTAGTGGGATAATTGGTGATTAAGTGGGGGCCCAAGGTGTGGATGCCAGTGAGGCAAAGACATATATTCTTATATTAAATAGGAGATTTAGTTACCAACCTAGGACAATTACTAACTAGACACTTAGAGTATTTAGTTGTGCATTGAATTGCATCAGTAAATGTCATGAGCCCCCTGAATGAGAAATCATTCAGTGTGTGAATATTTTGGGTAGGATATTTAGTGAGTTTTTCAATATGTGAGAAACTCTCTGTGAATGGGTTTTGGTGATGTTGAGGGGTTTCACTGAGGATATGTAGGAGACAACTAAAACTCCTCACGAAACTCAAACTAAGTTTGAGTGACAACTAAGATCCAACTGAGCTATCTCAGGGATTGTGTTGTTCTTTGGAGAGAATAGATATTTGGTTTGTGAATGTCTAAGCATTAAGTGAGCAAACTTAATCTTTACCTCTCTCTCTCTCTCTCTCTCTCTCTCTCTCTCTCTCTCTCTCTCTCTCTCTCTCTCTCTCTCTCTCTCTCTCTCTCTCTCTCTCTCTCTCTTATTCTCTATTTATACACAAGTAGATTTTAACAGATACCTAGGAGACAAAGACTATAAGACAAAGATTACATCAGCCTATATTGGACAAAATACATAGGTATTTTGTCCCTGTTACAAATGTCTATAAGTAGTAAAGAGCATGAATGCTTTCTGGTCTTCAGTGTTAACACACGTCTTGGTTTTATACCCTTTCAGGGAAAGTTGACCTTTACTTGATAAGGACCCTTCCTTATCCATTCAAACTTATCCCGCCTAATGCCGCCTTTACTTCAGTCTGTGTATCTTCAGTGTTTGTTCACTCAGTCTTCTTAGTTCGTGGGGAGTTATAGGGACTCAGTGAGCTATTGTCTTCACTCACTAAGTCCATCATCTTCTTCTTTGGCTCAGGTATCATTCACTGAGAACCGCCTCCCTGAATGGTGAACCTTTCATCATAGATTCGCCCTGAGCATCTTGAGGATGACTCACTAAAAGACTGTGCAGTCAGTGACTTGATGAGTGTTTACGGTTATCAAACACTTAGGGTATTTTATGTTCAAATCCTAGATTAAGGAGTTTGGGTATCTTCCCTGATACACTATCTGCGCGTGAACCAATAAACCCACCCACCCACCAAACCTATATGTACACCATAATAACCCAAACCCTCATTTTGAGAACTCAAAAAACCAACTCAAATTCCAACAATACCATGTCGTTTGGAGCTAATTTGTTACTAATATGCCATATTATATTAGCAACATGCCAGATAATGTGATCACTAATATTTTGAATCGTTTGCCAATAAAAGATGCGGTGAGGACCGCTAGTTTAGCGAGAAACTGGAAATTTAAGTGGACTTTGCTCACTGATGTCATAGTTGATGAGGATTTCTTTTTTAACAAATAAGTTTGATTGGAGGCATGTAACTAGACTGTTACTTCAGCTTAAAGGTACCATAAGAAGGTTTGTCTTCTCCATAGAGCCCAAAAACGTTGTATGGACAAGAAGGCTTGAATTATGAAGATATTCAGGATTGGCTTTTGTTTTTGGATCGGGAAGGAATTGAGGAGCTTACAATTAGAAACTGGTATGGAGAACCACTTACGTTACCAACCCAACTTTACTCTTGTATGAAATTGAAACATATGGAACTTCATTATTATACTTTTCCTACTTTGGATTTATTTTATTTTATTATTATTATTATTATTATTTATTTTTGTTTTTTTTTGTTTTTTTTTAATTTTGCAAATCTATTGAGCATTTTAGCTTAGAATTGTGTTCTGTTAATTTTCAAAGCGGTACATTTTGGGAGTTTATTGCTCATTGTCCCTTATTTGAGTTTCTTAAAATTAATCTTGCTACTACAAACAAGATGAAACTCTTGGATATTGCAAAACTTAGAAATATGAAGAAGTTATATTTTTCATCCGGTGTTTGGAACCATGCGACGACGATCACAACTTCCAATATCTTCACATGACAAGTCTTTTAAAACTTGAGACCTTTACATTGGTCTGAAAGTTTAAACAAAACGCACATCCTATGAAAAACTATATTTCTAGCTGGGAATATTGTTTTAGAGAAAGTAAATGTTGTAGATTGTTTTAAAAAAGTAAACGTTATCGGTTGATATAATTTTTAAGTAAATCAGACATTACATCTTATCTTATAAAAAAGTACTTAGAACTTTAAAGATAATAATAAAATGTTTTAAAAACCCAAACAACTATACTTATACTTAGAACAATAGAATATTTATTTAAACTTGAAGAAGATTAGATATATCATTTGAACGATATAAAAATAAAAGTATGATCTTATTATAGTTCACTATTTTTACACATACTTCAATTCCAATGTTAGAGCATAAGGTGTCATGGCTTTGGGTGTCACGTCATGTTACCTTAACTAAACACCTTTTTTTCACTCATACACCGAAACCCCATCCCTTATGGATTAAGCCAAAACACCTCTTTTCGAACCTACCATTTTATTTTCTATTTTTTCAAACCAACTAAATTTTCATTCATTAAAATAGAAAAAAAAAAATTTAATTACATAAAAATTTAAAAAATAAAACATTTTATAACTTTTTAATAACTTTTACGAACAATTACATTAAAAAATATTATAATTTATCAAATTTTAAAGGGGCTAAAACTTAAAGTTAGCATTATAAAATGTTTAAAATAAAATAAAAAACAATAAAAAAAAAGTAATCATATGCACTAATTTGTCTTCCTCCGCATTTCCACCACGGCATAGTATACACAGTCAACACACATTAAAAAATAAGAAAAATGAAAAACATTTTAAATGCAAAAATCCATTTAAAACGAAAAGAAAAAGGAAAAGAAAAGAAAAGAAAAGAAAAGAAAAGAAAATGCAACTTCTATAGCATGCCAAGTTCTTGGCTCAAGCTATGGTGTGAGTCACCTCCGTTACCATGGCTACGCCATGGTGCCTGGCCATGTCGGGTGGTGCCTCTCTAATGCCATGACATCCAACACTCATAAACGGTCCATTTTAAAATTCTGGCATAGGGTCATCAAATTTCACCAGACGACTCAGTCGATTTACCAACACAAACATAAAAATTCGTATATCCATTTGATCATAAAAGTAATCACAAAGAGGAAGTCAGTTAAACTCACCTTCCATTTTCTCAAATGTAGTTAGGTGCAAGAATCACAAAGAGACATTGGATAGGAAGTTTTAAATTGAGACAAGAAATTTATGGACACCATCAAAATAACCCTCATTAATTGTAACATCACTAATAACCACTGCACTTTCCACATTATCCTCACCGGCAACCGCAAAACCTTCAACACCTGATTTATAACCACCAGAAACATCTGCACATGAACTATCACCACCGTCACCCGAAACCACCACACCTTTAACAATATCACCATAAAAAACCGCCGCACCTTCAACGTTATCCTCATCGGAAACATCTGCACCTTCAGCACATGGACTATCGTCACATTCATTGGAAACCACCACATCTTTAGCATTATCACCACCGGGAACGCACACCTTCAACACTTGATTTGTCCCCACAATCATCCGAAACCGTTGCACCTTCAATAGACGATTTATCACTAGCATTATTAGCAACATCTGCACCTTCAACACTCACCTCACTAGAAACTGCCGCACCTTGAATACTCACCTCACCGGAAACTCCCACAACTTTAACACTATCACCACCAGAAACATCCGCACCTTCAATGCTTTCACCATCGGCAACCGCAACACCATCAACACTCACCTCACTGGTAAATATCCATTAGATACATATAAATATCCAAATGTGTCACATATAGGACTTGAATTCTTGGCACGTTGTCTATATATATATATATATATATATATATATATATATATATATATATATATATATATATATATATATATATATATAGGGTCCCTTTCTTGCGAAAACCATTCTAGACCAATGAGATTCTTTAAAATATTAAAGATTTTTAATTAATTCATAAGGGCATAATAGTAAATGACAATTTTATTTTTATTTTTTTTAATAAAATTACGTTTTTTTAAACAATTAATTTTCGTTTTTTTTTTTTTTTTTTTTTTTTTTTTTTTTTTTTTTTTTTTTTGCGCTTTTTTTCCCAGCATGCTTTGTTTTTAAATTTATCAGTGCATATGTGTTTTTACGAATCATTTTTTTTTTAGTTTGTGCAATAACTTTTACAACATACATGTTTTCCAAACTGTAAAGTGCATACATATTTTTTTGATAATGTAAATTTATAACAAACAAGAACATATATGTTAAAGACAAAATTCGATATTGATTGAAATACAATAAAATTACAAATTTCTAAAAAGAAAAAAAGTACATGAATCTAATCTATCTGTACATGTATGCACTAATATTTAACGCAAACGGACATATTTGCAACTCATTGTTATCAACATTTTTAGAAGTCGAACATATATGCGCGCCTTCAATAATCGTATTTCTTCAACCGCCGCATATTATCATCATGTATCTATGTGTGCACACTTCTAGATCTTGATTGCTATCACCAGCTTCATTAATCTGGTACAAACATACGAGAAAACAATTAAACCAAAACTAAATAGGAAATGAACTTTTTAATCATATTTGTAAAACATACATGTTTTAAGCATACACGTTTATAGGAAATCATTTTTTTAAACAGACGTGTTTTGAACATGCATGTTTAATAAAATCATGTTCTCAAACATATATGGAGAACTCATTTTGAACCGTTAGATTGTTTAATCAATGGATATAACGAGCGGGGTAGCACGCACGTTGCTGCGGGAGCGCTTTGTTGACGTTGTATGTTTTTTTTATCATGTTTATATTATTTTGTACATATTTGTTTCTGTACACTTTGGTTTAGAGCAATGTTTGTACTAAAACAAAAAGTAATATGAAATGGTAGTTAGCAGAGGCCACCGCTAAGTGGTCAATTGGTCACTAACCTTTCAAATCTGGACTATTACAATATATGTGTATTTATTAACTAGAAGAAAGATCTATTTATCAAAATGAAAAAGATCTATTTGTCAAAAGGAAAAGCAACTCAAGCAGGTAACATGTACAAAACATATAGAGTTTAGTCTAGTTTACAGCTTCTTAATGTCCCGACGGCCATCAAATAAAATAGATTAATACATACGCAAATCACAAAAAGAAAATACTTTTAATTCTTATAAAGAACGTGCATGATAAAAGAGAACGTCTAGTGTTCACTTTATATTTCTCCTTCATCACCACAACTGTGTCAAAACATTGAAGCCATTTTCATGGCTAAATCTGGAACCGTTTTCCTTCTTTGGAAATCAGCCATCAACCTCAAAATTCGGATTTTTTAATTTATTTATTATTATTATTATTTTTAATGTTAACATGTTTTCGGTGCAAATAGGCAAAGGTGCATACATGTTTTTCCCCCAAATAGTCAAGGTGCGTACAGATTTTCAATTAGTCAAAGTGCATACATGTTTTTTCCCCCTTTCAAGGAACATATACGTTTTTTAATATAATGAAATTTATAACAAACCAAGCACATAAATGTTATATACAAAGTTCGATATCGATTGAAATACAATTAAAATACAAATTTTTAAAAACATAAATACATGAATTAATTGATCTATACACGCGAGCACTAATAATATTCAACGCAAATGGACATATGCGCACGAGTAGCCGTCAACATTTTTTTCAAAAGTTAGGCATATATGCACACTTGTAGCCGTGAACATTCTTATAATTACACCTGATAGAAAGAAAAGTACGAAAATTAGCAACAACAATATTTTTAAAAATTATACATGTTCATGAGTACATGTATGTTTTAAGAAACATACTTGTTTTGCAAACACGAAGTCTTTGAAAAAAAATAATAATTACACTTACTAAATAAAAAAAATACATGTTTTTAAAACGTGCATGTTTTTAAAACATACATGTTTTAAGCATTCCATTTATAAGCAATCATTTTTTAAAACATACATGTTTTGAACATGTATACATCCATTTATTTTGAGCATATATGTGCACACTCATTGAACATATAATAGCCATCAACACCTATGTGAACTAAATTAGATCTTTATGATCAGTTAACCAAATTTCATATACTATTCAATACTTACAATATTCGCATGGCACACCAACAAGAATGATTTTTGGTGATCTCAAACTTTAAAAAAATGGCAATTGTCTAAATTATAAGTACAAAAATACGTATCTACCACCAAAACATAAATCAAATTTCTCATTCGAAAACGAAAAGGAAAATAACCATTTCCTACTAAAAGATCCAAACTACAATAGCTGAGGAAACTTTTCTTTCTAGGAAAATACGTTTTCGCCGACCTCATATTTTTTAACAACACCAACTGCTAATTCTATTACTAAAAAATTGCTACCTACCAATGCTCACATAAAGAATATTGAAACCAAAGTAGAACTCCAATGAAAACAAATAATCCCAAACGAAATGCTCAGTAGTCTTTAAATGATCCTGAAGGCCCCAACAAACAAATTAGTATCATCATTCTGCTAAACACCCAAAACATATATAAAGGTTTTGGTACATTGAACCTGAACTTTTTAATAATATAGAATATATAATAATATAATAATAATAAACAAAACTATACACACAAATTAAATGAATAAAATAATAACCATATTTGATTTTTGTTGTTTCGAAGACCAGATTATAAATCGAATATCCGGATACACCACGAAACAGACACAATGAATCCGAGAAGACGAACCCCGAAACTTTTGTTTCATTTTTTTTGTGGATCGAAACTTTATTGGGGTGATTGTGGATGGAGGAGGTGTGGACTTGTGGTAGGGGCAGTTAGGGTTTGTGAGAGGAGGAGGTGATGACGGCGGTTGTGTTTGAGTTACAGGAATTGGTTTTACCTAATTATGATTTTGATATGTGAATATGGGTAAGGATCCAGTGAGAAGAAAAATTAAAATGAGAAGGATGAGAAATAATTATAACCACACATTTGAGATGCATTGACTTGATTTAGATGCATCTCTATTCATTTAGATGCATCTCAATTAGTTTCGAAAGTGATTTTGAAGTAAAAACGATGCAAAATAGTACTAAAAACAAATTTGACCCGCAGAGGACGAAAAATGTATAGGATTGATATGTGAATATTACTTAGTGGGAGACTTATTTTTAATACGCAGTAGATAATATGAAATTCCAGCAATGCCCTTCCAGTAGTTAACAAATAAAGCACAACTTTCTAATTATTTACAGTTATGCCACACTCATTTGTATCCATTGATAAAAAAATGAATGGCTTAGAAGTGGTTCTCGTAGTTCTCGCAGATAAAGTGGTTCTCATAAGAAAGTTACACTATATATATATATATATATATATATATATATATATATATATATATATATAGAGAGAGAGAGAGAGAGAGAGAGGTGGGTTCATGAAAAAAACCCACCTTGGTAGAAAAGTGAGAAAAGTGTACAAATCTCTCCCTCCCCTCCCCCTCCTTTTTTTTCCACAACTCAAGAGGCCTTATTGTTACTTTCTTTATTTTTCAGGGTATATTTTGTAAATTCATCCCTATTTTGTCAATCTATCATATAAAATGCCTAAATTTTCCATTTTTTTTCATTTTTTCATCTTGTTCATTTCTCTGATTCTCTCCATAATCACGCTTCTCATTTCTTCCCTGTGATTATTGCTTCCAATCTCCACACAATCAACAGAACAAACACGATATGTTCAGATTCACTAAATACTCTCCTTCTAATTCTCAAATCGTTGAACAAAGTAAGTTTTTACTTAATTCGATTATATTGTTGTAATTTTTGTTATCTAAAATCAAATATAAAGCTGGTATTCGTGTATGTTAGAGTCTATTTGTACCGATTATTGTCTGTTACGAGTTAGGGTTTGGTTTTATGAATTTTGATTCGGTAATCGTCATATTTGTTCATAGATGTATCGATTTTAAGAGTTTTGTGACATGATGCACTGTGTATGTTAATTATTTCAAGCAATTTTGAGAAAAAAAATGACTTGGAATCATGTTTACAAAAACTGCACACCAGTGTTTGCTAAAATGCCTAAATTAAATTTTATAACTGTGATGCACTGATTTTACATTGCGAGTGTGGAATTTGAGTACGAGGAGATGACAGATTCTATAGGGAAATGTGGATCTGACTCTGATCACGCTGAATACGCACAAACGAGGTACTACGATAATATTCCTAAAGCCCTCTTACAAGCCATCAGTTATGTGTTCCTTTACTTTAGTTTGTGACTATTTGAAGCTTATTTATTTTTTTAACCTTGTATACTTGTTGCTAATTATTCAATACACCAGTTCCTTGTCTCAGTTTTTGTATAAATTACGGTTCTCCGACAATTATTTCGCTAAAGGATTAATATAACATGATGTCTGCAAATAGTGGTTAGGTAATTAGTGGTTAGGTATTTGTGATTCTTCGTGCACTTTTATGTTCACTCGTTTGTGCAACTAGAATCCATAAGATGCAAGAGAACACCTTATTCATTTCAGTAATAGATGCAGGGTTTTGAAAAACACGCACATTGGATGCAATACACAATGACACTAACTTTGAGGTTCCATTTCTTAAGCAACGCTACAGAATAGGATTTTTTTGCAATATAGTTCAACATGAACCTTAAACAGATATGAAAACTAATTAGAAAGTCTTGGATTGATTTTTCTATGCATCATCTTCTTTCATTCCATTTTTTTCTACCTTTACAATTTGCGTTTATACGATGCAACATACTCTTACCACCAGTATTGATGTATCCTTTTTCACAGGCTATACTTCAAGTATTTCTTGGAAAGAGTGATCTTGACATACATCTAGATGCAGATAAGGTATAGTTTTAGGTGCTTCATTGCTTGCTGCAAATCTGAGTGATGGAATTAAATTGAATTGTAAGATTAGTATGTTCGAAAGCTTGGTATGATCAACGATTCTATGTATGGACTCATGATGGATCTAGATGGTCCTGATATTGTAAAAGATGCGAGCACCTCACAGTTACTTGTGCCACAGTTGAAGAAAGTTACCTATCAAGGTAAATATTAATTAAGAGTTATAGTCTTTGTACTCCGTGGTAACTAGGTAGAGCTTCTTTTGCTTTGTGTCTGAAATTCCTTCACTTGACTAAGTTCCTAAAAAAGATGCACTAAAGTGCATCAAACAGATGCACCAAAGTTTTAACTGAAAATGAACACAACCTTTATGCAAAGGATAAATAAATGCATTTGCTGAATATAATGGATGTGTTATATTCAAGTAATTATGTATGGATGTGTTATAAGTATGTAATGGATGTGTTATTAGCATTATGCAAAGGATAAACAAATTCATTTACTAAAGTGCCTAAAAAAGATGCACTAAAGTTCATCAAAGAGATGCACCAAAGTTTTAACTGAAAATGAACACAACCATTATGAAAAGGATTAACAAATGCATTTGCTGAATGTAATGGATGTGTTATATTCAAGTAATTATGTATGGATGTGTTATTAGTATGGGAAGACAAAAATACATGAGGTACCTGTGAACGTTACATTCGTGCAGTTGCTGAAGGCATGCTCAGATGGGTTACATGTAATTAATCAAAAGCTTAAAGTCAAGATAAAGGGTAAACGAGAGAATAAAAATAGCTATGTAAGATTGGCAAGTTACTATTATTTTATTTCAAATTATTTTTTACTATAAAGTTGTAATGGTCGAATATGGTTATCTTTTCAGGACAATGGATATCAGTACCAAAAAGCCAATTGGTGGATTTAGAGAAATCATTCAGGCTCCTAAAAAGTTTAAATATGTTATAATTATCGTTATATGTTTGAACTACTTCATCTGCAGCTTAGATTTTGATTTGTCACCTGTAGATTTTTCATGCTAGTTTCTTAAGGCATAACATGAATTTGAACCCGTATATCATATTATGTAGGTTACACCAACTGACCAAACGAATGCACTAAAGTGCCTTAAACAGATGCACTAAAGTTCATCAAACAGATGCAGTAAAGTTGTGGCATATTTGATCATGTTTCCATTTTGTGTGTAATTGCCATATTTACATATGTTTGGACAGTTGAGCTTGTAATACTTATAATTGCTTAAAACCAATGTTTGTTGAGGTTTTATGTAATAAAGACATGCATGCTTTCTAGCCATGAAGAGGCATTTTAATTTATATGGTTACATTTTAAGTGTGTCGTCTTGTTGGTTTCCGTTTTTAGTCCGTTCTTTAGTTCAGTTAGAATCGTAAGTATATAAACAAATGCATTGTTTTTACACAAACTGTTGCAACTATTTTTTTTTACACAAAACGATGCACTTAACATAAACAAAACAGATGCACCAAATGAGCATCATAGCTATAAAACAACACGCATCATAGTTATATTAACATGATGCATTTGTTTTCTGTAATATTGATGTGTCATCTTGTTCTACTTTTTTTCTTACCATGGTGTAGTTATTATTTGTAATCATGATGAACCTATTCTTTTAAATGTGCCGCACTTAGTTTTATATCTTATTCAAGAATGAGAGAAACCAAAAATGTAAAAAATATATATCAACTAAAAGTAATGTATCCTTGTTATAAACTATATGATGTACCAACATTAAAAGTATAAATTTATTGTGCGGTTGGGAGTAAAAAAAAGGGACACGAACACACTTTTGTAATTTATTACACTGTACACAATGAAATAGATGGAGTGCAAAGCTGTAGAAGCCAAAAAAAAAACTTTGTACAATATTTATTTAGATTTCTACATACACAATTATTTCTTGATGATACAAACACTACGTATGACTATATGAAAAAAAAAAAGTTCTAATTGTGAATACCTAAAAGTATTGAAATTGTTTATGCTTTTATGATACAAATGGATGCACTAAGTAATTCAAATGGATGCAGTAAAGTGCCTCAAACTGATGCACTAAAGCGCCTCAAACATATGCACTAAA